>CATIWC010002233.1:0-345442 GCA_948472305.1 Vicia faba | reverse complement strand
GAGAATGAGTGGATTTAAGAATAGAACTTATATGTCTTGGCATTAAGTATGATTGTCCTCAATCCTCCAATTGGGGATAAAATCATCAAACATAGGCCAAGGGCAATGCAAAACCTATAAGCAATGAATGAAATAAGATTAAAACAAAATTAATTTAAACAAGAGTATTTAAAATGATAACAAAATCAAACATACATAGTTACAACACCAAGACAAGCTGAATCTTCTTGGTCTGTAGATTGCTAGCCACATGATGCATGGTAGCTGGAAATATAACCAGAAAAATAAACCATTAAATTGAATTGATTTTATTATATGAACTTTTACACTATCAAACTTCACTAATTTTTTAGCTTACAAAGTATGTTGTTGGAGCAAAAGCAAATCCTCCAAAAAATCCAAGTAGACCACCGAAAAACGGAAAGGTAATAGCGATAAACATTGTAAATGCTGCAAAAACAAAACGAATTTATGTCAATGCATATTGGAGTTACAAAAAGAATTCAACTACATTACATCAAAAATTGTATGATTAAGATGGTAGTGTACTTACCAACATACACATTCCGTACGATAAATCGAAGTATTGTGCTAGGCTTGAAATTTAACTTTTTCACCATCAAAGTTTCAATCATGTCAAATACCCGGCATTTGCATAAATCTATATTTACAAAAATACCATCAATCTTAGTGAAACCTTATATATAAATGAATTTGAACAATTATGAAGGAAAAAAAAAGAGTGAATTCACCTGATAACTTCCAATAACATGGATAACAACAAACATGTTCGCCATTGCAATAAGCCATTTTGGTTTCTCTAAGGTGACGAGTATGTTGTCTTCAACTGTATTGCCAAACATCCAATAACCGATTAGAGCAACCGGAAAGTAACACAAAGCCACAACTATGTAAGCAACAATCACTCCTTTCCACATAGGTCCTTTGGATGGCTTTTCTGGTGTAGATGGAATTGTTGCTTGGATTTCTAGCACTACATTGTGTCCGGCATAGGCAAAAGCCACATCACCAAGGGCATTGAAGAAGCCAAACACAGATCCTGGTTTAGTCGTAGCTCTGTAACCATATTCAACATTTTCTATAACACCTTTATGTGCAGAAGCTGACCAAGCAATTGTAGAGTAACTGCAAGGAAAATAAACATATATTTATTTATCATATTTAGTCAATCAATATAAACTCGAAAATAAGTTGTACCTCAACGACATGACTGCAGCGGCCAAAGACACGCCAGAAATAGAGTTCAAGTTGGGTAGATGAGATAAGACAAAGTGAACTGAGGCAAAAATCATAATGAAGAATGTTAACTTAATCTTTTTACAGTCGTGACACACAGTATCATGAAACTTCTGCAAAGATTTTCCTCCGGTGACCATGTATACAATGTTAACCCCAACTTCAACAATAAGCTGTTGTGGAACCACAATATAAAGGCCCAGCTTTTCGCCGAAAGCATATTGACCTAGTTCATGATATCTATCAAAACGTTTCCCTGGAACCATTTCATGCATCTCAACCATTTGCCATAGAGTGTAGAGTGTGATGAACCATGAGAGGACTAGTATTGTCACCCCAGGACCCCTAAAAAAAACATTGTGTTTCTCAAGTTAAGAAGGAAAAATAATTTATATTAACCATTAATAAAAAAAATGAAATTAAAAATATACCATCCAAGTTGAGACATGGCATAAGGGAGACTAAGAACACCAGCCCCAACCATAGCAGTAACATTATGAAAAGCAGAGTACCACCACTTTGCATTCCTTGAAGAACTAATTGGAAGCCAATCATCAATGGCTTTCTGCCTCTTTAATTCTTCATCAATCTGGTTCATTAATATACCAACAAGTTAAATTAGCTAGTAAAACAGAAAACACTGATTTTTTTTCTCCAAATGAATGAATCAATAAAATCGACTTTATGTTTGATTTGATGGGGCACCAAAGGGGCAAGTGGAGCAATAGTAGCTTCCCAAAGTTGTTGAAAATTTCATACAAAACTTATATTTAGTTATCCTACCTTGACTTTTGTGCATCGCATCAATTTAACTAATAATAATTGTTGAAAATCTATCAAATATTATGATGAATTTCTACCAATTTTGATAAATAAGATTGATATCACCACACAATGACAATGAATTATGAAAAAAGAAAATAAAGAAGACAATTATTTTCTGCAGAGTTTCTCTCTGTCCACAAACTGTAGAAAATTTTATTAATCACTTGCAACTGCAAATTATGTGATTATAATGTATTGACTTAATTACAAAATTAGGGATTACTCCATCTATTTATAGATTTAGGTTGGCTTGCTACCTAAGTCAAAGTCCAAAACTATAAAAGTCCAAAATACCTATTTTGGTACTAAATCAAATCTATTTATTTCAGATGTAAATAAAATTTATCTAAATCTAAAACCAATCAAATCTGTGTGTAACTTGCTTCGATCCACAAGCTCTTTAACTGGGCAACCTCCCTTCGACGCACACACTGTTTCGACACAATCGAATTACAATTTAACACACCACCTAATTCATTGTGTCTAAACTATCTATATTCATCATGGTTCTTGGTCTTCTTAATACTTTGACCTGCACTCCCTTCGTCATGATGTCTGCAATCAGATTCTCAGTTCTGCAGTGTTTCAAATTCATCTTCCCATCTGCTACCTGCTCTCGAAGATAGCGGAACCTCATTTCGATGTGCTTGCTTCGACCATGTGTTATCGGGTTCATCGCCAGAATGATAGTTGACATGTTGTCGATCTTCATGGTAATTACTCCATGATCTTTCCCTGTTATCTCTTCGACCAAGTTCATCATCCAAGTTGCTTGACATGCACAAAGAGAAGCAGCTATGTATTTTGCTTCGCATGATGATAATGCCACTACTTGTTCCTTTCTTGAACTCCAAGAAAATGGTGCACCACCTAACATAAACACATATCCTGCTGTTGATTTTCGATCTTCAGCATCACTACACCAACTCGAATCAGTGTATCCCACTAACTTGCATTCTTTTCCTTTATCAGTTGCAGGAAACAAAATGCCATAGTAAATAGTTCCTTTGAAACACCTTAGTATCCTCTTCACCGCTGCTAGATGTGATAACTTTGGCTTATGCATGAATCTACTTACCATACCTACACTATATGCTAAGTCAGACCTTATATGACAAAGGTATCTCAATGACCCAATAAGTTTTCTGCATTGGGTTGGGTCGACATCATCTTCATCTGCATCTTTTGACAGTTGCAGTCTTGGTTCTGCAGGTTTCGAAATTAAGTTGCATTCTTCGATCTCAAATCTCTTGAGAATTTCTCCTACATATCTTCTTTGATGCATCATCAAACCTCTACTGCTCTTGTAGAATTCAATGCCAAGGAAATATGAAATCTCACTCAGATCATACATTTCGAATTCCTTGATGAGATCACCTTTAAAGTCTTTGATCTCACTATTGCTTCTTCTTACATATACTCCATGTTCAGTTGTGCACTTCACAAATTCATTCTCCCTTAAGAAACTATCAATTTTCTTATTCCAAACTCTTGGAGCATGTTTCAATCCATACAGTGCTTTTATGCAGCCTGTACACCTTTCTCTCTTCGTCATGTTTCACAAATCCAACTGGTTGTTTAACATAAACTTCTTCATCTAAGGGTCCATTCAGGAATGCACACTTCACGTCCATCTGACATATGTACCATCTGTTTATTTCTGCTAGACCAACAACCAACCTGATTATTTCGATCCTAGCAACAAGTGCAAAAACTTCATCGAAGTTTATCCTTCTTTCTGTAGAAAGCATAATGTACCAACTCACCTTCAATATCTATCACATCATCTGATGTAATCACACAATATTGCAATCTTGCAGGCATGCGTCTTGTTCTTTGAGGTCTGCTTGTACTTGGTTGATCTATAACTGTTGGTTCCTCTTGTCGAACTTCTCTTTCGACTTGAGTTTCTGGTTCTTTAAGTATGATTCCCACTGAATCTTTCTTGACATTTTCAGTCCAATCCCATTTTTTAAGCTCATCTATGATCACGTCCCTGCTTATCAAAATCTTCTTGTTCACTGGGTTGAACAACTTGTAACCTCCTGTTGAATGATATCCAACTAGAATTGTTTAACTCGACTTGTCATCAAGTTTTCTTCTCAACTGATCTGACACGTGTCTATGTGCAATAGATCCAAATACCTTCAAATGACTCAAGCTAGGCTTCACACCAGATCAACATTCTTCTGGAGTAATTCCTTCTAGCTTCTTCGTAGGACATCAGTTCAAAATGTACGTTGCAGTCGACACAACTTCACCTTAAAACTCTTTAAGTAAATTCTTGCCTTTCGACATACTTCTCACCATATTTATGATGGTTCGATTCTTTCTTTCTGCAGTTCCATTATGCTGTGGAGTATAAGGTGGCACCACCTCATGTACAATCCTTTCCTTTTCACATAACCTGTCGAAGTATTTCAACACATACTCTCCACCACCATCAGTTCTCAAAACTTTGAGTTTTCGACCACATTGTCTTTCGACCATAGACTTAAACTTGGCAAATACTTCGATCACTTCACTTTTCTTCTTGATCAGGTAAGTCTACAGCTTTCGACTGAAATCATCTATGACTGTAACAAAGTATTTGTTATCTCCCATCGAATCCACCTGGATTGTTCCACATACATCAGAGTATATGACTTCAAGAATAACCTTCGACCTGCTTCTTGCATCCTTAATGAAGCTATTCTTGTGTTGTTTCGCCTGCACACATTCCTCACATACCTCGCTTGGAATGTCGATTTCTGGCAATCCTGAAACCATATTTCTTCTCATCAAATCTATGATGTCTCTGAAATTGAGATGGCCTAGTCGATAATGCCATATCCATTCATCTCTGCTAGCTGCTGTCGAAAGGCACTGGTGCTCCATCACATTTAGTTCGATCTTGAAGGTTCTATTCTGAGACATAGGAGCCTTCAAGATTAATCTTTCATTTGCGTCGACGACTCTCATCATTTTATCTTCAATGAAACTTTATAACTCTTTTCGACCAACTGCTCTATACTGAGTAAATTGCTCTTCATGTCTGGTATGTACAACACATTAGAAATTACTGACCTCTTGCCATCTTTCATCATAATCATAACATCACCAATACCTTCAGCTGCTAGGATATTGTCATTTGCGAATTTTACCATATTTTCATTGAAGGTTTTTATGTTGACAAACCAGTTTTTCCTTCCAGACATGTGATGAGAATTCTGAATCCAAATATCATTGATCCTTGAATCTATCTTCATCTCTTATTGTGACCATCAACATCATCTCTTCTTCTTCATGTTTTGCAAACTTTACATCACTTTCTTGATTCTTTCGCTTTTCTAGACAATCACTCGAATAGTGACCATATTTCTGACAATTGTAACATTGAATGTGACTCTTGTCAGGTTTTCGACCACCACCTCTTCCTCTATTTGCAACACCACCTCTTTGGTTACCTTGGTATGATCTTCTCTGATTCGACATGTTTCCTTCGTTCTGGTTTCCTCTACCAGTCGATTTGTTGTAGCTGCCTCTACCTCTGTCGAACCACTTTGCTTTGCCTTTGGTTTCTTTTGTTGAATGTGCCTGCAAAGCCACATCACTCTTCGACTTGCCTTCAGCTCTTTCAGTCATTCTTTGTTCATGAGATTCAAGCGTCCCTTGAAGCTCTTCCTTTGTCAATTTCGACAAGTCTTTCCCCTCTTCTATAGCCACCACCACGTGATCGAACTTAGGAGTCAAAGATCTCAAGATCTTCGAAACACCAGCTCTTGTTGTTAATGTTTCTCCACATACCTTGATTTAATTCACTAGTTTTGTAACCCTAGTGAAGAAATCAGATATGCTCTCACTATCTTCCATCTGAAGCAATTCATACGTTCTCTTGTGAGTTTGTAACCTCACTTCTTTCACCTTTTCTGCACCACCAAAAGACTTCTCAAGAACCTCCCAAACTTCTTTTGCAGATTCAGAATCACTCACTTTTTCAAAATTTTCTGGACTCAGACATTGATGAATTATAAAGAGTGCTTTATAACTCAGCTTCTCAGATTTTGTGTGTTTCTTCTTTTCTTTTTCTGAAGCGTTTTCTCCAAGCGTTTCCAATCCATCCTTTACAAGATCCCAAAGACCTTGACACCTAAATAAAACTTTCATTTGTTTGCACCAATTCTCATAGTTGTCTACTTTTAGAATTGGAAGAGTTGCTCAATAATTTGCATTCTCATAACTCACCATCGTGAATTCTTCTTCTTCCTCAATCGTTCTTGATTGATACTTCCCTTGAATCGATTAACCGAGCTCTTGATACCAGATGTTGGAAATTCACCAAATATCTATGATGAATTTCTACCAATCTTGATGAACAAGATTGATATCACCACACAATGACAATGAATTATGAGAAAAGAAAGAAGACAGTTATTTTCTGCAGAGTTTCTCTCTGCCCACAAACTGTGAAAAACTTTATTAATCACTTGCAACTGCAAATTCTGTGATTACAATTAATTGATTTAATTACAAAATTAGGGATTACTCCCTCTATTTATAATTTAGTTTAGCTTGCTCTCTAAGTCAAAACCCAAAACTGTAAAAGCTCAAAATACATATTTTGGTACTAATCAAATCTATCTATTTTGAATGTAAATAAAATTTATCTAAATTTAAAATCAATTAAATCTGTGTGTAACTTGCTTCGATCTACAAACTCTTCGACTGGACAACCTCCCTTCGAACACACTGTTTCGACACAATCGAATTATAATTTAACAATCATCACAAATTTTTAAATCTTTTTTTACTCATTAATTTTAATTTTATGATGCTTGATCTTGATGACTGGTATAAAAGAAGAAAAAAAGAAATGCTTCAATTGGATAGTGCCTTAATCGAGGAAATGATATTGTACGTAAAATTTATTCTTTAAAAACTTTTTTTTTTTGGCTTCGGTCCTCCTTCTTAACAAAGAAAAACTTCATTTTTTTCTTTCAAATAATTAAATTTTCAACCCTTAGTATCAATATATCCATCTTTCCATCATACTAATATATCCATGTTTTAAAAGGACTATTCTTAAAATTTACTTCTAGCTGTCAAAGTGTGACTTATTCAAAGAAAAAACTAATTAAATGACACTATAATAACACATTAACATATATGTATAAGGTAATTTAAGTTTTGAGTTTTATTAAGAGGCGTATAATGTTAAGTAAGTTTTAAAATTTACATATTTTGTATAGGAAAGCCTAAATATTTTACTCAATATCTAAGATTCTATTAAATAATATTTCAGAATAATATTATCACGGCGGTATGTGTCTATAACAAATAGTAAAATCTTTAAATGTATTTAATTAATTTTATAATTTTTTTAGTTAATAGTCAATACTATTAACTAATAATTATAATTATAAATCAGAAACCTTAGAACACAATATTTGTTTATTCGGTTCAGCCAATTGTATTTAATTACAAAAAATTAGAGTTTCTTATTATATCTTATTATTAGTTTAATTAATTAAACTTTTTAATAATACAAGTGAGAAATATATAATATTGCAATTTATATTATAAGTATCTCTGAAATAGTCACTACTAGTCTGGCCATGTTGCCATAGTCAACTGTATAAATATTAAAATATGTTCATTTTCTAATTACGTTGAAATACCATAAGAAACAAACCGAAATAAAAAGTAAATTGGAAGAGGCATGTGGAACGATAATCGGTGCAATTAATGCAAAGTTTATTTAGTTATGGGTGACTTTCGAGTTTCCATTAAAAGCTTATCACGGATATCTCGTACTGTCTCTCTAATTTCCCAAACCCAAACCACTTACGATCTTAGGAAACACAAGAGATGATCATGAATAGGATTTGTAGGAAAAAAAAAAGAGATAATCACGAATAGAATTTGTAGAAAGAGAGTATATAAAACACAATTGCAAGCAAATAAATAAATAAGCAAACCAACCAACATGGTTGTATGACATAGAGGAAAAGAAAGAGAGAAACTTACATCTCTGGGTGGCTTCTTGGGTTCCCATAATTTGATGTGTTGCAACTCCTACACAAAGAATATTTATTTCTTTGCTTTCTGTGTACTTGGAATTTTGCCACTACTCATATATATATACACTAATCAAGTCAAATATCAACGTGCTTATCAAAAAAATAAAAGTCAAATGTCGATATATATACATCTCATATGAGAGAGAATGACATAACGCATAAGAGAGGGAACTGATGAAAAACGGTAGGAGACTTTTCTTCTTAAGGAGAAAAAATTATATTATGGCGGTCTCTTTCTTTTATTGGAGAGGTAGATTAAGGTTATATATATATATATATATATATATATATATATATATATATATATATATATATATATATATATATATATATATATATATATATATATATATATATATATATATATATATATATATATATGGTAAAATTAACTTATAATTATAACGGATAGTTGATGACTGATAAAAAAAATTGAAAAATGATATAGATATATATTAATTCAAAAGTTTTCAGAAGAGAAAGTTCGTACTACGGTGTAAAAATGTGATAGTGACAAGAGGACGAATTCTTATGGGGTAAATTTCGAGTTTGTGAAGGAGTCTTGGGAGGATATCAAGGATGACTTTTTGAGGATATTGGCATAATTCCATCAAAATGGCAAAATAGTCAAAGGGGCTAACAGTTCTTTTGTGGTGCTGATTCTAAAAAACAAAATCCGTCGAAAATCTCAGAGTTTAGGCTTGTCTCATTAATTGGTTGTTTCTATAAGGTATTATCGAAAGTGTTGTGAATAGACTCAAAAAAGTGATTGGCTCGGTTATCTCATAAATGTAATTTGCATTTGTTTCTGAAAGACAGATTGTTGACGACATTCTTATTGCATATGAGATAGCACACAATGCGAGGAAAATGGAAAATAAAGTTGTGATGTTTAAGGTTGACTTTGAAAAGGCTTACAATTCGGTAGATTGAAATTTTCTAGATTATATGATGGGAAAATGGGGTTTCCTGAAAGATGGATATCAGAATGCTTAAAAACATCTTCAATTTCGGTGTTGGTAAACGAAATCCCTACTAAGAAGTTCAAGATAGGTTGAGGACTTAGGCAAGGTGGTCCAATAACACTTTTTCTTTTCCTCAATGTAGCTGGAGGGTTTAACATGCTGATGAAAAATGCTTTGGAGTTGGGGAGGTTTTTTAGATTCAGATTTAAGGGCGGGGTGGAATAGTTTCTCAATTACAATACGTTGACGATACTTTAATTATTAGAGAAAAAAGGTGGTCAAACATTATTACTATCAAGAGCAACCTTATGTTGTTTGAAATAATGTCAGGCCTCAAGGATAACTTCCACAAGAGTTTATTGGTTGGAATAAACATTCCTCAACACTGGCTAGAAGAAGCGGCGAAAGTGTTAAATTGCAAACTAGGTTCCTCAACGTTCACTTATCTTGGATTACCGATTGGTGCTAACTCAAGAAGAAAAGATATATGGCAACTTGTGATAAATTATGAGATCTAGATTATCTAGGTAGAAGAACAAGCAGTTATCGATCGGTAGTTGAGTGGTCATTATAAAATCAATTTTTTCCAGAACTGTCAGTCTATTTCCTCTCTTTTTTCAAGGCTCCGTAAGATATCATCTCTAAACTAAAATCATTATTTAAATAGTTTCTATGGGATGAGAGTGAGAAAGAGCAGAAAATATATTGGGTTAAATTGAATCAGGTGTGAAGACCCATAAATGAGAGGGATTAAAAATTTGAAGGCCTTTAATCTTGTATTGCTAGGTAGATGGAATTGAAAAGTAAAAAATAAAAGAAATTGATTGTGGTATAGAAATCTAGTAAATAGGCATGACATCAGAGATAGTGATATAAGTTAAAGCAGGAAAGGATCCTCTAATTGGTGGCAAGACATATTTATTTAGTAAAAGAGATGTATAGAAGCCTAACAGAGGCCAGCCATTTTGTGTCTAACCACACATGGTCGAAGATTTGTAATAAGGCGATTCTAACCAAAGTGTCATGTATGGTAAGGAGAATGCTTCAAAAAATAATTCCCACAAAAGATAACCTAGTTAGGGAAGAAGTCCTAACCCAGCGCCAGAATGAGTGTGTCCTAGGTTGCGGGAGTGAGGATTCAGTCTCACATATTTTTTTGAGTGTCCAATATTTGCATGTACGTGGAGCTCTATTGCAGTCAGCCTTACTCAACGACATATGGAAAAACTGAGAACATTTTCCAACTTGCTTGATAACAACAATTCTCTCAATTTAAAAATTTCGGTAATTTGGTTTGTTTGCCTCTAGAGTATTTGGAAACATAGGAATGACAAAAAAAATTTGAAATAAGGAAATCTATCTCAAAAAAATTGTAGAAGAGGCAAAATTTTCGGCATGGAAGTGGCTCAGAATAAAAGCAAAGCTTATCTTGGATGACATGCTATGTGGTGCTCGAATCCCTTAGCCTATCTAGGCATAAAGTAGAAAGGCTAGGGGTCCTGACTATTGGAGTAAGCCCTAATAGCCAACCACGATTAATATGGCATTGTATTTAATTTATGTTACTTGTATATGACATAATAAAGTCTTTAGAATAATTAGTTCATTTACTGACCTATTAAGTGTGACTTAATCGTGAGACTTCATTAAACATTATGATGTTATTCTTAAAGTATTAGTTGCCAAGCTTTATTGTCAAATAGGACAACATTAATGCATAAGAGTAATATTTATACGGGATTGATCCACTAAAAAAAATACTACATAGTTTTTTTTGATGTAAGTGTCATAAGTTATTCCCATAGTGATAATGATGTATACCACCCTTCGACCTGAAATCACTATGGACTCTAGATGTGGAGTCGAGTACTTTCTTGCTAATCAAACATTGTCCGTAACAGGATGACTATAAAGATGGTTGATGGGTACTTTAAAAATCATGTTGAGGGACATGAGTGATCTAGATGGGATTTGTCCCTCTTACATATACGAGAATAATATATGTGGGCCTCTTGATATAGTACGATTGTAAAATGCATGATCGTGCTCAAATAAGTCAATATGAGATATTAGACTTATTTGTTGTCATCAAATATACCAAGGAATAAAATATTGGACTTTAGACTATACAAGGGTGACACATTCTATGTCTTGTGTTCAATATAGATATGAGGACAAAAGAGTAATTGTACACATGATCCTTATCACAGAAAGATTATATCATATTACACGACATTCTCGTCACTTGGATAGTAATGATGTGTTACTAGATACCGCTAACTACTTACAATATTAAATAAATAATTTAATATTATTATCTGATCTGACCTGATCAGAAGGTTTGGACCGTCACGGCTGACTCCGAGCAGAAGGCTTTTTGAACGAGGAGGGGGGGTACCTGCAAGGCACTCCGATGCTAAAGTCAGTGGGAGTACGAGCAGATAATAGAGTTGAGGTTAGAATGATGAATACCTGACCCTCTGGAAACAGAGGGTATTTATAGCCCCCAGCGCTGGGCCAAGGTTCCTTCATTGGGCCGGGCGGATTTGGCCCAATAGAGGAACTGCCAGGTTCTACGTGGGTAGTGGGGACCCGCACGTGGTCCCCTTCCTGGATGTGCTGCGTGAAGTGCGGGCGGACGAAGACGCGGTCTTTCCGGAGTATCGTTGGGGGAACGTTGGACTGAGTCTGCCCTAGTTGGGATGCTCGAGACAACGTCGAGCTGGACAGCAGGGTGTCGAGCTGGACGTTAGGATGTCGAGCTGGACGTTAGGATGTCGAGCTGGACGATAGGACGTCGAGCTGGACCATCACGTGAGTTAGACAGCGGGATGTCGAGCTGGACATCAGGATGTCGAGCTGGACATCAGGATGTCGGGCACGGACGTGACTCCTTTGCCCGTCGTGGACCTCCGTAAGTCCTTTTGGATTGGGCCTTAGTGACGCTTTTGGGCCTGTCGGGCCCAGTCCAGAACAGGAGCCCCCCAAGTCGTGGTTCCTTGGCGAGGAGCCATGACTTGAACTAAAGTTATTCCCTCGTTGAGGTCTCGTGCCCGGGACAGACGTGGGGGCCCTCGAGGGGCCTCCTCTTGTCGTGCTCGAAGACGCCCTCGGAGATGGATGCGCGGGGGATCCTTACCGGGCGCGTCGGTCGAGCACACGAGGTATCTTTCGGGAACTGTGCCGCCACCCTATGGGGGTAGGGCCATCATTGCGTTGGGAGCAGCGAGTCGAGGAGATGGAGTCCGTGGTTGCCCGAGGTGACGTTTGGAATTCCACGTCATCACTATAAATAGGAACCTTGGGCCCCATAATACGTTTTCCGCTCTCCGTGCTCTCTCTGTTGCTGCTCTCCCACACTTTCTCCAGTTGCGACTTCCTGTCTCAGATTCTTCCATTTCGTAGCCAAATCCCATACTTTGATCCAAGTAAGTGATCTACTTCCTTCATTTTTCCGTTTAGAATGCATGATTCCTGGAATTTGTAGATGTTTTAGGACCGTGCGCGTGGGATTAGCCCGGTAAACTCGTGTTTTGCCCGACATATTCATGTCTAGGACCGGCAAACGCATGTTTGTGGTCGACATATTCATAGTTTTAGGTGAAAAACTTCAGAGCTGCCCGGGGTCTTCATGATCTGGGGCGCCTGATTCATGACCGTGCCCGGTATGTTCATGGTCGTGGCCGTGGGCTTCATAGTGCGGCTCGCCATGTTCATACCTCGGGTCGACATGCTTGAAGAGTGGCCGCGCAGTTGGTTTGAGGAAGAACACCGGGTTCAGGAGAGTCGGGGAGGCATCCACTTGTGAAAACGGACTTGTGTAGTCGTGTATGGGACGACATGATTTTGTCGAGCATAGGACTTCGTGCTCAACTGATTGGTTTCCCGTGCTCTGCAGGTAACCATGGCGGACGAGCCGAGCTCCTCCGGACGTCGTGATCGCGAAGAACAGAGTGCCGACGAGTCGGCCACCCTGATAGATACTGTGACCGACCCATTGCTGGAATGGGTGGGTGTCGAGCCGCGGGGGACAGCGTCGGTATATAGTCGGGATGAGCGACATCCATTCACTGTCATTGAAGAGGGTCAGGACGAGCCTGGCTTCCAACAAAACTTCGTAGTCATGATTCCGTCGACCGGCGCAAGGATTTGCTCGGTCTATCCGAATTACAGCCTCGCGATGTATGAGATCGCGTTTAAAGACCTAGGGCTGCGGCTGCCGTTCACAGATTTTCAGGCCGGGGTCTTTATGCACTTGGAGCTGGCCCCGTCCCAGCTACACCCAAACTCTCTCGCCTTCATCCGGGCGTTTGAGTTGACGTGTCGCTACTTGAGGATAGGGGCGACCATCCCTCTTTTCTTTCGGGTATTTCACCTGCAGCGTCAGTCCCGAGGAGGGAAGCATAGCTGGGTCTCCCTGAAGCAGTCGAGGAGACTTTTTAAGATGTATATGGATTCCGTGAGGGGGTTTAAGGACAAATGGTACGTGGTACGCCCAATTACCGATGCTGCTTTAGACTCCCTTTTCGAGGAGGAGGGGCCAGTGAGCGACGATGATGGGGAAACGATGGTGGCCGACGACGGGAGCCCCGTGTTGGGTCGCAGGGCTAAGTTCCCGGTGTACTGGATGTCCCGACACTACGAGCATGGGACAGGTTACTACCATACCGCTGTCGGGGATATGTGCTCGGAAGATCAGCGGGCGTACGACGTTCTTTGTCGGTTTGTCGACAGTTTTCATCCCGCCCGATGGGTTACGCGGGAAGGGGATGATATCCTCGACAAAGACGGTTACCCGACGTTCGAGTCTCGCCCGATCGACACCAAGGCGCTGGTGGAGTGTCCGACGTACAGGCAGGCTGCCCGCCTGTTAGGTTGTTTGCTTGAAATTCTTTTATTCGTCGTTTACTCATGCAGTTTGCTCGATACTGACTTTTCCTTTATTTCGTACAGGTACGATGGCTAGCCGACACAAAAGGCTCCTGAAATTATCAACCGACCAGAGGCGAGGCAGGAGGGTCGTGAAGCCCCCGTAGACGACGAGAATGGGACCACCACAAAGTCCGAACGCTCCTCAGCCGGTGAGGGTGGACTCGACGTCGAGCTCGGGTCCTGCGTCGGATCCAGAAGTCGAGGAGATTGATCCCAGTGCTGTTTTGACGCAGAGGAAGAGGACCCGCGTGAAAGGAGGTTCGACTGTCGGGGAGGATGCCGGTGCTGTTCAATCTTTTGCCTTCCCCCCTTGCTTTGAAGAGGCGGGCTTTTTCGAGCGATTCCCTCCGACAGTGGTCGCCCATGAAGCTGCGGCCATAAAGAAGATGAGCAAAGAGGAAAGGAAGGCGTATCTGGCCGCCAGCGTGGATGGGCTGGTAAAAATGGCCGAGATGGCCTTGGTGCTATCCGAGGATGGAGGGGATGCTGCCCGTGTTGAAGAACTCGAGCAGGAGAAGGCGGCCCTGACTGCGAGCTCGCGGAAGTTGAAGGTCGCTCTGGAACGCTCCGAGGAGATGTTCCGAGAGCAGACCGCGATACTTGATGCCGAGAGGGAGATGCTGACCCTGGAAAAGGAGAAGTCGGGGAGGTTGACTGGGGAAGGGGAGTTGCTCCGGACCGACAGGGATCGCTTGGTTGCCGAAGTCGAACGCCTGGGTAAACAGGTCGAGGAAATGAATGCTGTCCTGCAACCTGCCGAAGATGAGCCCGAGGACATAGTGACTTTGAAGAGTCGGGCGGAGCTGGTCGCCCACATCCGGCTCCTCGAGGCGGACTGCGTCGGTGCTCTGGAGGACGGGTTCAATTCTGCAGTCGATCAGCTCTCATTGCTAAACCCTGGTCTGGTCACTGAGGGTATCGGTCACACACACCGGGTTGTAGGTGGCATGATCGTTCCTCCGCCCGACTCTCCTGGCGTCGATAATGATGATTCTGTGGAAGTCTGAGTAGGATAGCGGGCCTGCGCGCTCTTGATATTTGTACTCTTTGGGCCTGCGTGCCCGTTTATTGTATGTTATAAACATCGCCGGCCTTCTTGGTCGGTTTAATATTGTTTTGTTGCCTTCGGGCGTTTATACCTTGTTATTCATTTTGGATTTTTTGCCCTTGTTTGACATCACATGCTTGTATGAATTTAGCCTAAGTCACGGGCCCGAGGAGTGCCCGGCCGCAGCTTTGATTTGGCGAGCGAATCTGCTCGTCTCCACTTGTATGCGTTCTCGGCCCTATTTTGATTGTCCAGGGTTGCCTAAGTGTTGCGCTCGAGGGGAGAGATTTTCTTTTGACCCTTGTAGATGTCCCGTTATTCTTGATGGAATGTCGGGCATTTCGGAGCGAGGTTGCTCAGTCGGGCGTGGAGCCCGTTAGGGACGATTCGCCCTTGGCGTGAACTGCCCATCGCGAGCTGGGTGTTCTGCCTTATGGGTACGACGACGGTGGGGCTCGGTACAGCTGTCCACGTCGGGCACTATCGATCGTCATCGTTTACCGCGCGATGCCGTGCCATTTTGGTCGTGTGTCGGGCCTGTACCTTAGCCTTAAACGAAATTGGACGTTTTTCCTCGTTGCCCGAGCGTGGTTGCTGCTGGTCGAGGGTCCTAGGTGTTGACAGTTTCTAACTGTAGTACTGCTTCAACTTAGCAGCATTCCAGGGTCTTGGTAATGGCTCTCCGTCTAACTGCTCGAGGTAGTACGTCCCGGTACCGGTGGTGCCGTGGACGCGGTAAGGTCCTTCCCAGTTCGCGGCCAATTTCCCTTCGCGGGAGTCTTTCTGGTTCCTGCGTAGTACCAGGCTGCCTATTTCGAACTCGCGTTTGATGACCTTGTCGTTGTGGCGTAGAGCCACTCGTTGTTTTAGGGTGGCTTCGCGCAGGGCAGCCCCCGATCGGATTTCCTCGACTAGGTCGAGTTCATCCCTTAGTGCTTCGTCATTCATCTCTTCGTCGAGGGGCTCCTCCGTTCGACGGGATGGTTCCATGATTTCGACCGGGATGACAGCTTCGGTGCCGTAGGTCAGTCGGAACGGTGTTTCCCCCGTCGTTGAGTGGGGTGTGGTGCGGTATGCCCACAGGACGCTGTGGAGCTCCTCGACCCATCCTCTTTTGGCTTCGCCGAGTCGACGTTTGAGCCCTCGGAGGATGACTCTGTTCGCGGCTTCAGCTTGCCCGTTGGTCTGAGGATGTTCGACCGACGTGAAGTGTTGTTTGGTCCCCAGTTTGGTGACGAAGTCTCGGAATCCGTGGTCGGTGAACTGGGTACCGTTGTCGGTCACCAGTGCCTGCGGAATTCCGAACCTGGCGAGCACGTTTCTTTTGTAGAAACGGAGGATGTTGTGTGAGGTGATTTTTGCAAGTGCCTCGGCCTCGATCCACTTCGTGAAGTAATCCACGGCGACGATTAGAAATTTGTTCTGATAGGTCCCTTGCACGAAGGGCCCGAGGATTTCCATGCCCCACCAGGCGAACGGCCATGGGGACGACAATGTATTCAGCTCGTGTGGGGGAGCGAGGTGCATATCCCCGTGCTTCTGGCACTTGTCACATTTTTTCACGTGTTCCTTGGCGTCCTGTTGCATCGTCGGCCAGTAGTATCCTGCTCGAAGAGCTTTCCTTGCCAAGGATTTACCGCCCATGTGCTGGGCGTTGATACCTTCGTGTATCTCCCGCAGTACGTCGGGGATGGCGGACTCGTCAATGCATTTCAGGAGGGGAATGGAGAATCCTCTTCGATACAGTTTCTGCTCGAGAACAACATAGGAACATGCTCGTCGCTTGATTATGGCAGCGTCGGCCTGGTTCGACGGGAGTTCTCCTTTTGTTAGGAAATTATAAACCGGGGTCATCCAAGACGTGGCATCCCCGATGGCGTGGACCTCGACCGTGGTCGAGGGTGGCTCGATGCTCGGTCGTGCCAGAGATTCCTGGATGACAGATTTATTCCCGCCTTTCTTTCGTGTGCTCGCGAGTTTGGACAATATGTCCGCCCTCGTGTTTTGCTCGCGGGGAACATGAGAGATTTCTGCTCGTACGAACTTTGCCATGTGTTTTTTGACTAAGTTCAAGTACTCAATGAGGTTGTCATTCTTGGCCTGGTAGCTTCCTTGTACTTGGGAAGCGACGAGCTGGGAGTCGGTGTAAATTTGAACTTCGCGGGCTCCTAGGTCCTCGGCTAATCTCAGTCCTGCGAGCAGGGCTTCGTATTCTGCCTGGTTATTTGATGTCGGGAAGGAGAGAACCAAGGAGTGCTCGATTACCACCCCTTCTTCGTTTTCCAGGAGGATCCCTGCGCCGCTTCCGGACGAGCTGGAGGCTCCGTCGACGAAGATGGTCCACTTGTGTTCCTTCCCCGGGGGAATGTCGTTGGCGGTCATCTCCGCGACGAAGTCGGCCAAGGCTTGTGCTTTCAGGGCCTTCCGGCTCTCGTACTGAATGTCGAATTCGGAGAGTTCCAGGGACCACTTCAGCATTCTGCCCGCCATATCTGGCCGACCCAGGAGTTGCCTCACCGGCTGATCGGTTCGCACGATGATGGTGTGCGCTAGAAAGTAGTGTCTGAGCCTCCTCGCAGCGTTGACGAGGGCCAGAGCAACCTTTTCTATCTGCTGATACCTGCTCTCGGGGCCTTGTAAGGCTTTGCTCGTGAAGTAGACAGGTTTCTGCCCGTCAGGGGTCTCGCGGACAAGAGCTGCGCTGATGGCTTCGTTTGATACTGCCAAGTATAGGTATAGTGGCTCGTCGTCATCTGGTCGAGACAACACGGGCGGTTGAGACAGGCTCTGCTTCAGATGGCGAAGTGCGTGTTCGCATTCCTCGGTCCATTCGAAGGCTGCTTCCTTTCGAAGGAGTTTGAAAAAGGGAAGGGCGTGCTGAGCGGACTTCGCGACGAAGCGTGATAGTGACGTCAACATGCCGTTCATGATCTGTATCGACTTCTTCGACGTTGGAGTCGGGAGGTCGGCGAATGCTCGACACTTGTCGGGGTTGGCTTCAATCCCTCGTTCTGTTAGATAGAATCCGAGGAATTTTCCTGCCTTAACCCCAAACGTGCATTTCTCGGGGTTGAACCTCATTTTGCACTGTCTTGCTTGGGCGAAGACGGTTTTGAGATGAGCTGCGTGATCGGTATCTGCTCGGGATTTGACGATCATGTCGTCCATATATACCTCGAGCATGTCGCCGATCTGTTTGTTGAACACTTTGTTCATCATACGTTGGTAAGTCGCGCCGGCATTCTTCAGTCCGAAGGGCATTATATTGTAGTAATAGTTGCCTGAGCTGGTCATGAACGCCGTGCAGCGTTTGTCGCCCAGGGCCATTGGGATTTGATTGTATCCCGAGTAGGCGTCCATGAACGACAAAGTCTTGTAGCCGGCCGAATTGTCGACCAGCATGTCAATGTTAGGTAGAGGAAAAGCATCCTTCGGGCAAGCCCGGTTGAGGTCGGTATAGTCAACACACATTCTCCATTTTCCATTATTCTTTTTAACAAGTACAACATTTGACAGCCAGGTGGAGTACCGGGCTTCAGAAATAAAATTTGCCTCTAAGAGGTCTTTTACAGCTTTTTCAGCAGCCTCTGTTTTTTCTGGAGACTGCCTACGCCTACGTTGTACTACGGCCTTGGCGGCTGGATCAATGGCGAGGTGATGACAGGCGACCTCAGGGTCGAGTCCGGGCATCTCTGCAGCGCTCCAGGCGAAGAGATCAGCATTCTCGCGCAGACAGGCCTTGATTTGTTTCCTGGCCAAGTCGGGGAGGTCCTTGCCAATCTTCACTCCCTTGGTCGGGTCTGCTCCGAGGGGGACGAGTTCGAAATCACCGTCCGGAATAGGTCGGAGGGGGATTTGCTCGCTGCTGGATGGCTCGTCTTGGTCGAAGCGGGCGTCGAGGACTATGTAGTCGACCTTTGGTGGAGCCTTCTGAACTTCTACCTCGGGAGATGCTCTGTCGGGCTCTTGTTTTGTCTTCTTGATGGGTCTGGTGCTGGTACCCACGTCGACGGTATCCCGTCCTCTTGAAGCGGCGTTGAAGCACCTGCGGGCAGCGGCAAGGTCGCCCTGGATGGTGGCTACCCTTGCCCTTTTGGTATAGAACTTCATTTTTAGATGGACAGTTGAGGGGACCGCCGTCAGCTCCGCCAATGTCGGCCTCCCCAAGATGCAATTGTATAGGGACGGGCAGTCAATGACGAGGAAGCGGACCTTCACCTGTCTTGTAGCAGTTCCTTCCCCGAACGTCACCAGGAGCTCGACATATCCCCAAGGTTTGGAAGTCGAGCCGTTGAAGC
Source organism: Vicia faba (assembly GCA_948472305.1). NCBI lineage: Eukaryota > Viridiplantae > Streptophyta > Magnoliopsida > Fabales > Fabaceae > Vicia > Vicia faba. The sequence goes on along the minus strand of CATIWC010002233.1, from coordinate 326,058 downwards.
CTTGAAGGTCCGAACCTATGTACGGAGACAGATGTGAGTCATCCAGTTGCAAGGTCCGGAACAGCTGGGTGTACATCACGTCGACGGAACTCCCTTCGTCGACCAGGATGCGATGCACGTCAAAATTGGCCATCTTTGCCCTTATCAGCAAGGGGATGACTGCGTTCGGGGCTCCGCCGGGGAGCTCTTCTAAGTAGAAGGTGATGGGCTCTGATCTGCCCTTCACTATTTCGAAAGTCACAGTTTGCGGAGGAGCTGCGTTGACCAGTTCGTCCAACTTCCTCTTGGCTGAGTTGATGGTGAGGTCGTTGAACCCGCCCCCGTTGATGACCATGGCGGAGGGGAAGTATTCCCACCTGCTGTGTGTCGTCAGGGGCTCCTGCAGGAGCTCGGGAAGTTCGAAATCCTCGGGCCTGGTTACCGAGAAGGCGGTCTGGATTGGCACCGACTCGTCCGATGTTCGGGCATCTTCTTCGGGCTCCTTTGCTTCGTGGGCGTCACGACGGGGAGCGTCGTTTCGCCTGTACTGTGCAAGCCTCCCTCCTTTGATGAGGGTTTCAATGGCGTCCTTCAGGTGGACGTAGTCCTCTGTCAAGTGACCATGACTCCTATGGTACTGACAGTATTTATTTTTGTCTACTCCTGGCTTGGCAGGAGCTGGCCGGGGACGCTTGACGCCACCGTCTTTAAAATCTGTGCTAGCACACTCCGCCAAGATACGCTCGCGGGAAGCCGTGAGCGGAGTGTACTCAGTGAACCGGCCCGAGGGGCCCCTTTGTTCCCGGACCTCCCGAGGTCGATCTTCCTTCCTCTTCTCTCCGGTCCGTCGGGGAGGAGGGTCTTGTCTCGAGCTGCTGCCATGATTGCGAGCCCTGGAGTCTCGTGCCCTGTTGGCAGCTTCTCTCTCCTCGTAGTCCATGTATGCTCGGGCTTTGTCGAGGAGAGCATCAAAAGTTGCAGGTGGCTCAATACCCACAGCTTTTCTGAATTCTGTGCCGGGGAGGAGGCCCCTCTCCAGCAAGTACCTTTTCATATGGTCCGCGCAGGGGACCTGTATTGCTTCCCGATTGAAGCGGTTGATGAATTCCCTCAAGGTCTCATCCTGTCTTTGGATGATGGCCTCGAGGGCCGCCTCGGTCTTCGGGTGGCGCCGAGAAGCTGTGAAGGAACTGATGAACTGGTTCTTCAGGTTCCGCCACGAGGTGATGGAGCCCGGGGCGAGTCCTTTATACCAGTCCATGGCCGCCTTCCTGAGAGTTGTGGGGAAGAGACGGCACTTGATGGGCCCCCCGACATTATGGTAATGAAGCATGGCTTCGAATCCGTCGATGTGGTCGACCGGGTCTGCCACGCCGTCGTACTCCTTCAGATGTGGGGGTTTTTCCATGCCCGGGGGAATAGGAGCGTCCATGATGGCCTGCGACAGGGGACCGCGGGGGTCGTCCTCGTCGCTCCTCTCCGGAGAAAGAGAAGGGGTCCTGTAGTTGTGTCTGGCACGCTGATCGTGCTGAGATTCCCTCGAGCGTGATGCTCGGTGGTTGAAGGTCACACGCCCGTCTCTGTTGTGCCTCCTGTCGTGCCTTGATGGGTCGCGACTGGGTTCTTCGGTAGGGATGACGGGCTGTCTCTCATATTGGGGCCGCCTCTGCTTTGGCCGGGGAGAGGGGCTCCTAGAGTTCTCCCTGTAGTGTCTCCGCGGGGGAGTAGGGTGTCGAACTTCTTCGACCCGAGGAGGTGGAGATGGTGGCCTCTGATGCCTCCTCGGGGGTCGTCGATCATTTTCAAGTGCCCTTAGTCTTTCTCCTTGGGCGAATAGGAGATAATTTGTCTGGTTGATGGCCGCGAACAGTGCCTGAGTCGTGGCATCTGCCCCGGCAGGGACTTGGACTTCATAGAACCGGGCAGCTCTGCGATAGGCGAGAGCCTCCGGGTCGTCTTCGAGTGCTGGAGGAGTCGTCGAGGAAGACGCAGTGTTCCCGTCCCTGCGGGTGGAAGGTCCAGGGACGGTTGTCACAGGGATGGCATTGTGGCCGGCATCACTGGGATTGTCCAGGTGTCCATTCTTGTCCGAGGGACCGTTGTTAGTGTCGGTGACACGGACGTGCTGTTCTTCACGAGCTGGATCAGCCATGACAGGTAATTGAATTGAGCTTTGGTCTTTGGAATTGTTCGTTAGACGGGGAAGCTGTTTCCCACAGACGGCGCCACTGATCTGACCTGATCAGAAGGTTTGGACCGTCACGGCTGACTCCGAGCAGAAGGCTTTTTGAACGAGGAGGGGGGGGGGGTACCTGCAAGGCACTCCGATGCTAAAGTCAGTGGGAGTACGAGCAGATAATAGAGTTGAGGTTAGAATGATGAATACCTGACCCTCTGGAAACAGAGGGTATTTATAGCCCCCAGCGCTGGGCCAAGGTTCCTTCATTGGGCCGGGCGGATTTGGCCCAATAGAGGAACTGCCAGGTTCTACGTGGGTAGTGGGGACCCGCACGTGGTCCCCTTCTTGGATGTGCTGCGTGAAGTGCGGACGGACGAAGACGCGGTCTTTCCGGAGTATCGTTGGGGGAACGTTGGACTGAGTCTGCCCTAGTTGGGATGCTCGAGACAACGTCGAGCTGGACAGCAGGGTGTCGAGCTGGACGTTAGGATGTCGAGCTGGACGTTAGGATGTCGAGCTGGACGATAGGACGTCGAGCTGGACCATCACGTGAGTTAGACAGCGGGATGTCGAGCTGGACATCAGGATGTCGGGCACGGACGTGACTCCTTTGCCCGTCGTAGACCTCCGTAAGTCCTTTTGGATTGGGCCTTAGTGACGCTTTTGGGCCTGTCGGGCCCAGTCCAGAACAAGCTATGTAAAAAAAACCTACAGGATCACACACATAGAGTACTGATAATATAACGAATGATAAAATTAAATAAGATTTAATTTAATTAAATGTTAATTATTTAATAAATTAACACTAATATAATTTATTTGATTAAATATAATTTAATATATTAAATGGGAATTGAAAATTAATTAAATTAAATATGATTTAACTTAGTTAATATTTATTTTATTTAATTAAAATATTTTAGCTAAATATAATATTTTTTTATTTAATTAAAATAGTTTATAAAATAAGATTGGACTTATTTTGAAAAAGTTCAAAACAAGAGCATTAGGATTTTAGAAACTCTATCTAAATAGGTGAGTTTTTTCTCTTACTAAAGCTAATTGTTAATTTTCTCATAACAAGAAACGGCTAGTACCATTTTCTATTTTGTATTCGTGTGAACTTTATAAAGATGATGGTATTTTTTACGTTCATGATCAAAATTAAAACACACTTCGAGAGATAATTCAAAATCTTTATTTTATATTTGATTTTTGATTAATGGTTTAATCAGAATTCATTTATCGAGATTATTCTGCTAAAAAGATAAATTTTTAAAAATTCGCTCTTAAAATCTCTTCACTAACTAAATCTCTAGTTCTCATTTCAACCTTCAGCCATCATCGTCGGGTAGAGTGCTAGTTGGGCGATGCTAGCAGCTTTTGCAGAGTTGGATATTTTTATCAATTGATTATTTAGTATTAGCAAGGGAGAAGAAAGTTCCAATCAAAAGTGTTTGAATGTTGTCGTTAAGTAGGTATGCAGCATTAGGTAGTTTGGAATGGGGAAGTAGGATTCTCGTGAAGACCTGTTTGGTAGTTTGCTCTCCGATTTATCGAGTGTCTTTTCTGTTACCTTTACTCGAATTAGTTGTGGATCAGAGAACAAAGTCTGCGGTCTCGTGGGTATTCTGTATTCTGCTGGAGGAATATGTTTTTGACAGTTTTGATGGCAATAGTCTTGTGGAGCAGTTGGGGTTTTGGTGGTTGTGCTTGGGGTGGTTTGGGATGTGTCAACTGAAGAAGGCTATTTGTTGGTGTCAGTTTGACTGATTGAGCCCAATGTATTCTTGTGGTGGACCGAGATTAATCTGTTTTCTTGATAGTTGTGATCCGGGTGCAACAAGTTTGATGCTGAAATAAAGATATCTTATTGGTGCAGCTAGCTTTCCTTGCATAGTTAGTGAGGCGTAGTAGTGTCAGGTAGGCAGCGGCGCTATAGACAAGTCAGAAATTGTGGCAGGGAGAATTCTGAAGGTAGAAGGTCGCTTCTCCACAGTTTTTTCATCGATTACTTGGTGCTGGTGTTCATTGTCGTCATTGTCCGGAGTGCAATACCCAGCCCAATTCAGCTATTTATATGGAGATTCTTTCATTCTTTCTGTCATCAGTTAGTTGGGCTGCTTTTGTTTTATTGGGTAGCTGGGCCTTTTGTTGTCAAGTCTGTTGTGTTGTTCAGATTGGAGATTTTGATTCTAGCTCTAGATTTGGCGGTGCAGTTGGTTTCTTCTTGGAAGTCGCTTTTATTGGGGCTCTAGTGTATCTGTTGCAAGGTTGTTCCGGGGGTTGTGGAGCTTGCCTTCGTGACAGTTTTCTCAACCTCAAGAGCTTAATGTGACAATAACCAAGAGCATCAATGTTATTTTCTAGTAGAATATTTTGTTTCTTGTCCTTGATATTTTTATTCTGGTGTTTGTCTTTATACTTGTGTTGGTGTTGTTTTAGGGGGTCTTGAACCTTGAAAGTGTGTTTGCTTATAACTGTCAGCACTCCTTATGTTGTTTTATTATTTTTTTTTTAATAAATTAGTCTTTTTAAAAAAAATATATATTTGATAAATGTTAGTTTATAAGTGATAATTAATAGTGAATAATTTAATTTCAGTGTTGGATAAATTAATTAATATATTTAATGATAAATATAAAATAACATAAAAAGATGATTTTAATAAAAAACATTGATGATTTTATTATCTTATAGTTATATTATTAAATTAATTTTTATTTGATAAAAATAAATGTATTAATAAAAACATGCAAAATATTTTTAATTTATATAAAAATTAAATATACCATCAAAATATATTAAATTTATATATAATTTTTATAATGAAATTTAACGATACGCGTGAAATTATAACATTTAATTTTAAATTCAGTCATATTAATTTAAATAATAATAAAAATAAGTTTATTGTCTAATGTTCTACAATAAAACTGCATTAATTTTCTTAATTTTCTCTATCTTAGTTGATCTTATTGATTCTTCTCATACATTTCACTAACTTAAAAATTATCAATAGTATTTCAAAATTCTTTATAGAATTTAGATGTTGCTCAAAACATTAAACATTTAAATGTTGCTCAAAACATTAAACATTTAAACATTGCACCATTTTTGATCTTATGAGTTGATGCATATATATATATATATATATATATATATATATATATATATATATATATAAAATAACAAATTAAAAGTTACAAACTCAAAAACTATAAACTAATAAAAAAATGCTCCATGATAAAAGTTAAGTAACCATTATAAAAAAAACTCTTTTATTAAAGTCAGCTAAACTAAAAAGTTAAAAGTTAAAATCTAATAGATCTTTTTATCACTTGTAATATCTTTGTTTCTTTGCTTTATTTTTTATAGTGTTTATACTTTTGCATAAATTTCTTCTTCATATTTTTCAAAATTGTCTTTATTTTTTTATTTCACTTATAATAAGTTGAATTTGAATAAGTTATATCTTCTTCTTCTTCTTCTTCTTCTTCTTATTCTTCTTCTTCTTCTTCTTCTCCTTCGCCCTTTTTTGTGATACTCTACATCTTGAAAAAATCTTTTGTTTTTCCTTGTTTCTAGCTACTAAACCTCAATTAGATTCGGTCTTTTATGTTCATCTATGTGATGGACCAGATTTCTAGCTACCAGTCTATTTTTCAATATTCATCAATGGCACCTTACAACAACAATGGAAAGAAGGAATATGGATTAGTCAATAATTGATGACTACAATAGATGAACTTGGGTTAAATTCCTTAGTTTCAAAGATGAATCATGTGATGTGTTCAACATCTTCTGCATACAAGTACAAAATGAAAAAGATTCAAAAGTCTTGAAGATCAGAAGTGATCATAGAGAAGAATTTAAAAATGAGACATTTGGAATTTTTGTGAAAAACTTGGAACTATCCATGAGTTCTCTCTTCTCCTAGAATTCCATAGCAAAATAGAGTTGTAGAGAGAAAGAACATATCTTTATAAGATATGGCTAGAACCATGATCCATGAAAATAATTTGCATAAGTACTTGTGGGCAGAAGCTGTCAACACAGTATGTTATGTTTAGAATAAAATCTATATTAGACATCTTCTAAACAAAACATCATATGAGCTTTTCAAGGGAAGAAAGCAAAGTATTTCTTATTTTTATCAGTTTGGATGTACTTGTCACATTCTGAGCAAAAAAGTGTTTAATAAGAAATTTGATGCTAAGGCTTAAAAGGGTATCTTCTTAGGGTACTCTAAACTCTCTAAGGCATACATAGTTTATAACTCTGATACCATAAAGCTTGAAGAGTCTATACATGTCAGATTTGATGACAAATAGCATAACATTGAAATGTCAGAGCTTGTTGAGAATTTTACAGATTTACAGGTATCTGAAGACTCATATGGCACTGACTGTTCCATTGTCTCACAACCCATTATGGTTAAGTGCTTAGAGTCTGCTCAACCTTCAAAAGTTGTATGTTCAGAAGATGCTCAACCATCAGAAGATAGTCATCCAAAAGTTGATCAAACTTCTGAAGCTCAAGAAGCAACTGAACAAGTTATTGATGATTCTAGAGAAGCAACACAATCCAAGAGCTCCTTCAAGTATAATTCTTCAGATCCAGAAGAATTAATCATTGTAAATAAGGATAGTCCTAGGAAGACAAGATATGCATTTAGAGGATAACACTTTATACTAGTACTTATCTCCATGATCGAACAAACTTTTATTGATGAAGCACTATCAGATGATGGATGGATTATGGCAATGCAAGAAGAGTTGAACCAATTTCAGAGGAATGATGTTTGGGATCTGAATCCCTAACATCATCAGAATAACATGATTGGAACAAAACGGGTCTTCAAAAACAAGCTCAACGAACAAGGATAAGTGGTAGGAAATAGAGCAAGACTTGTAGCTCAAGGTTACAGTCAACAAAAAGGTATAAATTTCTCTGAAATATTTGCACCTGTTTCAAGGTTAGAGGCAATCATACTACTCCTTTCCTATGCTAATAATCATAATATTATTCTATATCAAATGGATGTCAAGAGTGCTTTCTTGAATGGTGTGATTTTTGAAGATGTGTATGTCAAACAACCTCCTGGATTTGAGGATTCTATGCATCTAGATTATGTCTTTAAGCTTAAGAAATTTCTCTATGGACTCAAACAAGCTCCCATATCTTAGTATGAGAGACTGAGTAATTTTTTGATAGAAAAAGGTCTTAAAAAGTGTTAAGTTGACACTACTTTATTCAGGCAACACTAAAGGATGAAATATTGATTGTTCAGGTGTATGTAGATGATATTATCTTTGGTTATACTAATGCTACTCTTTGTAAGGAATTTTCCAAGACTATGCATGCTTAATTTGAAATGAGCATGATGGGAGAGTTGAAGTTCTTTCTTAGAATTCAAACCAACTAATGCAAGGATGGAATTTATGTTCATCAGACCAAATATACAAAGGAACTTTTGAAGAAGTTTAAGCTGGATGACTGCAAAATCATGACAATTCCAATGCATCTAACCTGCAATCTGAGCAAAGAGGAAAGCAGTACCAAAGTTTATCAGAAGTTGTATAGAGGTATGATTGGTTCGTTACTTTACCTAACAGCTTATATACCTGATATTTTATTCATTATATGTTTTTGTGCAAGGTTTCAATCAGATCCTAGAGAAACTCACTTAACTGTTGTTAAGAGGATCTTTAGGTATTTAAAGGGAATAAATAATCTATGGTTACCTTATAAGAAATCCTTAGACTATAAGTTGGTTCGATTTTGTGATGCGGACTATGTTTGGGATAAAATTGAACGAAAATCTACTAGTGTTGGTTGTTAGTTCATAGGTGAAAACCTTATATCATGGGCTATTAAAAGACAAAAAACTATTGCTTTGTCCATAACAAAAGGAAAATGCATCTCAGCTGCTAGTTGTTGCATACAACTACTCTGGATGAAGTATCAGCTAGAGGATTATTAGATTTGTGGGAGCAATATACCTATCTTTTGTGATAACACTGCTGCTATTTGTTTGACAAAGAATCTAGTCCAACATTCCAGAACCAAGAACATTGAAATTAAACATCGTTTAGAGATTATGTTCAGAAGGGTGTAATAGATATACAACTCATTGATACATGTCATCAATGTGATGATATATTTACTAAACCTCTTACTATTGACAAATTTGATTTTTAAAAAAATAATATGAACATGCATTTTGTTGAAGATTAGTCCTGGTTTCTAAATGAATGATCAGTGTCTGATGATGATCGAAAAATATTATGATTAGAAGCTCTAAAATAACTTCTGATGAACAATTGACTCTGAAGCATCTCAACCTCTAAAATTTAGAACTTGATTAATTATCTCTGATAGCATATAAGTGGAATTTCTTTTAATTGAAATATCTTTTGACCATATATGTGTCACTTATTTGAATGGTCTTTTGAACTATTTTGATACTTTATTTGTTGGATCCGCTATATCCTTCAAAATTTATTGTGTTTTCTCATTCACTGAGCTATATTAACTAGGATTTAGTCTTTTATTCTGATAAAATAAAATCATGACTTAATTCTCCATAGTCTAAAGTTAATGTTTTCATTTTTTAACTTTTGGCTACAATGGTGATAATTTGCTCTGAAACTTCAAGATCTATGGTCAAATCAAGTGTATAAGGCTACAAGAGGATTATTTGCAATCAAGGGATAAAGAACTCATTTTTATTCATATGAAAATGATTACAAGATTCAGATTTCATATGACAATAACTGGGCTTAAATTAAATCCTCAAATTTCAACAATGAAATGGACAAAGTCATCATCTGCATATGAATTTCTTGCAACATCCTCAACAGAATCCTTCTTCTTCTTGATATTATTCATTGTTTAAGTTCTCCTTATCCTTGAATTTGTTGTATACATGCTTGAACCTTCACCTTCTATGGTCGTCTGAGCTTTTGCAACTCCAATCGATCAGATTCTTTCTTGCGTTTCATGCATATTTTCCAAGTTCTAAACCCTTCTTTCTTTGTGCTAAGTTGTTTAAATTGTAGTTTGACCACCTTGAAACTTGATATATGCTTTTATCAACCATACTAGCCAAAACGTTTTCAGAACTTTATTGGACTAAGGGAGAGTAGGACAAATTTTAGAATATTTTTATTCAAAATTACTTAATCCCAAACATGGCTTTATTCTTCACGTTATTTTATGTTATTTTTTATCTTTTTGTTGATGACAAAAGGGGGAGAAGAAGGATAAGTATTTAATAATATGAATTTTATTGATTTAATTATGTTTGTGCTTATGTTCTAAATAATTGTTTATTATGCTTCAATGATATATTTAATTAACCTGGCCAGGACTCAAGGGGGGCTTACAAAACTCACCCTTAGGACTTTGTGACTTAGGGGGAGCTTACAAATCTCACCCTTAGGACTATCAGACTCAGGAGGAGCTTACAAACCTCAAGCCATTATGTCGGAATGTTAATTAAATCAACAACCATTGTTCTTAAATACTTGTGTTTGTCATCATCAAAAATGGGGATATTGTTGGAACAAAATTGGTTTATATTATATCCCATAGGTTTTGATGATAACAAAGTATTTAAAGAACAATTGGGTAGACTAATGTGTGTTCAAGTGTGTAGGTACAAAGATCCATATAGTGATTGAAAGTCAGTTCTGACATTGAAAGAGAAACTCTTAAGAAACATATTCTGAAAATTAGACTTTGAAGAATCAACTTCTGATCAAGGTGATCAGAACCCGAAGTCTCCAGACTCTGAACAAGCCAACCTCTAAAGATTCATAGTCTGAAGGATCACACACCGTCTCCACCATCACGCCATGAGAAATGAAAAAGGGCACCATCAAAGAAAAGACGGTGAGTTCACATCAGATGCTACACGCGAAGTGGCTCAAAAGATTGTAAATATATACTTTTTTCAACAATATTTATTTTAGTTAAATCAAATTGTTAAAGATGAAATTTCATATTTGTTGTAGGATGTACTAGTTGAACAATCCAAAGCCAGCCTATTCGTCTCACAAGATCATCGTGACATCTTGGTAGAAGCAATTGGAACTGATGAGCATTATGGGCATGTCAGTGGTCTTGGAAGAGGTGTTGGCTTCTGTAATACGGTGGGAGAACTGACTTGGGCATTTTGCATTTTATCACAAATATTGCGGATAGCAAGAGTCTCCACCGACTTTCTTTTATCCAATAAAGGAAAGGGTGAAAAGAACAGGAAAGACCTTTGAGATATTTTCTTGAGTTCGGGGGGTAGGTTATGAAAAGTGAAGGTGTTAGCATCCTTTTCATCCATAGCTATCTATGGGCTCTTAGTTGCTTTCTATATCACTTTTGAAAATTACTTTGTTTGAAATGTGTTTGTGGTGGGTTTTGAAAGTATTTTTGAAAAGCGCCTTCGTTTAGGAAAACTTTGTAATGATTCTCGTCTCTATAAGAATGCATACAAAGTGTTGGACTTTTTGAAAATATTTCATGTTTTGAAAGTGTTTGTTGTGTTTTAAAAGATGTTTGTTTTGAAGTTGGATTGTGAGAAAGCAACTAAGAACGTTCTGCCTACTCAAAAGTCTTTTGTTCATTTTTCTCTTCCTTTGACATTGCTATCTTACCATTGATTGGTAAGAAGCCCTATCTTTGGATGTGAAGGGACAGGCGCGGGTCATCGTATAGTCATAAGATGCAATGTTATGAGATACCTTAGCATTTTTCTTAAAGGACTAAGATCATTTGTAATGCAACATTCGAAGCATCATCGAGGGACTATGATATTGTATTTTGTTTGTTTTTGCTAAGGTGTCTCACATGCATAACATGTCCATTTTCTTGAGGCAACAAGTGTGAGTTATTCCTAGAGGTGCAAAGTGTGCAAGTGTTTTTTTTCATGCATTTGTTTTGTCTTCGATTAGGGTTATCTAAGATTGATTTTTAGTCTTACCATACACACCATAATTACTAACAATTATATGGAAAACGATAAATTTGTGGAAATTAAAATCCTACACTATTACATCATTAGGAGGATGGGGGTACAATTTACAAATGGGGATGAAATAAGAGCTTAAATATTACAACCATATTGAATAGTGATGAAGAAAATATGTAAAAAAAAACTGTGTAAAAGAATGGAAAACTGCATTTTTTAACATCATGTGTCGATACAAGTTCCTATGCATCGACACATAACTTTTTCTTGGTCTTGTGAAACCAAATCAACTCAGTATGGGTCGATGCATATGGGTATGTGTCGCCTCATTCCCTTCATGTGTCGACTCATACGCATTTTTGTGTCGACTCATGAGCCTTTTTTCTTTCTGTTTTGTGCCTGTTATAGCAGTATATGTCGACTAATGACACTTTGTGTTGACTCATAGCCTATTTTTCCACTAAGATGTGTCGACCCATACATGTATGTGTTGACTCATACTGTTAATTTTTCACTCTATCATTGTTTTGCTTGGAGCTGAAATATGTATTTTGAGTTTGAACTATTGTGTTGACTATTCTTGAGCTTAGGAAATGGTTATAGTGATGTTACAGAAGTTGTTCTTGTGTTTGAACAACTCCTATAAGATGTATGTAAGGTGTTTAGATGGTTTGTTTGGACAGAGCTTACAAGGTGTGAGAGTTCCAAATATTTGGACTTTAAAACTCAAGAGTGGAAGCCTTTTGGACAGTTATGGCTTTTTTGAGAGTATGGGATTTGGATGGTTAGTTTACAACAAAACTTTTGGCTTTTCTCTCTATTTTTTTCTGACCCCCTTCTCTTGAAATTGGCCTCTCTATTTATAGAGAAGGCTTGAGACTTGGAACAACTCAGATTTTGAATCACATGTTATGGCTATCTTTCTTGTTTTTGAAGCAAAGTGACAAACATCTTCCCAAAGCTTTTACCATGCTATTGTAGAGTGGTTAAACTTTTAACATGCTTGCTTTTGATCTTGTACATGAAGTTTGTGCAGAAAGAACAAGTCCAATGCTCAAGGAGAGTGGACTTTGTGATTAAATCCACTTTTCCAAAATAGAAGTGTGAGCTTTCTTCTAAAAATGGAATGATCAATTGGATAATGGTTCAAACACTTGGATTATAGCTCAATCAGTTGTGTAAACATTCTATTATATAGTGAAATGCAAGTTAGAAGCCTGCAAAGTGGGATTTGTACAATATGCTTGAAGATTGAATCAAGTGTTCTTTGATCGCGACTTTATGAGTATATCGGGTGTAGTGATTGCAAGTGCACAGTCTATCGTAGTTTTAAAAGATATCGAACCCACAAGGACTAATAGTCAAAAACTACTATTATCTAAAGGTAGTTACTATGTAGAGCTAAGGCTAATAATAAATTTGGGGGTTTGAGTTTAATTGGGAATTAACTAGAATTTAATAATTAATGAAGGACATCGGTATGTATTTCATTAACTTAAGGGGTTCAGTACATCATTGACATTTGTTTTTAGTATTAAAACACAATTCTGGTGAAACTATTTGTTTAAAAACCTTCGTCTCAAACTTCCGTTCTATTGAATTAAATCATATCAGTTAAGCTCGAAATGAGCGCTTCCGCTGTTTCATTTAAAACACAAGTATTTTTTGAAAAAAAAATAAGATTCAATTAACTTTAAAGTGCTTCCGCTGTTTTTAAAATCAATGTTTCAATAGCCACTATCTGGTTGAAACCTCAAACTTCCACTCTATTGAATTTTAACCTTAGACTGTTTCTTACTTCCGTACAAAAACTATTAAACATTCAATTGGAAATTAAAACCAGAAAAGTATTCTTTTTGTAAAAATAAAAGCGCCAATTAATTACCGAACCCTTTCGGTTAAGTTTTACATACCAGTATCAGGGAATTTAGCCAGACATAATTTTATCGCAGGATAACATAAAATTAAAACATAAATTTAGTAACACATGCATGGTAAGAATAAATAAATTATACTTAAAATAAGAACGTGAAATTAAATACTGAAGCAAATAATTTGAGCAGTGTGTATCCTCCACAAGCCAACAGGATTGACTTTAAGTAAAATAGCTCGAATAAAATCAAAGTAATCCTAAACAATTTCTGGAGGTCTATAAATAAACTAATGCTGCAGTATTTCTCCGGTGTGGAAAAATACTACTCTGACAGTGATGTTTTTACTACCTACTGAATAAAATTACCATAAAATTAGTGTTGAATTCTAAAACTAGAAGGTATCAAAAAGCAGAATACAAGCAGAAAATAATGTTTATAGAAAAAAATAAAACTTCGTAAATAGTAACTGTTCAAAGTGTAGGCTAGAGAGAATCAAAACAAAAGAACCAGGAACAAGAGCATGCCCCAAATTGGTAACCGCTTGCTTAAATATAGAGTCCATTTTTGTTGAGGAAAAATAGGTAACTTCCATGATTCATGTTGTTTATGCGGAGAAAATCCAGGTGACGTGCGCTAAATATGCTTATACTGGCGAAGACTTCGTAACTGCTTGAACTGTGGAATGTAACCACAAGTGTGTCGGTCGTAATGTGAGCATGCCGAGGGGCACAATAATTCAACTTGTGCCAGTCGTAATGGCTTTGTGGCGGGCAACACACATCTCTTGTACAAAACTGCATTTTTGTTGTTTTTAAAACCATTTCTTCTTCATTTTCCATTCTTTTTCTCCCTTTTCTTATTTATGCCTTGCAAATGCTAAGTACTTGGAATATAATTCAAAAACTACAAAAAGGGATAAAATGTGACATAATAATTGAAGAATCGGGAATTTAATCTATGTAATTCGGACGGAAAATACTATATCTCTTCGTGTCATCAAACTCCCCTAAGCTTGAACCTTTGCTTGTCCTCAAGCAATAACATCAGTATAAAAACTAATAAGGCACAAGTTAAATTCAATTTCATGACACAGTTCGAATCATAAGAGGCTGCCTAAGCTCAACATCCCTATCATGCAGACCAATTCCAGTCATGCTATTATAGCTCAACCCAATTCTTTTCTCTAAATTTTACCCGTTTTCATTCTAGCGTAATCATATTAAGCCCTTTATCTTTACACGCAGATAATAGAGTAGCCGGTTAGTAACTATGATCCTTTTTAGAATGAGGTTCTGGAACATGAATGTGGTAACCTCCTTTAATTCTCCCAATTGCAAGTTGTGGGGGATTGGACCGTAGTCCACCCTACCAAGTTCAGTACCAGACACCTCAGAACCAACTGGCAACAGGTTTTTGCGTTATATCACGTAGGTTCTACATCTGTTGGATTAAGCGACCGTGTGAGGATCGCCCAAATTAATTGGTGCATTCCCTATTTTCTTACGGTAAAGCGTATATTTTTCAAATATATTGGATCATTCACTTATATTCATCGACTCCCTACGTAGTTCATGTTTAAGACGGGGCTGACTGCTAGATAAACTACTCAGGGTTATTTTAAAGCTAAAGTTTAAGGTTTTTGTATAAAGGGTACTGAAATTGATCTAACGCAATCTAGGGATTTAGAATGTTACGACGGTTCCATCGCACCTCTGTTTTTCTCAAAGTTTCTCATATATCTTTTGAAAATTGAGCAACCTATATATTCTTCGAATGCGTTGGATTGTGCAAGTAACAAACAAAAATATTATTATTTTTTTGTTAGGCTCAAGAAAGTGGGAAATTAGATAACAACAGAAAAATTGCATAAATGAAGATGAAAGTACATAGATTATTTTGATTACAGGAAATATAAATGAAAGATCAACCTAGGAAACAACAAAGAGTTCTTACTAACTAGCTCCACTAAGCTTGAAACAAGTAGTGTCCCAATGCTTAAAAACAAGAAGGAAATGAGAAGAGAAGCAAAGTTGATATATTCTTGCTCATTATTGCGTCCTCTTCCTCGTGCTTGTCCACGTGTACCCGGAGGATGGGGCATGGATACATGGTAAACAAAATCCTGAAAACTATTCACGCATACGGTCAATGCCTCTATATCCTCAGTTAATCTCACAACCCAGCGCTCGTTTCTTTCATCGTACTCTTGTTGTTGAGTTTGCATAGCCAGCATCAGTTGCATCATCTGGTTTTGATTGTCCTGCATGGCTTGCATTCTCTCATCTTGTTCCATTATGGCATCTATAATGTCATCATTCGAGGCCGGTTGTCTGTCTCTTCTTCTCCTAGGCCTAGTGGACATGCTTGCCACGTTTTCAGGAGGAGCTCGTTGTTCAGAGTCTCTTTGTTCCATTTCCTGTTCCATTTCATCCGCTTGGACATTCCCCCGGTCGCTTCTCGCATTATCTCCAGGTGCAGGAGCATCAAGGTCATAAAGCCACTTAGACAAATTTGTAAAATTAGTATGCGCAAAGTTTGGAAAAATGATACTTGGGACTACCTTGTTGTGCACCATGAGGTTGTATCTACCATCTCTTCTGACCTTAATCAAGTGGCCAACCCGACAGTTGTCAATGTCAATAAACATGGGCAGAAGTGATCGCATATTTGCAAGCTTGTCTTGAAGGTTGAGGCTAAGTGCTATAGAGGTGACTATCCCTCCGATGTATAAAGGCGTAGATCCTCTGGCGCATAAGGACTGGATATGTGATAAGAGGAAGGTGCTTGCATTGATCCTTTGGTTGGGTTTGAAGGTGTAGTGGAGGAGGAACAACTCTTTTAAATTAACTTTGTTGTTGTTTATTCTTCCAAAAATGGTATTTGAGATGACACGGTGGAAGTACGTTATTGCGGGGTTGTGGATGGAAGAAGCGTAAAGTCCTTCCCAGTTGTTTGGTTCTTCATTGGTAAGAAACTTCCAAAGCTTGAAACCTGTATACGCCCAATCAAGGTCTTCTGGAATGCAGTGGTGTACCGTCCCTTCGGTAGGAAAGTTGAAGAAGGCACTGAGAGTGGATTGGATTACAGAATATTCGTTGTTGAACATTCTAAAAGTGGCAGAGCCGGATAGGGGCTCGTTCTCGTCACACGATAGGTTGTAAGAGAACGAACTCAGAAATTTCAAGGTTAGCGACTCGTATGTCGGGAGGTTCTGCATGCAGATGGATGTCAAATCTGAGTGATGGAGCAACCACTGGATGCTATCGAGTAAGCCTAATTTTTGGAGGCACTCAGTATCCACATACCGTGTCGGTACGACGAAGCGTTGGTAGAACTTGAGGTACTGAGCCCTTTGGTGCTCTCCGGCTTCTTTGTTACGAAATATAATGCCAGAAAGATTAGGTTTAGGTCTGAAATTTCTTCGTGCCATTTTTTTTAAGCAAGGAAAGGATAAGGGTGAAGGTTTATGTGAGAAATTTAGGGATTTTGGAGTGAAAAAGGGTTTGGGGATGATTTATGTAGGGAGATATAGTGGAGGTGATATATGGGTTTTAATGTATTTTTATGGTAATGAATATGGGGAGAGATTTAGGCGAAGGTTCAATGAACTATGAGAAGTAGTTGAAGGATTTGGAAGGGTGAAAATGTTTTTGCGAGGGTTTCTATATTACAGAAATGTGTCTGTAATATCAGTGTGTATGTCGAGCGTCACACGTATGTGTCGGCAACACAGGGCTATGTGAAGCGTGACGGGCGTCACGCTTGTGTGGCGAGCGACACACTTCCTGAATTGCAATATTTTGTATTATTCTATATTGCAGAATACCAATTCAAAAAATTCTACATATATTGGGTAAATAATATTGAATCATTTAAGCATAGCATATACATGTAAATATGATACTAATGCATAATACACGAAATAAATAAACTCATAAGAAAATGGAACTAAAAAAATGATAAGAATTGTATTGAATGATAAAATTCCAAAAATACTTAAATAAGAAAATTGTACTGAATGATAAAGTTCCAAAAATACTAAAATAAAGTGTCAAATAAATAATAAAAGTCTAATAAAACGTCTCTCCACACTTAAACAAAACACTGTCCCCAATGTTTTAAATGTGGAAAGAATAAAATAAAGCAGTATGTCTGGTGAATCAGCCACGGCAGTCCAATGATACAGAGAAAAGATGTTGATAAATGTAATCCAGCTGTTCGACTACCGTATCCATAAAGGAATGGAAGTCAATCCGTAAAATAACAAGCTCGTCCTTTAACATATCAATCTTTGATGGAATGGCATTCAAAACGGGAGCAGGATGAAATACAAGAGGCGGAGAAACAAACAACTGGAGAGTCGAGGAAATTTGAGCCTATCTGTTCGGGAGGTGGGAAGTCATGGTAGAAAGGAGGGGTCTCAGGATTAATATCCTCATCGAAAAGGAAAGCATTTAGGTGGTCATATATCATGGGTGTCTCAGGAGTGTGTAGTGGTGGCATGTGTGATGCGTCCCAATCATATAACCAGTTATTTTGGTCATGTATGCTTGTCCTAGGGTCAGACAAGGTAAAAAGTGGCATTAACTGATTGTTAATGAGGAGGTCGAAACTACCTGGGCCTAGGTTCTCGATGATACCCCTATTGAAACAAAAATTAATATCCATAGGCTGGAATCTACCCTGAGGGGCAAGGTTCAACAATTGTTGTCTTAATCCGATAGCATTAACTGTTATGGTCACTAAACCTCCTATAAGAATGGGTTCATGTTCAACCCTCACAAGGCGGTGAAAATTTGCTAGCATAAATTTAGCTTCGTTTATAGGACGGTTTTGTGAGGCGTAGAACATGATAAATAGCTCAACTCTAGAAACTGTGGTAATGTTTTCAGCTTTACCAAACAGGGTGTGGGCTAGAATTTTGTGGAAATATTTAAAAGCCGGGTTGTGGATGTTTTCAGAATGCATGTCCTCAGGCTCAGGGTTACTAATGCCTGTAATGTCCACCCAGAAATAATCAAGCTCACCTATATGAAAAAGCTCTTCCTGGACTACGGTAAATGTATCCAGGCTATGTGGGAATCCTAGTAACTCAGCTAGCTCTTTGTGGGTGAAAGTGTACTCTATACCGAACAATCTAAATCTAATGAGTCCCTTATTAAATCCCAGACCGTGGTCATGTTTGTACACAAGGGAGCTTAAAAACTCTAAAGTCAGTCTACGGTAAGAGCTAAATTTTCTCCTTATAGCAGATGGCTCAATAAAAACAGAACACTATCCCGAATCCCTAAGGTTATCATGGCTGGTCCATCGGGGTAGGTACTTAATCCTAACTCCCTATCAGAAAAAGACTCAAACCTCCTCCGTTGGTTCCTTCCTCTGAACACAATGCCGATCGTATCAACCAAGTTCATCGTGGTTAGTAGTATACTAGCTAATCGCAATGTTAGCCTGAAGTAGGTTTACAGTTAGCATTAAGTTAGTAACGGGAAAAATTATAGAAACAATACTACATATTTTAACATTAATAATCATAAAATCAAAAAATAAAAATAAAATAGAAAAACAAGCAAAAAAAACTCAAAGTTGGGTTGTATCCCAAGAAGCGCTTTGTTTAAAGTCGTAAGCTCGACATTACATGGGGATTAGTCTGATGAATAGGGTGGTAGCACATCTAGCCTAATTGTTGTGTAATATTATTTGTTATCTATGCTATGATAATGTTTTAAGCGTTGTCCGTTTACAATGAACGGTTTGCAACTCATTCCTTTGATTTCTACTGCGCCACTTTGAAAAATCTTGGTAACTTCGAATGGACCAGACCATCTAGAACGAAGTTTTCTCGGGAATAATTTAATTCTAGAATTAAACAGGAGAATTATATCATCGTCATTGAATTCTTTTCTAGATATTCGTTTATCGTGCCATTTTTTAGTTCTCTCTTTATATATCCGAGCATTTTCGTAAGCGTCTAGTCTAAGTTCCTCTAGTTCGTGGATGTCTAAGATTCTTTTCTCACCCGCAGCGGTGTAATTTAAGTTAAAGGTCTTGATGGCCCAATAAGCCTTATGTTTTATTTCCACTGGCAGATGACATGATTTCCCATAAACTAGTTTGAATGGTGTTGTTCCAATCGGAGTTTCATATGCTGTCATATATGCCCATAGAGCGTCATGTAACTTAGATGACCAATCTTTCCTAGAGGTTGCTACAATTTTTTCTAAGATTTTCTTTATTTCTCTGTTGGAGACCTCTACTTGCCCACTTGTTTGTGGAAGGCGTTGCGACACGATGTCGGACTCTGTATTTCGCTAATAATTTTTCTAGGATTCTGGAAATGAAATGGGAGCCACCGTCACTGATGACGAGTCTCGGCATACAGAATCTTGTAAAGATTATGTTCTTGAAAACCCTGACTACTACTCACGCGTCATTTGTTGGAGAGGCTACAGCCTCGATCAATTTCAAAACATAGTTGACAATAACTAGCATGTAGTGATTTCCAAAGGAAGACGGGAAAGGTCCCATGAAATTGATTTCCCGTACATCAAATACTTCAACTTCCAGAATGCCCTTTTGAGGCATCTCATCGCGTCTAGAGATGTTTCCGGTGCCTTGGCACTGGTCGCAATTTTTAACCGCGATATGGACGTCTTTCCAGAGGTTAGGCCAATAAAGGCCAGATTGTAATATCTTAGCACAAGTCTTTGAAGTACTTGCATTTCCTCCATAGGGAGCGACATGATAGTGGAAAATTACTTTTTTGATTTCACTTTCGGGAACACATCGACGGAAAATACCATCGGCGCCTCTTTCGAAAAGTAAATTCTTGTTCCAATAATAATGTTTAAGGTCATGAAAGAATTTCTTCTTTTATTGATAAGACATATCGGGTGGAAGCACTCCGACAGCCAAATAGTTAACTAAATCGGCATACCATGGTAGCATGGTTGTGGTGCATATTGCTTCCAAAATTTCGTTTGTGTTCTTGTCTTCATAAGTCACAGGGTACTCAGTTATGATATTGTTTAGTTCTAATTGGGCTACAAGGCATTCATAAGGAAAATCATCATTGATGGGAGCGTGATCTAGTTTGGTGCCTTCTATTCTGGATAGGTGGTCAACGACTACATTCTCGATACCTCTTATGTCTTTTATTTCTAAATCGAATTCTTGAAGAAGTAAGATCCACCTTAGTAATCTTGGTTTGGCGTCTTTCTTACTTAAGAGGTACCAGATTGCAGCATGGTCAGTGTAGATGATTATTCGTGCTCCTACTAGGTAGGAACGAAATTCATCTAAAGCAAACACAACAACTAATAATTCTTTTTCAGTGGTAGCGTAATTTATCCGTGCAGGATCTAGGGTTCTACTTGTGTAGTAGATCGCATGAAGCTTTTTATCCTTTCTTTATCTTAGGACTGCGCCTACGACATAGTCACTGGCATCACACATTATCTCGAATGGTTCGTTCCAATCAGGAGGTTGCATAATAGATGAAGAAATTAATGCCTTTTTTAAAGTTGTAAACGCGTCCAAACATTTGCCGGTGAATATGACCGATAAAAACCGACGTGTCCTAGAAAACTCCTTATCTCTCTAACAGTTTTGGGCGGTTGAAGATTTTCTATAACTTCAATCTTTTCTTTATCTACTTCAATTCCCTTATCGGATACTATGTGCCCTAAGATGATTCCTTGTTAGACCATGAAGTGGCATTTTACCCAGTTTAACACGAGATTGACACTTACGCATCTTTCTAGCACCATTTCAAGGTTCGATAAACATCCCTCGAAACTTTCTCCATAGATAGAGAAGTCATCCATAAAAAAATTCCATCATGCCATCTAGAAAATCAGAGAAGATGGACATCATACATCTCTGGAATGTTGCAGGGGAATTGCATAATCTAAATGGCATTCGTCGATAAGCGAATGTACCATAAGGAAAAGTAAAAGTCGTTTTTTCTTGGTCTTCAGGATGGATAGGAATTTGGAAAATTCCGGAATACCGGTCTAAGTAGTAGAAGTGAGAGTGTTTAGCTAGTCGTTCAAGCATTTGGCCAATGAAGAGTAAAGGAAAATGATCTTTACGAGTTGCTTTGTTTAACTTTCTATAGTTGATGCATATTCTCCACCCGGTGTGAGTTTGTTGCGCTACTAATTCTCCTTTAGTATTGCTAACAATAGTCACACCACCTTCCTTAGGTACGACATGTACTGGGCTGACCCATTTACTGTCGGATATTGGGTATATGATTCCTGCTTCTAGTTGGTTTTCTACTTCCTTTTTGACTACATCGCTCAAAATGGGATTTATGCTCCTTTGATGTTCCCTAGAGGTTTTACAAGCTTCATATAGCATAATACGGTGCATGTAGATAAAAGGGCTTATTCCTTTTAGATCTGATATGTTATAACCTAAAGCGGTTGGGTGTTTTCTAAGGACATGTAGTAATTTTCCAGTCTCTATTTGTCCTAAGTATGCATTGACTATACTGGTCGTTCAAGTTTTATGTCTAGGAATTCATATCTTAGGTCTTTGGGTAATGTTTTGAGTTCTATGGCAGGTTTCTTTTGATAGGGTATAGGATCAGGCGTTAAGGCTAGGCATTCACTCAGGTTTTCATCTTGATATTCAGGGCGCCAATTATCATCTTCGAGTATCGGGGGTATGGGAATCCTTAATACTTCAGAATAAGTGGTTTGTTGTATCTCCATTTCTTTCCCATATTTATCGATTTCATCCAGAAAATAACATGAATCTTCGATGGCTGGTGCCATGAGGAATTTAGATAAGATGAATTCAACCTTTTCCTCTCCGACTTCGAAGGTCAGTTTTCCATTCTTGACATCTATTATGGCTCCTACAGTAGTTAGGAATGGTCTACCAAATATGATAGGAACATTAGAGTCTTCTTTAATGTCCATGATTATGAAATCAGTGGGGATATATAATTGTCCTATACGTACAGGAACATTTTCTAACATACCTAAATGAAATTTCACTGATTGATCAGCTAATTGTATGAACATTCTCGTTGGTCTTAGTTCTCCCATGTTGAGTTTCTTGCAAATTTATAATCGCATCAGACTAATATTGGCTCCTAAATCGCATAGTGCTTTGTCAATGACAAATTTTCCGATTACGTAAGGTATGGAAAAACTACCTGGGTCTTTAAGTTTATGAGGCATGTTGTTTTGTATTATAGCACTACACTTAGCAGTGAGTAATACAGTTTCGTTATCCTCAAGCTTTTTCTTATTAGATAAGATTTCTTTAAGAAATTTAGCGTATGAGGGCATTTGTGTGATAGCTTCTGTAAAAGGTATGGTAATGTTAAGTTATTTCAGAAGTTCAATGAATTTCTTGAATTGCCCTACGTTCTTAGACTTAGCAAGTCTTTGAGGATATGGAATGGGTGGTTTATAGGGGGGCGGAGGCACATAAGGTTCTTCTTTTTCTACAGCCTCTTCGTCACCTTCTTTTTCTACTTCCTTTAGTTCAACTTCCTTCTTAGTTTCTTTTCCATGTTTTTGGTACATGGATGGGTTCTCGATTCTAGGTTCACTTGGTCTGCTTAGTTCTGTCCCACTTCGTAGTATTATGGCGTTAGCGGTCCCTTCGGATTTGGTTGGGGCTGTCCAGGAAAAGTTCCAGCTGGAGCAGCTGTAGCCACTTGAGAAATTTGTGTTTCTAACATTTTGTTGTGTGTGGCAAGGGTATCGATCTTATTAGTCAATTGCTTAATTTGTTCACTAGTGTGAATGTTTTGATTCATGAAATCTTTGTTAGTTTGAGCTTGGTTAGCTACAAAGTGTTCTATCATGATTTCGATGTTGGACTTCCTAGGGATATTTGGGACATTTTGGGTGGATTTCTGAAATCCTGGAGGTGTAGTAGGAGCTTGCCCTAGTGCGTACAAAGCATTATTGCTTTTGTATGAAAAGTTTGGATGGTTCTTCCAAGCAGGGTTATAGTTATTACCATAGGGGTTTCCTTGAGCATAGTTCACTTGATCAACTGGTACTCCTGTTAAAAATGGACATTCGGGTGTGTTATGCGCATGAAGTTTGCATAGATCACAGGTTGAAGTTACTGCAACCATGGTGATTGCGGGAGTTGTGGTCAAGCTTTATATCTTTTGGGTAAGGGCTTCTACCTTAGCATTAACTTGGTCTAAGCTGCTAACTTCGTGCATGCCACTCTTTGTTGGATATTTTTCCATCATTATTTTATCGCTTCCCCACTAATACTGATTTTGAGCCATACTTTCGATAAGTTGATAGGTATCATGGTATGGTTTATCCATCAGTGCACCACCAGTAGCTGCGTCAATCGTTAGTCTTGTGTTGTACAAGAGACCATTGTAAAAGGTGTGGATGATCAGCCATTCCTCTAGACCGTGATGCGGAAAGAGTCGTAACATGTCTTTGTATCTCTCCCATGCTTCGAAAAGAGATTCACATTCCTTTTGTTTAAAACCATTTATATTAGCTCTCAGCATAGCCGTCTTACTCGGCGGAAAATACCGCGCTAGGAAAACTTTCTTCAATTTGTTCCATGTGGTAACAGAGTTGGATGGTAGAGACTGGAGTCATGCTCTAGCTCTATCTCTTAGCGAGAAAGGAAAAAGATGGAGTCTTATCGCTTCAGGGCTGACTCCATTTTCTTTCACTGTGTCTACATACTGCACAAACACGGATAAATGAAGGTTTGGATCATCCGTAGGACATCCTGAAAATTGGTTTTGTTGAACGGCTTGCAAAAGTGAAGGCTTTAGTTCGAAATTATTCCGCGCGATAGAGGGAGCAGTAATACTGTTGTGGGGTTCCTCTTGCGATGGGGCAGCATAATCTTTCAGAGGACGATTTTGGGGTCCTTCAGCCATTTTAGGGTCAGGAAGAGAAAAGTTAGGAAGGTTGATTTCGGGAAGATTGTACTTGGCTTGGTACTCTCTGATTCGACGTCTTATGCTAACAAAACACTCAACTTCATTGATTGGTTGCTCTAATTCCTCGTCTTTAGAGCTAGTGCTTGGCATACAATCGACAGTTAAAATAAAAAATAAATTTGCTTGCCTTAGTCTATACTGCGTAACAAGGGATTTATAGTATTCGACTAATTCAGTGCCCGACAACAACGCCAAAAACTTAATCGCGACTTTACGAGTCTATCGGGTGTAGTGACTGCAAGTGCATAGTCTATCGCGTAGTTTTAAAAGATATCGAACCCATAAGGAGTGATAGTCAAAAACTACTGTTATCTAAAGGTTACTATGTAAAGCTAAGGCTAATAATAAATTTGGGGGTTTGGGTTTAATTGGGAATTAACTAGAATTTAATAATTAATGAAGGACACCGGTATGTATTTCGTTAACTTAAGGGGTTCAGTACATCATTGGCATTTGTTTTTAGTATTAAAACACAATTTCGATGAAACTATTTGTTTAAAAACCTTCGTCTCAAACTTCCGTTCTATTGAATTAGATCATATTAGTTAAGCTCAAAATGAGCGCTTCCTCTGTTTCATTTAAAACTCAAAAGTATTTTTTGAAAAAAAATAAGATTCAGATAACTCTAAAGAACTTCCGC
Organism: Vicia faba; assembly: GCA_948472305.1. NCBI lineage: Eukaryota > Viridiplantae > Streptophyta > Magnoliopsida > Fabales > Fabaceae > Vicia > Vicia faba. The sequence goes on along the minus strand of CATIWC010002233.1, from coordinate 301,461 downwards.
TATTTTTAAAATCAATGTTTCAATAACCACTATCTGGTTAAAACCTCAAACTTTTGCTCTATTGAATTTTAACCTTAGACTATTTCTTACTTCCGTACAAAAACTATTAAACATTCAATTGGAAATTAAAACCAGAATAGTATTCTTTTTTTAAAAATAATAACGCCAATTAATTACCGAACCCTTTGGTTAAGTTTTACATACCGGTATCAAGGAATCTATCCAGACATAATTTTACCGCAGGATAACATAAAATTAAAACATAAATTTAGTAACACATGCATGGTAAGAATAAATAAATTATACTTAAAATAAGAACCTGAAATTAAATACGGAAGCAACTAATTTGAGCAGTGCGTATCCTCCATAAGCCGGCAGGATTGACTTTAAGTAAAATAGCTTGAATAAAATCAGAGTAATCCTAAACAATTTCTGGAGGTCTGGAAACAAACTAATGTTGTAGTATTTCTCCGGTGTGGAAAACTACTGCTCTGATAGTGAGGTTTTTACTACCTACTGAATAAAATTACCGGAAAATTAATGTTGAATTCTAAAACTAGAAGGTATCAAAAAGCAGAATACAAGCAGAAAATAATGTTTGCAGAAAAAAATAAAACTTCGTAAGTAGTAATTGTTCAAAGTGCAAGCTAGAGAGAATTAAAACAAAAGAACCAGGAACGAGAGCGTTCCCCCAAATTGGTAACCGCTTGCTTAAATATAGAGTCCATTTTTGTTGAGGAAAAATAGGTAACTTCCATGATTCACGTTGTTTATGCAGAGAAAATCCAAGTGACGTGCGCTAAATATGCTTATACTGGCAAAGACTTTGTAATTGCTTGAATTGTGGAACGTAACCACAAGTGTGCAGGTCGTAATGCGAGCATGCCGAGGGGCACATTAATTCAACTCGTGCCGGTCGTAATGGCTTTGTGGCGGGAGGCACACATCTCTTGTACAAAAATGCATTTTTTCTATTTTTAAAATAATTCCTTCTTCATTTTCCATTCTTTTTCTCCCCTTTCTTATTTATGCCTTGCAAATGCTAAGTACCTGAAATATAATTCAAAAACTACAAAAAGGGATAAAATGTGACAAAATAATTGAAGAATCAGGAATTTAATCCATGTTATTCAGACGGAAAATGCTATATCTTTTCGTGTCATCATTCTTCACAAATTTGCCCATTAAATCAAGAATGAATACCCAACTTTAGATCCTTGAATCTCCTAGCTCAAGTATGATAAATTCATGCTCTTGGATGTTATAGAAAGCTTGGAACATCCTCTACAACTTTCATGTTTTTCACTTTTATTAAATCAAACTGAAATTTAATGAAAACTGGCCAAGAAGTTGGGATAAAAACCTGACCAAACATGATGAAAATTTCTCCAAGTGTTTAATAAAAAATGCCATGACTTCATGAATTTATAACTTAAAATCCAAGAATTTCTAGAAAAAAATCCCGTCCTACAATATTTTAGATCTCATTGAGATCTACAACTTTCATGTTGGAAGTTTTCCTTGAATCATCTTGCATCATGGTGAAAATTTGGCACAAAGTTATGAAATTATCATGTTTTTCTTAACACTTAGAAAAATTTCTAAGTGTTTAGAACTTTGACTTTTTTCAAAGTAATATTGACTTTTGATTTCTTGATGAACAATATTCATACCTTGACATGTCTTGATGAAATATGATTTTTGAAACTTGATTTTGATCAAAAAGTCAAAGTTTGACTTTTTAGTGTATAGTTGACTTTTTCATCAATTTACCAAATTTCAACTATCAATCAATTGATCATGAGAAATGTTTTGAACCATGCCATGAAGTCAAAAAGATTCATTTGGATTCTTGATATCATGTCTCAAACCAACAAGTCATGGATTTGGACAACAATAAAAAATTAAGCCTCTTCAGTCAAAACCCTAATTTTGATCGTTTTGCCCTTTTAGTGATTTGATCAAACTTCTTAAGGAATTGTGATCTAACTTGATCAATTGATATATATGAGTTCAAAATGTTGATATGGATCAAAAATTACAAAGTTTGACTATAAATTGACCACAATTGACTTTTTCCCCAATACAGTTGATTTTAGGTCAACTGATCAATTAATTGAGCAAAAATGTGATCCAAAGTTTGTAACTTGACATGAGCGATCTTGGGAGTTTAAAATAATCCATGAAATTCATATGAATCATTAAAAGTCCAATTGTCCTTGTACAAACTCAAACCCTAATTTTGAGTCATTAGTGCTCGAGGAAGTGTCTTGAGCTGATAGACCTTGTGTAATCTTGAATTAATGGAGATCTTGTGAGAGAATTCTTGAGAAAATGAGAGGGAAAATTTTGGGGTACAACAACTTCCCCTGTTCAATCTTCTTAAACCTGAAGAGTTAGATTGGCGGATCCGCCATTCGTGACTTGAAGGTGATAGATGATTAAACACTAGAGTGCCCAGAAATTTGCCCTCGAAGATGTATTGATTCGGGAATGGGCTTATAGTTTCCATTGGGAGAGATGATGGTAGAAACTGGGAGAAACATCAACATAATTCTTAGGTCAATTCGTGCTGAAAACTAGGTGTCTTGCTTGTCTTTACCTGGAAAAAATAATTCTGATCCAAAAGAGGTATTTGGATCAATGATCTTTTCTACAAGGAACAAAAGGGTTAGTTGTATGCGAATGTACGCATGGTGCAATGATGTTCTCAAAATAAATGAGATTATGTTGTATGTATATGTTATGTATGTTATATGATGTATGAATGCATAATGTTATCGAAGCGTATCCTTGACAGATAATGGGGAGTTTTGAGAAGTTAAATCTCAGATTACTGTTGGGGATGAAGAGTATGTGTATCTTCAGATTTTGTTAAAATGCTTCCGTTGGGTATTCCTGCTTGGCTGAGACGAAACTCCGCTAAGGAATATTGACTTTGCTTGAGAAGACTCTGTGGAGAGTGTTGACTTCTACTTGGGAACCAGAATTCAGGAGTTTTTAGTTGTCCATTGCTCTGGTGGGGAATTATCTCTTGAAAGTTAGCTATTATCTGATCGGATTCCAGGCTTCACAATAATTTGCTAAGGATAAAGAAGTTAATTGTTATCTGGTCAGATTCCTGGATTTGCAACAACTCATTGGGATAATGGCAAACTCTACTAGGGAAAGGAGTTTTATTAGTGATTTGTAAGAATCAAACTGTTATCTGGTCGGGTCCAGGCTTCAGAATTTTAAATTGTTAATTGGTCGGGTCCAGGCTTCGACAATTTATACTTGAGGTTAACTAATATTTGGTCGGGTCCAAGCTTGAACTGTTGATTGGTCGGATCTAGGCTTAAACAATTTGAGAAGTTAAACTATTATCTGGTCGGGTCCAGGCTTTAGTAACTTGGAATTGAGATTTACTGTTATCTGGTCTAGTCCAGTCTTCATAGTAAGTTGAGAGTAGGATGGAGTTGAACTAGTATCTGGTCGGGTCCAGGCTTCATAGTAACTTGCTTTAAAGGATGAAGTTGATTGTTATCTGGTCGGGTTCCAGGTTTTACAATAACTTTTAGAGATAACAATGACTCTGTTGGCGACTTCACTGGGGATTAGGGGTTGCAGTCCCTTGATTTGTAATAGTTCGAGAGGCAAACTCAAGTTGGGGAATCTGTAGTTTGTTGGGGAAATAAACCCTGTTGAACTGCTGGGGAGGATTTTTTTAAGGAAAAATTCCATAAGGCTTCCTTTTAAGACCAAACTCAACTGGGGAGAGGATCTTCCGGAGAGTGAAACTTTGGGTGGAGATTTTATGATTCCAAATTTGTGGGGATAATGTTATTGAAATAACTCTGGCGATATCTCAAATGCATTTAAGGAGATGCTTGTCACTGTTTTTAAGCATACGTTTGTAAAAAGTTTAATCATGTTCATATGCATATGTTCATTCAATTTTAGTCATTGGACACTTTTGCACTCAAAATAGAAAAAACAAAAAGTTTGCACTTCAAAGTATATTTGTATTGATGTTTTGCCCATGAATAGGCATTTTTGTACAAAGAGACCGAGATCCTAGTAAGAGGAAATCATCGAAAGAGTGGAAAGAATACAAAGTGAAAACAAAATAACAGCCATGTGAAAATGATCTCATTATGTTCCAACCCCACTGTTGCCCCTATGTCTTCGAACACTATCCCTTGTCGTTGAATAAAAGTTGATTGGATTGATCTTGGACCATTTGAACTTGGACTTTGGTAATAAGGCTGGCTGTAGAGACTTTACGGGACATAGTCATACGCTTTAATCCTTAACTTTTGCCTGGACTACCCTTTCGGGTTTTCAGCCCACCAGGATACCCATTTTTGCCCAAGCCCCCCTTTCGGGTTTTCGACTTGCCGGGTGTACAATCTTTTGCATATATCCGTAACTTTTTCCCGAACCTCTTTGGTTCGCCGGGATGCCCTTATTTTTGCTTAGGTATGTCAACCTAGCGGGTTATTTTATGCATAGTATTTTTTAACTTTGTCCGCGTTCACAGGATATGGGAAGTCTTCGCCATCCATAGTAGTCAGCATCATGGCACCACCAGAGAAAACTTTCTTTACAACAAATAGTCATTCATAAGTGGGAGTCCATTTGCCTTTGGGGTCGCCTTGTGGAAGAATGATTCACTTTATTACCAAGTTGCCAGTCTGATATACTCGAGGCTTGATCTTTTTGTTGAAAGCCTTGATCATACGTTTTTGGTACATCTGACCATGATAAACAGCAGCCACTCGCTTCTCGTCAATCAAGTTCAACTGATCCAACCTAGTCTGAATCCACTCGTCTTCACCTAAATCTGCTTCCTTCGTTATCCTTACAGAAGGAATCTGAACCTCGACAGGTAGAACAACTTCCATGCTATAAACCAAGGAGAACGGGGTTACCTCAGTTGATGTTTGAGATGAAGTACGGTAGCCATGGAGAGCAAATGGTAACATCTCATGCCAGTCTTTATATGTCACCACCATATTTTGCACAATCTTCTTGACATTTTTGTTGGCAGCTTCCACTGTGCCATTCATCTTAGGTCTGTACGGAGAAGAGTTGTGATGCTTGATTTTGAAATGAGTACAAAGTTCTGTAATCATAGCATTGTTGAGGTTGGTTCCATTGTCAGTGATGATCCTTTCGGGAATACCGTAACGGCAGATGAGGTTATGCTTGATAAACCTGGCTACAACGTTCTTGGTAACTGAGGCATATGAGGCAGCTTCGACCCACTTGGTAAAATAATCAATGGCAACAAGGATGAAACGGTGTCCATTGGAAGCGGTAGGTTTTATCTCCCCAATCATCTCAATGCCCCACATTGCAAACCGCCACGGAGAAGTCATGACATTTAGAGGAATAAGAGGTACATGGACCTTGTCAGCATAGATTTGACACTTGTGGCAAGTCCTTGAGTGATGATGACAATCCGTTTCCATTGCGGACCAATAGTAACCAGCCCTCAAGATTTTCTTGGCCATAGTGTGTCCACAAGAGTGGGTCCCAAAGAGGCCATCATGCATGTCTTCCTTAATTTTCTCTTCCTCCTTCTTGTCCACACACCGGAGTAGAGTAGAATCATGGTTGCGCTTGTACAGGATTTCGTTTCTTAGAAAGAATTTGGCAGAAAATCTTTGCAAGAACTTCTTATCATTGATGGAAACTCCTTTAGGATACTCTTATGCTTCAAGATATCTCCTCACCTCATGGTACCACGGTTTCTCTTCGTCAGTGTCAAGCTCATAGTAGTGTGCAGGTTCGTCAAATCTTTCGATTGTAATCATGGGATCCTCGTTGTCCCATTTGACTTTGAACATGGAAGACATTGTTACCAAGGCGTCAGCCAACTAATTTTCTTCTTTAGGGAAATGTTCAAAGGTGATCTCCTCGAAGTATGGTATCAGGGTTAACACAAGCTCCTTAAGGAATAAGGTTATGATGCTTAGTGTCCCATTCTCCCTTTACTTGGCTAATCACTAAAGCAGAGTCTCTGAATACATTCAAATGCTTTATCCTTAAGTCAATGGCAGCCTTTAAACCCAAGATGCACACCTCGTACTCAGCCATGTTATTCGTACAATTGAAGCACAGTCTAGCAGTGAAAGGAGTATGACAAACTTTGGGAGAAATAATCATACCGCCAATTTCGTTACCCAAAGCGTTAGAAGCCCCATAAAAAACCGTAGTCCATCGGGATCCTTGTTCAAGTCCGTCATACAGTCCAGGTTTTACATAGTCAGTCACTAACATGATATTCTCATCCGGGAAGTCAAAGTTCATAGATTGATAATCATCAACAACTTGATGGGCCAAATGATCTGCCAATACACTTCCTTTGATGGCCTTTTGTGTTGTATATTGAATATCGTATTCAGTCAGAATCATTTTCCATCTATCTATCCGTCCGGAGAGAGTGGGCTTCTCGAAGATGTACTTGATAGGGTCTATCTTAGAAATTAATAAAGTAGTGTGAGTCAACATATACTGTCTTAGCCGGCGAGCAACCCATGCCAGAGCACAACAATTTTTCTCGAGCAGTGAATATGGTTTCACAGTCGGTAAACTTTTTGCTCAGGTAGTATATTGCATGCTCTTTTTGGCTAGACTCGACATGTTGGCCCAACACACCCCCCATAGAATTCTCTAGCACCGTCAAGTACATGATCAATGGTCTTCCTTCCATTGGAGGCATAAGGATAAGAGGTTCTTGTAAATATTCCTTGATCTTATCAAAGGCAACTTGGCAGTCGTCGTTCCATTTGACTACTTGATCTTTCTTCAAGAGTTTGAAGATTGGCTCACAAGTAGCAGTTAGATGAGATATGAAATGGGAAATGTAATTAAGATAACCCAAGAATCCTCTAACCTCCTTTTCAGAACGGGGAACTGGAATTTCTTGAATTCCTTTTACATTTGCAGGATCAACTTTGATGCTTTACCACTGACGACAAAACCTAGAAGCTTTCCAGACCTTACTCCGAATGTGCACTTATTAGGGTTCAACCTCAACTTGTACTTCTTCAGCCTCTCAAATAGCTTGTGTAGGTGATCGAGATGCTCTTCTTCAGTTTGTGACCTTGTAATCATATCATCCATATATACCTCTATTTCATGATGGATCATATCATGAAATAAAGCTACCATATCTCTTTGATATGTTGCCCATGCATTCTTTAATTCGAACGACATGACCTTGTAACAAAAGGTGCCCTATTGTGTAACAAAGGTGGTCTTTTCCATGTCTTTGGGAGCCATCTTAATTTTGTTGTAGCCAGAAAAATCCACCCATGAAGGAGAAGACTTTATGTTGAGTGGTGTTGTCAACCAGGATATCAATATAAGGTAGAGGGAAATCATCTTGGGCTTGCCCTATTTAAATCCTATAGTCTACACACATACGAACCTTCCCATATTTCTTTGGCACTGGGACCACGTTCGCAACCCATTGAGGATAAGATGTGACAACCAGAAAACTTGCATCAAATTGCTTCATTACCTCAGCCTTTATCTTTTCAGACATGTCAGGCCACATGCGATAAACCTTTTGCTTAACAAGAGGACAATCTTCCTTCATTGGCAGTCGATGAACCACAATGTCGGTATCCAACCCTGACATATCTTTATACGACCAAGCAAACACTTGAACATAGTCATGTAACATCTGAACCAATATGCTCTTGATACCATCTTCTAGGTCGGCGCCGATCTTGACCTCTTTCTTATTTGTCTCGGTTCCTAAGTTGATAACTTCGACTGACTCTTCATGAGGTTGAATAATTTTCTCTTCTTGCATTAGAAGTTTGGCTAGTTCTCCTGGTATTTCATAAATCTTCCTCGCCTCCGTCTTCGAATTGGTTAATTGGATGTTCAAAGTCATAACTGGCAATAGTAGATTCGTTGAAAATGAGATCCGAAGTGGATGAGGATCTACAAGTGTGTGTGTGTGTGTGTGCATGTAAGAAACATGGCTATTAAAAAATGCAATAAAGGAAAAGAAACACAATGAACACAAAAATTGAATGCAAAAGGTCCAATGGTTTATATTGAATGATCGTATGATAAATGAACATGAACAAAACCCTTAACAAATAGACCAATAGTGCCCCGGGCAAGGCACGTGGCTTAAAAGTCATTATTTGGGAATTAAGATTACAGACAACAGTTCTTGAATTGACAGAAAACAATAAACAGTAATTACTCCTCAATGAAGGAGATGGGAGTGAAATCCTTTGCATGCCAGTTGTTGAGATTTCCTTCGGCAGTAGGGTAGATCCATTCTTCAAAAGCACATTTATCATCAGAGTCTTCCATAATGTTCACTTCATGATTTCCGATGCGGAGAGGTGGCTTTCCCACGCGAGCGTGCCTGACTTCTTTCTGAGCTTTGATTGTGAAACCCAACCTAAATTTGTTTGCTTTAAATAGAATCTCGAGGAGTTGCCCCCAGGTAGTACATCTTCCATCTTTAATTGCACGAGCATCCTTAAGCGAAACCATTATTGGCACAACCTTATCAGCTTTTGATATGTTGGAGGAGACTTTGGTGGCGGCAACCAAAGGAGGAACTACTTCGAAAGCCTGGCACGGAGTCTCTATGAACTCACCATCCATTTCCACATACTTGAAGGAATTGAGGTGACTTACCACGAACTCCTCTTCACTATAAACAGTGACAATCTTCCCCTTGACTGGGTATTTTAACCTTTTATGAAGGGTGGATGTTACTTCCCCTGCCCCATGTATCCAAGGGTGCCCAAGTAAACAGGAGTAAGTGGGACGGATGCCCATCACGTAGAAGGTAGATTTGAAAATCTGTGAGCCAACTTTAATTGGGAGATCCACCTCTCCATGAACCATCCTTTTAGACCCATCGAAATCCCTTACAACAATATCGCTTGGCTTCAATACCAGTCCTTCACAATCTAGTCGGTCCAAAGAACCTTTTGGTAACACATGTAGAGATGAGCCAATATCAATTAAGACATGTGCCAGGGTGGTTCCCTTGCATTCAATAGAGACATGCAAGGCTTTGTTGTGGTTCCTTCCCGTAGGAGTCAAATCAGCGCCAGAGAACCCTAATCTATTGCCAGCCGTTAAACTTGCTACACAGTTCTCGAACTGGTCAGCTGTGATTTCTTGGGGCATATGGGCTTTCTTCAAGAACTTGATTAGAGCTTGGGCATGAGCGTCCGAACAGAGTAATAATGACAACATGGAGATTTTGGAGGGGGTTTGCCCCAGTTGCTCAACTATTTTGAAGTCACTCATCTTTATGATTTTTAGGATTTCCTCCATCTCTCGAGTGGAGGGTTCTTCAGCATCAGTATCTTTAGTAGGTGCCTCTATCCCAGCAGGTTCACCTTCTTTCCCTTTTCCTCTAGTGTTGGAACTAGAATTATCATTGGTTATGCGGACGAGAGTTGTTATAGTAGTGGGCGGTGAGATATTAGGGGAAAAGATCCTCCATGTTTTTGTTACTTTACTAGGACCTGCAATATTAGTAACATCGGCTTCGTTTTCGTTGATCTAAGAATCTTGTTTTATCCCATGATAATAAACCTCAACACCATAGTTCCATGGAACTGCTTTGTCAGAGGAGTATGGAATAGGCCCAGCGGCAGTGATTATTAAAGGAGCAATGGTTGGCTCATTTGAAATCCTAATAGGACCCTTTGAGGGGATCCTAAGAGGCTTGTTGGAGATGGTTATTATGGATAGGTATTCAGCTTTGTTGGTTAAACTTTTGATGGTAGGAAACTTCTCAAACAGGAACTCGCAGCTATTTATCAGGCGTTGCACACCTTCCTTCAGCCGCTTGCACCCATTTACTTGTTGATCACAACAAACACAATCTTCAGAACAGCCAAGGAACACCCCAGCTCTCAGCAAATTATCCTTCACAATAGTTAATGGAGTTGTTAGATCTTCAATGGAGGAAACAAAAGTAGTATCATCAATTGTGTTAACACCTTTGCCATGGTTCAGAATTTGTGCGGTTATCACATTTGGAGTAGATGGTGGGTCAAATTCAATTATTTTATTTTCTATTAGATCTTGAATCTTATCCTTCGGAGCCCAGCATTGATCAATTTCATGCCCAGGGCTGTTGGAATGATACACACACTTGGCATTTGGGTTGTACTTAGGTGATGATATGTCTGGATTAGATGGTGGATTGTGCAATGAAGTTAGCCTTCAATAGATGTTGTAAGGCTTGGGACAATGACATGATAATCCTTGTGAACTGTCTTCGAGGAATTTCAGGTCGTTGATGGTTGAATGATTGTCTTTGAGCAGATGGAGGATTGGAGATTAACACAACATTAATAGAGGATCGAGGATCCTTCTTGGTATGGGCTAGTGCCTCATACACAACATTTGTTTCCTTCTTTCTAGTGAAGGGCTTCTTTACAATATTGGATGTGGAAGCAGATGTCATGGGAATTTTCCCACTCTTAATGCCACTTTCTACTCTTTCACCAGTTAGGATCAACTCAGTGAAACCAGACGAAGAACTGTCAATCAATAAGTTGAAAAATGGGCCAGTTAACGTACCCATGAACATGTCAACTAGTTCTCTGTCAGTTAGTGGTGGTTGGACCCTACCACCAATATCCCTCCATTTTTGTGCGTACTCTTTAAACCCCTCATTAGTACCCATTGTCATACCATGAAGTTGGACTCTAGTTGGTGCTAAATCAGCATTGTATTGATATTGATGATAAAAAGAAGTGGCCAGATCTCCCCATGTGTGAATGCGAGAACCCTCCAATTGATAGAACCATTCTAGTTGAGTACCAGCCAGACTCTCTTGGAAGAAATGGACCCAGAGCTTTTTGTCGGTAGTGTGCGGCTGTATCTTGCGCAAGTAAGACCTTAGATAAAGTTCCGGGTGAGAAACCCCATCATACTTGGCGAAGACCGATATTTTGAACTTATGGGGAAAGATAACCCCAGGTACTAAACCCAACTCACCAAAATCCAAGCCAGGCACGACTTGAATTTCAACAATCTTTAGTTTATCCTCCAACTACTTGTACTTATCCTCAGCCAGAGGATATTGCTCATCAAAGTAATCTTCATCCTCGGAAGCTTGACCATTTGCACCCTCAACACAGGTGCTCTTTGCCTCTTGCACCTGGTTCTCGTCTTCCTCGGATGACTCTTCAATTATATGTACCTGACGGACTGGGCCTTTAAACCTTTTCCCCATGTTGATGAGGGCCTTCTTCTTAGGCTTCTTTTTGGCCGCCAGCAGCGTCATTAGCTCTTGTTGTCCCTTGGCCAAGGTCAGCAAGGTTGCTTGGAACTGGGAATTATACACTTGCAAGTCCTTCACTATTTGCTCGATATCCATCTTACTGAAATAAACAGTAGAAAGATAAGGAAATCTGTTGTGGAAAACCTATTTATGTTATGATGCATGAAAATGCGTATGCAAATGATTTCAAGGACTTAGAAGATTTAAATTTGTTTTAGGAAAAAGGGAATAAACGTTAATTGTATTAATAAGTTCAAATTGATTACAACATGCCTCTTAGGCTTACATTGAAACAAAAGAAACAAAATGAACTAAAATACAATAAAAAATGGCTCAAGTTTCCTATGGGTGCTTCCTATTTGTAGCAATATAGGCATTCGGGCTCCTCTCCTCATGAAGTTGTCTCGTGAGCTCCAACGTCTTCTTCTCGCTTTCATTAAACTGGGCTCAAAGGTGTCTCGCTCTCCCTTTAGCTGAATCCGAGCTCTTTGCAAATATTCAAGAGAAGTAGGCATATCACGATAAAGGACAGTATATGGAACATCTCCTTCGGCAATAGGATCCATGATGATAGGTAGGATGGCTTCATAAGGCATCATGAGGTTTTGGGCGTGAGTTCGCACCTACTTAAGATAAGGCTCCAAAGGAATGGAGTTCTTATGCCCCAACGTCTTGCTATCAACCTTGTTAACCATGCCCCAAGCTCATATAAATCTCTGATGATAGCCTTGGACATCGTTCTCGTAGTCGAATACAATTCCATGGACAAGTGCATCATGAGGGCCATCCTTCCTAGCATATCCAAATTGTTGCAAAGCCAAACAAGGATTGTAGGTAATACCTCCCCTAATGCCAAGTAGAGGGACATTAGGGAATTCCCCACAATTGTCAATAATAGTAATGTCCTCCATAGATCGAGCACACCAATAAATATCAGAATGTGTGAGTGACATCAACCTGCTAAACCATCTTAATCCTTAGCCATTCTTCAGAACAGATTGGGGTAGATGCGAAATAAACCACCTAGCCAACAGAGGAGTGCAACACATAAGAAGTCCTTTTCTCTTCATGGTGCGAGTGTGAAGAGAATGCAAGATATCCCCAAGTAAAGTAGGCACCGAATTGTGAGATATAAATTTTTGACTGCGTTCACATCTATGAGTTAGTCAGGATTGGGAAATAGAACCATCCCATAGATGAGAAGAGCCAACACTTCTTCAAAGGCTTGTAAATCTAGAGCATCCCAAAAATCTTGAGCCTTCTCCAACAAAAACATGGCTAGAAACCCTTTGACACCACTTATTGTTTCCCAATTTGCCACAATGTTGGATCGTTACAAATGTAGAGCTCGGGCAATCTCCTCCGGTCTTGGGTCTCTTTCAATACCGTTGAAGGGTAGTTGATCAAGAATAGGAATTCCCAAGAGTTGAGAGAATTCTTCCATAGTAGGCACAAGTTGGTAATCAGGAATGGTAAATCAATGGTGTAAAGGGTCAAAGAACTGAAAGAGCACCTTCATCATGTCTTCATCAAGGCTTGAGGTAACCAGATTGAGAAGTCGACCATATTTCTTGGTGAAGGGAGAATCATTGAGGACCCTTGATGCCGATTTATTAAGTTGAGGAGGCACTCTTACGAGGTTAATTTGGATAGTATTCCTGCGAGTGGAAGCGATGTCCTACAAAACAAAGACAAAGATAAATCTTTAGGTCCTTGAAATGGTTAGTGCAAAATGCCATGGTATGATGTCATGATGTTATGTACAAGTATATACACAAGAAAAGCAAACAAGTCCTTAGGTTTAGGCTTGCATGAGGTTTCATTGGTAAGTACCCTCTTGAAGTTTAGTTGGCTCAACCTGTCCTACAAAGTAACCGAGTTCTAGGGAATCTCAATATCACTGATCTTTGTTCATCAAACATTGTTTCAGTGCAAGCCTCTTTATTGGCGACCGAAATATCCCGAAAGTCTGATCTCAATGAGCGTAGTATCGAGTATCAACCAACTTTGGATTGCACCAAAGCCGACTATCTCACTACTTCCTAATGGCCAAGTTGTTCAATTAAAAGTTCTAAGGCTAGTCAGTGCTTCATAACACCACACAGCGGCCCCGTATTCTCCTTGACTAGACTCAAGGGCTACCGGTACCAACAAATGTGTCAAACTAACATAGCCATCGTTTCAACCATGTCGGTATACCACACACAGTCCCCACGATTTATTACTACTTACCTAATAATGTTCTCAGATCTAGGTAGAGGATCAATACAAACCCAAACGATGATCCATAAATGTAAAGCAAACAAATCAAACAATGAAAATAATTAAATGTCATCTATCTCTAAGGTAACCCCACTTTTAAGTTCATTCCCCAACAGAGTCGCCCGTTCTGTAATGCGGTGAGAGGACTAACTTGGGTGTTTTGTGTTTTATCGCAAATGTTGCGGATAGCAAGAGTCGCCACCGACTTTTCTTTTATCCAATAAAGGAAAGGGTGAAAAGAACAGGAAAGACCTTTGAGATATTTTCTTGAGTTCCGGGGGGGAGGGGTAGGTTATGAAAAGGGAAGGTGTTAACACCCTTTTCATCCATAGTTATCTATGGGCTCTTAGTTGTTTGCTAGATCACTTTTGAAAATTGCTTTGTTTCAAATGTGTTTGTGGTGGGTTTTGAAAGTATTTTTGAAAAGTTCCTTTGTTTAGGAAAACTTTATAATGATTCCCGTCTCTATAAGAATGCATACAAAGTGTTAGACTTTTTAAAAATATTTCATGTTCTGAAAGTGTTTGGTGTGTTTTGAAAGATGTTTGTTTTGAAGATGGATTGTGAGCAAGCAACTAAGAACGTTCTACCTACTCAAAAGTCTTTTATTCATTTCTCTCTTCCTTTGACATTGCTATCTTACCATTGATTGGTAAGAAGCCCCATCTTTGGATGTGAAGGGACGGGCGTGGGTCATCGTATAGTCATAAGATGCAATGTTATGAGATACCTTAGCATTTTTCTTAAGGGACTAATATCATTTGTAAGGCAACATTCGAAGCATCATCGAGGAACTATGATCTTGTATTTTGTTTGTTTTTGCTAAGGTGTCTCACATGCATAACATGGCCATTTTCTTGAGGCAACAAGTGTGAGTTATTCCTAGAGGTGCAAAGTGTGCAAGTGTTTATTTTTCATGCATTTGTTTTGTCTTGGAATAGGGTTGTCTAAGATTGATTTTTAGTCTTACCATACACACCCTAATTACTAACAATTATATGGAAAATGATAAATTTGCGGAAATTAAAATCCTACGCTATTACATCATTAGGGGGATGGGGGTACAATTTACAAATGGGGATGAAATATGAGCTTAAATATTACAACCATATTGAATAGTGATGAAGAAAATATGAACAATATGTAAAAACAATGTAAAAGAATGGAAAACTACATTTTTGAACATCATGTGCCGACACAAGCTCCTATGCATCGACACATAACTTTTTCTTGCTCCTGTAAAACCAAATCAACTCAGTATGAGTCGATGCATATGGGTATGTGTCGACTCATTCCCTGCATGTGTCGACTCATACGTGTTTTGTGTCGACTCATGAGCCTTTTTTCTTTCTGTTTTGTGCCTGTTATAGCAGTATGTGTCGACTCATGATGCTTTGTGTCCACTCATAGCCTGTTTTTCCACTAAGATGTGTCGACCCATACAGGTATGTGTCGACTCATACTGTCATTTTTTCACTCTATCATTGTTTTGCTTGGAGCTGAAATTTGTATTTTGAGTTTGAACTGTTGTGTTGACTGTTCTTGAGCTTAGGAAATGGTTATAGTAATATTACAGAAGTTGTTCTTGTGTTTGAACAACTCCTATAAGATGTATGTAAGGTGTTAGATGATTTGGTTAGACAAAGCTTGCAAGGTGTGAGAGTTTCAAAGATTTGGACTTTAAAACTCAAGAGTGGAAGCCTTTTGGACAATTATGGCTTTTTTTAGAGTATGGGATTTTGATGGCTAGTTTATAATAAAACTTTTGGCTTTTCTCTCTATTTTTTTGACCCCCTTCTCTTGCAATTGGCCTCTCTATTTATAGAGAAGGCTTGCGACTTGGAACAACTCAGATTTTGAATCACATGTTATGGCTATCTTGCTTGTTTTTGAAGAAAAGTGACAAACATCTTCCCAAAGCTTGTACCATGCTATTGTAGAGTGGTTGAACTCTTAACATGTTTTTCTTAACACTTAGAAAAATTTCTAAGTGTTTAGAACTTTGACTTTTTTCAAAGTAATCTTGACTTTTGATTTCTTGATGAAAAATCTTCATACTTTGACATGTCTTGATGAAATATGATTTTTGAAACTTGATTTTGATCAAAAAGTCAAAGTTTGACTTTTTAGTGTACAATTGACTTTTTCATTAGTTGACCAAATTTCAACTATCAATCAATTGATCATGAGAAATGTTTTGAACCATGCCATGAAGTCAAAAATATACATTTGGATTCTTGATATCATGTCTTAAACTAACAAGTCATGTATTTGGTCAACAGTAAAAAATTAAGCCTCTTTAGTTAAAACCCAAAATTTGACCGTTTTACCCTTTTGGTGATCTGATCAAACTTCTTGAGGAATTGTGATCCAACTTGATCAATTGACATATATGAGTTCAAAATGTTGATATGGATAAAAAATTATGAAGTTTGACTATAAATTGACTACAATTGACTTTTTCCCAATATAGTTGATTTTAGGTTAATTGATCAATTAACTGAGCAAAAATGTAATCCAAAGTTTGAAACTTAACATGAGCGATCTTGGGAGTCCAAAATAATCCATGAAAGTCATATGAAGCATTAAAAGTCATCAGTGCTCGAGGAGGTGTCTTGAGCTGATCAGACCTTGTGCAATCTTGAATCAATGGAGATCTTGTGAGAGAATTCTTGAGAAATTGAGAGGGAAAATTTTTGGGTACAACAGCTTCCCCTGTTCAATCTTCTTAAACCTGAAGAGTTAGATTAGCGGATCCGCCATTCTTGACTTGAATGTGAAAGATGATTGAACACTACAGTGCCCAGAAATCATTGCTCGATGATGTATTGATTCGGGAATGGGCTTATAGATTCCATTTGGAGAGATGATGGTAGAAACTGGGAGAAACATCAACATAATTCTTATGTCAATTCGTGCTGAAAACTAGGTGTCTTGCCTGTCTCTACTTGGAAGAAATAATTCTGATCCAGAAGAGGTCTTGGATCAATGATCTTTTCTGCAAGGAACAAAAGGGTTAGCTGTATGTGAATGTATGCATGGTGTAATTATGTTCTCAAAAGTAAATGAGATTATGTTATATGTATATGTTATGTATGTTATATGATGTATGAATGTGGAATGTTATCGAAGCGTATCCTTGACAGATACTGGGGAGTTTTGAGAAGTTAAATCTCGGATTGCAGTTGGGGATGAAGAGTATGTGTATCTTCAGATTTTGTTAAAATCCTTCCGTTAGGTATTCTTGCTTGGATGAGAAGAAACTCCGCTAAGGAATATTGACTTTGCTTGAGAAGACTTTGTGGAGAGTGTTGACTTCTGCTTGGGAACCAGAATTCATGAGTTTTTAGTTGTCCATTTCTCTTGTTGGGAATAATCTCTTGAAAGTTAGTTGTTATCTGGTCGGATTCTAGGTTTCACAATAATTTGCTGGGGATAAATAAGTTAACTGTTATCTGGTAGGATTCCTAGCTTCGCAGCAACTCGCTTGGATAGTAGCAAACTCTACTAGGGAAGAGGAGTTTTATTAGTGATTTGTAAGAATTAAATTGTTATCTGGTCGGGTCCAAGTTTCAGCAACTTGAACTGTTAACTGGTCGGGTCCAGGCTTTGCAGTAGATGGAGAAGTTAAGTTACTATCTGGTCGGGTCCAGGCTCTAGTAACTTGAAATTGAGGTTTATTGTTATCCGGTCGGGTCCAGTCTTCAGCAATTTGAACTCGATATCAACTGTTATCTGGTCGGGTCCAGGTTTCAGTAACTCGAACTGTTAACTGGTCGGGTCCAGGTTCTGCAGTTTGAAGAAGTTAAACCTAATATCTGGCCTGGTCCAAACTTTAGCAACTAAATTTAAGATTCACTGCAATCTGGTCGGGTCCAGGCTTCAAAGTTTTAAATTGTTAATCGGTCGGGTCTAGGCTTTGACAATTTATACTTGAGGTTAACTAATATTGGTCGGGTCCAAGCTTGAACTGGTGACTGGTTGGATCCATGCTTAAGCAATTTGAGAAGTTAAACTATTATCTGGTCGGGTCCAGGCTTTAGTAACTTGGAATTGAGATTTACCGTTATCTGTTCGGGTCTAGTCTTCACAATAAGTTGAGAGTAGGATGAAATTGAACTAGTATCTGGTCGGGTCAAGACTTCGTAGTAACTTGCTTGAAAGGATGAATTTGACTGTTATTTGGTCGGGTTCCAGGTTTTGCAGCAACTTTTGGAGATAACAATGACTCTGTTGGCGACTTCACTAGGGATTAGGGGTTGCGGTCCTTTGATTTGTAATAGTCTGAGAGGTAAACTCAAGCTGGGGAATTTGTAGTTTATTGGGGAAATAAACCCTGTTGAACTTTTGGGGAGGATACTTTTTTAGGAAAAATTCCATAAGGCTTCCTTTTCAGACCAAACTCAATTGGGGAGAGGATCTTCCAGAGAGTGAAACTTTGGCTGGGGATTTTATGAATCCAAATTTGTGGGGATAATGTTATTGAAATAACTTTATGGGGATATCTCAAATGCATTTAAGGAAATGCTTGTCACTGTTTTTAAGCAATCATTTGTAAAAAGTTTAATCATGTTCATATGCATATGTTCATTCAATTTTAGTCATTGGACACTTTTGCACTCAAAACAGAAAAAACAAAAAGTTTGCACTTCAAAGTATATTTGTATTGATGTTTTTCCCATGAATAAGCATTTTTGTACAAAGAGACTGAGATCCTAGTAAAATGAAATCGTCGAAAGAATGGAAAGAATACAAAGTGAAAACAAAATAATAGCCATATGAAAATGATCTCATTGTGTTCCAACCCCACTATTGCCCCTATGTCTTTGAACACTATCCCTTGTCGTTGAATAGAAGTTGATTGGATTGATCTTGGACCATTTGAACTTGGACTTTGGTAATAAGGCTGGCTGTAGAGACTTTACGGGACATAGTCATACGCTTTAATCCTTAACTTTTTATAGACTGCCCTTTCGGGTTTTCAGCCCACCAGGATACCCATTTTTGCCCAAGCCACCCTTTTGGGTTTTCGACTTTTCGGGTGTATAATCTTTTGCATATATCCCTAACTTTTGCCCAAACCTCTTTGGTTTGTCGGGATGCCCTTATTTTTGCCTAGGTATGTCAACCTAGCGGGTTATTTTATGCGTAGTATTTTTTAACTATGTTCGCATTCACAGGATGTGGGAAGTCTTCGCCATCCATAGTAGTCAGTATCATGGCACCACTAGAGAAAACTTTCTTTAAAACAAATGGTCCTTCGTAAGTGAGAGTCCATTTTCCCCTGAGAGTTAATTTCCAATTTTTTTCATGTACTTCTGTTGTTTTTGTGATGTAGAAATTGATTTCGTTGGGTCTACTCAGCCACACAAATTTAAATAAGTTGAAAATTCATGAGAATGTAATTGAGAAAGTTATGGGTTGTACAAGCACAAAAGAAAGTTATGCGCCCATCCAGGGCAGTATTGAAACCACGCCACCATAGCTAGATAACATTAAGAGGCTATCAATAATATTAAATAATATTCCAGACATCTATAAGATAATTAAATTAAGTCATGATCCAGATCAGTTTTACCTACTTCCTAAGACTTCTATTATGGAATTTTTGAAGGGGTGAGTGACTAGACATTGCCATATTACAATTGTGGTACTCGTGAGTATAATTTTTTAGTTGATTTATATTTATATTCATACGTTCTCATACTTTAACATAAAGATTTGACTCTTGCAGGTTCTTGCATGAGTTTGGGGTTGAAAGGAATATAAGGAAGTATTGTTTCTTAGATCCATCACACATTAGTCTTCATGGTGGTTCGGTAGAAAACAACATAGCACTTTACATACAAGACAAGTTGAAAGAGAACAAATAATGTTATTTGGCCCCGTTTTACCGCTCGTAAGTATATATTAATCTGTGTTTTCATTTATAAATCAATTTTATACATGTTATTAATTATTCTGAATGTTTATGCAGTAATCATTGGCAACTAATTGTTATATGCACAAGGCAAAATATATTAGTTTTGTTTTGCTCGTTGAACAAAGAACTTCATGAAGTTATGGTTAACGCTTTGAATGGGTAAGTGGTATTATTTTTAATACTCAAATTTTACCTTTAGATTTGAATAGTTTTTATTCATGTTTAGTTTTTAATTGACATGTGTAGAGCGATGAAGAGATATAATGCAATCAAACATAATGTACTTGGTAAAAAGTCAAGGTTTTATTACCCAAAAGTAAGTATGTTACTTGGGATTTTTAACATTATTTTATTTGTGTGTATTAGTGATATAAATATATGAAAATTATTTGTAGTTTCAAAAACAACCAGACAACCATTCTTGTGGATGTTATGTTATGATATATATATATATATATATATATATATATATATATATATATATATATATATATATATATATATATATATATATATATATATATATATATATATATATATATATACATATATGCAGAGGGTAACAGATGCATAAGTGCAACGTATCACCAACCTTCAAATTGGCTTCCTTAGCATAGGCATACCAGTCACCCAAAAGGTACCTTTCTACACTCCCTTTCCTCTTATTCAACATGAAATGGTAAGGGACTCCATTTTCAGAGTCGTAAAGCTGAATTGGTATGTCCCCTCCACAAATACAATTTTTGATGATGTTTTTGGGGATTTGCTGTAAATGGAAAAATAGTCTTAGAAGAAAAAAACATGTAACTGATTTTCTGTACTTTTGCTACCAATGTTTCCAATGGAAAGCTACAGAAACAGAGGACTTTTGTACTTACAAGAGCATTCGAACATATTGTCATGGAATCGTCTACAACCTGACTCTAGTTTTATTCGAATGTTTCCTCATAAATAAGGCTATATGGCCTGTAATATTTCAACACAAACAATGAATTCATATAAAGGTTATCAGTTACCTAATAACGTATTGTATTTGCTACTAAAATTGACAGACTACATTTACTTATATCACAACTACCTATCGCTTTCAAATGATATGTCTATGTATTCAGGTTCATCTTGAGGTTGCAACCCACAACATTGGGGGAGTCTAAAGCTTTTCCCTTGCCGGTAATGAGAAACAACCATGCAACTATAAATAAACCCTAAATACATCCCAGACATAACCTTTTCGTTTTTGATGTAGAAAAAATATCATTATACGATGTTTCAAAACCCATTAGCCATCAACAACATTATCCATGACAATAAATAACTAAAGTGAGACACACATGCAGATACAGATAAATATGCATTTCGACAAATCAAACGACATGCAATACATTAGGAATGACATATCAAACTGATGAACTTACCTTGATGGTTTTTCCTCGCCGTCGGGTACCATTTTTGAGAAGTCTTTCGCGACCATGTTTGGTTGATCTAAGGAGGAGAAGGCGGACTATGTGTGGAGGGGTATCTTTGAAAAGGGCTTTGTTTTGTGAACACTGAGAATGAGAGTATGCGTATAAGTGGAAAAAAGATATGGAGACTCAAATGGGCCATTGGGCCGATGAAAAAAAGAAATGAAAGTACAAAAGGAACATTATATGAAATATGGTTAAAATGGGTTTCCAGTGAGAAATACAGAAAAAGCGCTTCCACTCGAAGGTACAAAGTGCAACTGCTCAAAACTTGGAGTAGATGTAGAACGAAAAGCATGGTGCAGCTTCTGGTTGAAGATGAAGAATGGTAGGGGAAACGACATGCATGTGGGTAAGTCTTTAGCTACCGAAGTTCAAGTATTGGTTATTTTGTTCATGGAACCGATAATGTGTTTGTTAGAAGGTTTATAGGCTGTGAGTAATATCTTTGCATGATGAATAGTTTTGCAGATCTACATCAGAGAAGTCGTTATTGGTTCAACATCAAAAGATCGAAAAAAAGTATAATAAATATGTTGAAATTGAGCGTATATTTCACCAACAAACTAGTATAAAGATGAATATCGTTAGTTTTAAAGAATATTGTTCTCTGTCCAGACTAAGTCTTGATTCTCCATCAAAAGGGAAAGATTCTAATGAAACCCAACTTCAGGGAAGCAAAGGTGATTGTTGTACCCCAAAATTTTCCCTTCCATTTTTACTCAAGCCATGCTCATTGAGGTCTTCAATTGCTCAAGGTTGACCAAGAATTGATCAGACAAATTCTTCCATAAGCAATGAACCTCTAACTAGGGTTTCACTTTTCACATAATTTTAGGATGCAAGGACCTCAAGTGATTTCCATAGTCCCTAATATGTCTCCAAGAAGGTCCATGACAAGTTACATGCTTGCACTACAAGCTTGCTCAATCAATTGCTCAAATGTTTGAAAGTCAACTATACTAGGTCAAAAGTCAATTGTGGCTAAGATATAGTCAAACTTCATGATTTTTTGTCAACATCAACATTTTGAAGTGTTAAACATCATTTTATCAAGGGTTGATCATGATTCCTCAAGGAATACTATTAATTTATCAAAAGTCAAGAATTGCTAAATTAGGGTTTCTATAAGAGAAGTCAGCTGAACTTTGACCAAGCATAACTTTCACATACTTCATCCATTTTCCCTAACCAAAGCTCACTTTGAAGAAAATCCAATTCCCTACAAATTCTCTTTTATCCTGAAGTTCAAGAGATGCACCATTTGAAAGATGCAAGCTCACACATTATAGGTCATTTTCAGAAAGTCAACAAAAGACACTTTTTTCCAAGACCATTTACATCAAGATAAAATTTTCAAATACAAAATTTATCAAAATAGATATTGAAGTAGACATCTTGGGCTTTCCAAAAAGTCCTAGATCATCATCATTGAATAAAAATTGTGCAAGTTATGGCTTACCCAAGTTGGGAAAATTTGGGAAATTTTAAGATTTATGCATTGGAGAAACTTGAACTTTTAGGTCAATAGACTAACTTCTTGGACTTCAAACATCTTCCTAGCCTTATAAGGGACCTCTAATCTCATTTTACATTGCCTTAAAATTTTTACCTATTTTGTTCATATTTATTTTGATTTATTTCAAATAAATATAAAGTAAATTGTACAAAATATTTAGAGATGGGTCTTGGCCTTTGGGATAGTGTTTTGACCTGTCTTGAGGCCCATAATTCGTGCAAGAAGTGTCCAAGTACATCTAAGTTTCAACATGGCATGGAATCTCAAGTTTTGGCATGTTTTCAAATTTTCAATAATGGCTTTAAACATGACATTAATGCCTTGGATTCTTTCCATTTTCCTCCTTCACTCCCTCTCCTCAATTTATACAAGCCATATGCAAGCACTGGAGAGACATACAGAACCGCAGGCCATCACACCAAATTCTAAAATTTCCAAAAAAACTTATGAAATTCAAAGCTAACAGTGCAAGCTTCCTCGTGCCGAACAAATCTCACCATTCAATCACTGAGACCCTCAGGAGATCATCCAGACCATTCACAAGGCGTGCAACACCCTAGAACCACAAATCCACACGTCACCGGACCTTGGTAAGGTTCTGATTCGAAACCTTTCAAACATGTAATATATACTAATTCTCTTTACATATTCATGTTATTATTCTTGCTTGTGAATGTTCTAACGTATTTCATGTGAGTTACATTGCCAGAATCGTAGATCACCATTGTTAGGGTTTTGAAACATGGATGTTTCGGTTTTAGGAATATATGTGATTTTAGCCCAAACCAAGACCATGCCTGAATTCACAGGTTAGGTTTTAGGGGGATAGCCAAAATTTCAGACCTCAAAGCTTCCTATTTTGCAGGTTACAAATTTCTCCATAATGGAGTAGATGGTGGTCAACCACCGTGGAGGGTGGTTTGACAACCCCAAAGCTGGCGTGGCAAGCGCGTGTGTTCTTATTGGTTGATTCAAATATAAATAGGGCCCCATTAGCGCACATTATTTTTTTAAATATATTTGATTCGTTTTACCAATATAATGATATTGTTTGATTTATATAAAGGATTGAACAACTAGCTCAGATGGTGAAGAAACACGTGTGTTGGAGAGAGGACCTGGGTTCGAGTCCCAGGTCATGCATTTTCAATTTTCTAACATTTTGTTTACAGATCTGATGCGTACAAGCCAAATACACTCACCATGCACCTTCAAATCTATGTTGCCAGGTGTTAGCGTAGCCAGATCTAATGCCCTCGCGCGTAGACTACCATGCACTCCCCAAAACTTCTCCTCAATGGATCACAAGGCAGAATTGGGCTCCTTCTGTCATTGGGCCTACGTTTTACAATATTACACCCCCTATTTCACTTCAACATCTGGCCCATTAGCACTTTTTTTGCTTTTATTTATCCCTTTAAATTTGATTTTTTTAATCAACATAAAATCAGGAAAAAAAACTCACAAAAAATATTAGGTCTAGATTTTTTCCTAATTAAATTAATTTCCTAAATTAATTAAATAATTATTTTAACCATTTTCCTTAATTTAAAATTAATTAGGACTTAGGTTTAATTTCATTTTTAAATTCACTTTCTTTTCTTATTAAAGACAACAAAAAAACTTAGAATTATTTTCCTTTTAATTAAATTTCAAATTCTTCTTTAATAGTTTTCTTTTTAAGTTAATTAATTAGTTTTTTTTCACTTAAACATTTTCTTAAACATTAACCAAAAACAAAAGATTTTTCTTTTAACTTAGGATTTTTAGACGCATTTCAATTCGCGCGCGTTATTTCCCTTCGAACTCTTTTACTGTAATCGTATACTAGATATAATAGACTTCAAAGTAGGACCTTTACTACTTTATTTCCCACAAGTTTGGAATTGTAATAATCCCCTCCCCAAAGCCCTGTAATAGCTAGTTTTAAATTTTTGAATTTTACAATTCCCGCACTTTTAACTTCTACAAATTATTAACTGTTTAGATGCATGCTAACTAGGATTGTATGGAAAGAATAAAACAAAACACTAGCAAACCTAACATAAGATAAAAATAACTAAATACAACACACTCTCACATATACACCTCTAGGGTATCCCACTTTGGTTGCCTTCGGAAAAACAGTCACATCTCTCGAAACGTGAGAGATTTTAGTGGCTACCCTCCAGTTTTAAGATCATAAGTCCCTCGATGACCCTCTCGATGTTGCCTCGGTATGATCTTAAAAACCCTAGGGTAGTTACTAAAGTTTCTTGCCCAGTTGCCTTTGTGACTGTCTAAACGTCCCTTCGAATGTCCCTCAAACATCCAACGACTAGGGCTACCTACTCACTAATAGTAGGATAGCATTGTCTAAAGGAAAAGAGGAAAAGAACAACCTTTCGAGTAAAGTAGATAGTTGTTAAATGCTTGCTCAAACAACCTTTACACATACACAAAACATCTCTCAAAAACATTTTCAAAACACTTTGTATACTTTCTCTACCAATCCGAGAAACATTACAAAGTTCGTCGCACTAAGGTGCTTTCAAAATACCTTTCAAAAACACACAAAGCACAAGGTATTTCAAAATGAGCTAAGCATCTAAGAGCCCATATATAACTAAGTATGGAAAGGGTGCTAACACCTTCCCTTTCCATAATCTACCCCCTTACTAAGAAATAATCTCGAAAGGTCTTTTTCTATTCTTTTCACCCTTTCCTTTGTTATATAAAACAAAAGTTGGTGGTGACTCTTGCTTACCGCAACATTTGCAAATACAAAATGCAAAACTAGTATAACAATCAGTTCTCCCACCATATTACAAAACTGGCGACTCTGCTGGGGAATTACTTATAAAGTGGGGTTACCTTAGAGTTAAGTTCATTTTTAAATTGCTTTACATTATGTGTTTTGTATGCTTTACTTTTGAGGGCTTGTTCGGGTTGCTACTAAAAGATCCTACACTCGGATCTGGGGCACCTTTTTAGGCAAGTAGCAATAAATCATGGAGGATGTACGGTGTAAACCGATATGGATGAAGTGATAGCTATGTTAGCGTGATACTCTGGCTTGTACTAATGTTCCTTGAGTCAGTCAAGGATAACATTATGCTTCCTTATAGTGTCATTAAGCGCTAACTTACCTTTAGAACCTTTAATTGACTCATCCTAAGCCATTAGAAAGTAGTGAGATCGCTGGCTTTGGTTTCGACCGAAGATTGGTTGATACTCGATGCTACACTCATTGAGATTGGACTTTTGGGATATTTTGGCCGCAATACTTCGGTTCTTGAGCTAAAACAATGCCTAAAAGAAAGGTCAGTGATATAAGACTCCTTAGAACCCGATCACTATTAATAGGAAAGGTTGAGCCAACTGAAACTTCAAGAGGGTACTTACCTTTAAAACTTATGCAAGCCTTAAACCTAAGGTCTTTGTATGACTTGTTTGTGTTTGTTATATCTGTGATTTTAAGCATAATCATAACATCATAAACATTATAACATGTCATGTACACTAACCATTTCAAGGACCCGTGGATTTATCTCTTCCCTGTTTTGTAGGTTATGGATTAGTTCATAGAAAAACCACCTGGATTAACTTCGCAGAAATTCCTCCCAAACTCAAGGAAATAACAGTCTTAAAAGTTCCTGAGAACTCATCATTCAACAAGAGATATGTTCACTTGCTCAGTTTGGTTACTACCAGTTTTGAAAAAGGTTTAATGAGCGTCCTATTCCAGTTCTTCGATCCTAAGCACCATTTCTTCACATTTCCGGACTATCAGTTGGTGCCCACACTGGAAGAATTCTCCAAGATACTTGGTTTGCCTATATTGGAGCAGATACCCTTTATTGGTTTAGAACAAGATCCAACTGCTGAAGATGTTGCCATAGCCTTGCACTCGAAGCCATTTGACATTGAATCCAATTGGGAAACTAGAAGTGGAGTTAAATGTCTTCTTGCAAATTTTCTGATGGAGAAAGCTCAGGTATTCCTTGACGCCATGAGTTACCATGCTTTTGAAGATGTCTTGGCTCTCCTGATCTATGGGTTGGTTTTGTTCCCTAATTCAGACCAACTTATAGATGTCAATGCCATCAACATTTTCCTTACTCGCAATCCAGTGCCTACATTGCTCAGGGATATTCTGCATTCACTCCATACCTGTACTATGAAGAAGCGAGGAACTCTTATGTGTTGTATGCCTCTGCTCTATAGGTGGTTTATTTCGCACCTTCCTTAGTCAGTAATAAAGAATGAGTTAGGCTTAAGGCGGAACCAAAGGTTAATGTCTCTTTCTCACTCTGATATCTATTGGTGCCCTCGATCTCAAGAAGACACCTCTTTTATTGATCGCTGCGAAGAATTTTCCAATGTGCCACTCCTTGGCATTAGAGGAGGCATCGCCTACAACCCCTCTTTATCCCTACATCAGTTTGGTTACGCCTGGAGAGATGGTCCTCATGATATGCTCATCCAAGGTTGTGTTTAACTATTCAAATGATCCACAAGGTTATCGCTAGATGTTCATCCGTGCTTGGAGCATGGTTAAGAAGACTGATAGTAAGACTTTAGGGCGCAAGAACTCCATCCCTTTGGAGCCTTACCTCAAATGGGTGTGAGCTCATGCTCAAAGTCTTATGATGCCATATGTTGCTATCTTACCAGTAATCTCAGAGCCTATTGTTCAAGGGGATGGGTCTCGCATCATTCTTCATCCTGATATGCCAACAAACTTTGAAGAATTGCAAATGTCTTGGATCCAACTCAAGGACGAACGAGACACCTTTGAGACCCAATTCTATGCCAGTGAGAAGAAAGTGTTTGAACTGACAAAGCAACTTCACGAAGAGCAGAATCTCAATGTCTATATTGGCACCAAAAGGAAGCATCCATGGGAGACTTAGGATTTTTAGAAGTTTCTTTTTAATTGTCATTTCTTTGTAACTTTTGCTTCAGTTGAACCTACTAATAAAAAGTATTTTGCTTCAGTTTTGTTTAAAAGAGTTTAAATCTTATAAGGTTCTTGAAAACATTGCATAAGCATATCATGCATATCATTACATAAGCAGGTGTTCCAAAACAGGTTTCTTATCTTTTTGCTGTTTATTTCAGCAAAAAGAAATGGCTCATGAACAGAATATTAAGGACCTTTAAGCCCAGAATGCTCAATTCCAACAGATGTTCCCGGCTCTAGCTAAGGGACAAGAAGACCTGAAGGCTTTGATTCTCAAAGACAAGAAGAAGAAGACAAAGAAACCAGTGGGTGTCCTGAATATGGGAAGGAGATTCAGAGGACCAGCAAAGCGAGCTCTAGAATTTGCAACTCCATCAAATAAGGGAGACAATCAGGAAGAGAAGCCAAAAGAAGAGGACATAGCCCAGGGTCTGTTGAAGAAGAGGCTGATTATGTTAAAGAGAAGTATCCTCCTGTTGATGACAAATACAAGCAGAGGAGGATCGTCTCAATGCCATGGAAATTCAGAGGGTACCTGGTCTGGATTTTGAAGAATTAGGGCTAGTTTCTGGAGTGGTCATTCCACAGAAGTTAAAGGTTCCCGTATTTGCTAAATATGATGGGGTTTCGTGTCCTAAGTTGCATCTAAGGTCTTATGCCAGGAAGATCCAACCTCACACCGCTGATAGGAATTTGTGGGTGCATTTCTTCCAGGAAAGTTTATAAGGGACTCAATTGGAATGGTTCTTCAGCTAGAGGGAACCAACATCCGCAACTAGGAGGATTTGGCTGTTACTTTCTACAGGCAGTACCAATACAATGCTGACCTTGCTCTGGCCCGTACACAACTTCAAAGCATGTCTATGAGTTCTAGTGAGGGCTTCAAATATTATACCCAAAAGTGGAGAGATCTTAGAGGAAGAGTCCAACCTCCTCTGTCTGATAGAGAGCTGGTAGATATGTTTTAAGGCACTTTGTCTGGTCCATATTTCAACCATCTGATCGGAAGTTCTTCAGTCGGGTTTACTGAGCTAATATTGACTGGCGAACAAGTAGAAACTGGTATCAAGAGCGGTAAGATTCAGAGAGATGCATCTTCAAGTGTAGTGAAGAAACCATTCTCTGGGAAGAAAGAGGTAAGTGTTGCCTACGGTCAGAGGAATCAATGCAAAGTTGAACGTCGCCCATCGATAGGAGCTGTGATGATCTCCAACCATGCGCCAAATCAACAAAAAAACAATCAATGCAGGCAGGATGCGCCCAGAAGACAGTTCACCCGACTTAACATGTCCTTATCTCAGGTTTTGCCACACTTGTTGAAGTCTAATCTGGTCACTCTGAGGGAGGCTCCTAAAAATCCAAATACTACATCTCCCCGTTATAATTCAAATGCTCGATGTGCCTTCCACTCCAACAGTCTAGGGAACAATACAATGATTGCTGGTGTTGTACCCTAAAATTTTCCCTCTCATTCTACTCAAGACATGTCCATTGAGATCCCCAACTTGCCCTAGGATGACTAAGAATTGACCAGGCAAACTCTCCCCCTAAAGGCAATGAACCTCAAACTAGGGTTTTAATTTTAAGCAAGATGTGTGAGTCCCAAGGATCCAAAATGTTCTCCATTATCCTAATATATCCTCAAGATCATCCATGCAAAATTTCATGCCTTGCACAACAAGTTTCCTCAATCAACTGCTCAAATGCCTGGAAATCAATATACTAGGTCAAAAGTCAAATGTGGCCTATATACAGTCAAACTTCAAGATTTTTGGTCAACATCAAAATTTTGAAGTGATATCCATCATATGATCAAGGGTTGATCATGATTCCTCAAGAAATTCTCCTAATTCATCAAAAGTAAAAAATTGCTAATTAGGGTTTTTATAGGAAAAGTCAACCAAACTTTGACCCGACATAACTTTCTCATGCTTTATCATAAATTTTTCCACCAAGGCTCATTTTGAAGAGAATCCAATTCCCTACAACTTCTCTTCAGCCCTCAAGTTCAAGAAATGACCCAGTTAAAAGATACAAGCTCAGACATTTTAGGTCCTTTCAAAAAGTCAACAAAAACACCTTTTGGGTCAAAGCTCCTTACATGAATATGGAAGATCCAATTGAGATGAAATCAAAATGGTTGTTTAGAGGACATCCTAAGCTCTCTACAAAGTCCAAGAACACCCTCTTAGGGTTGGAAATGAGAGAAATATGCATTGCTAAAGTTGACCCATTTTTGAAAAAATGCACAAAAGTCAATGTGAGCAAATTGGATCTTTTGAACTAATAGGTGTGGGTTTTGGGTCTCAAACATATCCATGGACTTATTCAAGATATTTAAATCCATTATTTTATTTTTATGAGATTTGTTTTTGTTTATTTGAATTTTTATTCATTTAAATCTTCATAAATCAAATAAAATAGTAAAATGATGAATTATATCCAAAGATTTGTTTTATGATCAGATCATGAGTCTAACATCAGAAGATTGAATCCAAATTTCGTGCAAGGGCTGATTGGAGAGAAAAAGAGCACGTTTTAGCCAAATTTAGAAACATATAATTCTAAGATTCAAATCAAATCTTTTCCATTCAATCTCCATGATTCTAACCATTTTTGTTGCCCTAATACATCCCAATATATAAACACAACATTGCCAGACAAAAAGGACAAGGGTTGGCTGCACAAAACTCACGTTCAAAATTCCAAATTTTCAAGAGAAAAGTGTCAATCGAATTTGGAGTTATAGAAGGATTCAAGGAATTATGAAGCTTGCAATCAATTCCTGGAGGCATTCTGAAGCTAGCTGCATCACTCCCAAGTGCCAAAGCTCTAAGAATCATGCCCAATACAGTCACAATTTGTTCTTTCTTTTTTAAAACGATTATGGTCATACGTGCATTATAAATGGATTTGGATCATGCATTCTTGCTTGTATGAATGACTAGAACATATTTTAATTGTTAATTGCCTGTTTTGATGAATGTATGACAATATGCCATTGTTAGGGTTTTGACCTTTGATTTAGGGTTTTTAGATACAGGCAAAATTAGGCCTAAAGAGTAGTACTATCATGCTCAGGGGATCAAACCAGTTGATCCATGGCCTTAAACTGAATTTATATTGTGTGCTGTAGATTTTGGAAATTGCAAGTGATTTAGTGATGGACACTATCCGTAGGTAAAGATGCATAGGCTAATACGACGGAGGGTTGGGGAAGATGATTGTGTGGCGCAGCCTGGTTGGCCACTTTGAAATAGCGCGCGATTTTTGTTTAAAAGAAATTTTGATCATTATTTTGAATATATTGTTTTGTGTTTATTTTATACAATGAATGACAAAATGGCCTGGTGGTAAGGAATAACACGTGTGAAGTGAAAGACCTGGGTTCGATACCCAGGTCAGGTGTTTTATTTTTATAACATGCATAATCCAGATCCAGTGCTTGCAGGCCATAAAGGTGCATCATATACCATAAACTCACTAGCCATCAGATCTGCACGATTCCAGATCCAGCGCTCCTGGGTGCAGCCCCACCATAGACCTTCCAGATGCAGCATTACTGGATCACACGCTGTATGGGCCACCAGATCTGGGCCCTAACAAAAAATTCCAGCCAGCACCCCCCAATTTGGGTTTCTCACCCCAGGCCCATTCATTCTTTTTTTGTTACTTTATTTCCTTTTTTTAGTTTATATTTTTTATTTTTTTTAAATTCTTTTTTTTCAATCATAAAATTAGAAAATCATAAAAAATAGGACTTAGGTTTTTTTTATTAAAATTAATTCTTGAAAATTAATTTAATTAACGTTTTGTTTTCCTTAATTTAAAATTAATTAGAGATTAGGTTAAGTCTTAATTTTTTTTCATGAAATACCAAAAAAAAAATATTTGATAAGCAATTATACAATTAGGGTTTCAAACGTATTTCCGTCTTAATTTTCGCATGTTGTTATTCTTCATACGATTAGTTTTTTTGGTAATTATGTAACTTTGCCTGGTCTGTAAGAGCTTAATTAGGGTTTTTAATTTTCGCACTTTACATTTTCAGTCATATATAATTGTAATTGCTCCGAAGCCGTGTAATAGCTTAGGAGTGTTTATTTCCTGTAATTTACTTTCCGCACTATATTATATGCTTGTATATAAACTGTTAGTAAATTAGGCGTGCATGACAAGAATTAATCAATCAATCATTAGGTCACTAACCTCAAGATAAAATACTTGAAAAAAGCACATTGTTGCACACTTGCACCCCTAGGGTATTTCCCACTTAGGTTGCCTTCGGAAATGGTCACGGCCCTCGAACTTGTTTGCTCAAAGAACAACTTTTCGCACCACTTTCAAAACTCTTTTTTTCTTCAAAAAAACGCTTTATCACACTCTTGAGGACTGATACAAGAGTCATCATAAAGAAAACAAGTTTTCAAAACACACAAACACGAAAACAGTTTTCAAAATGAGCAAGTACCTAAGAGCCCGTGGAAAACCACAGATGGAAAGGGTGCTAACACTTTCCCTTTCCATAATCTACCCCTTACTCAGAAAATCTTGAAAAAGGTCATTTTCTGTTCTTTTCACCCTTTCCTTTATTGGATAAAAGAAAAGTCGGTGGTAACTCTTGCTTACCACAACATTTGCAAATATAAAATGCAAACCAGTATAAACAGTCGGTTCTGCCACTGTATCACAGTTGAGCTCTGAAGAACAAAGTTCAGGATCTTATTGAGGCAAAGGAGATTGAATTTAACCCTCCGAAGACCCCCAATGTGATAACTGCACCCATGCCTAAGCATGACCAGGGTATTAATGTTGTTGATGATGTTCTATTTATTTCTTTTGTGGATGATTTGACTACCCCTCTACCAGTTGTTAAGAAGAATCTCTTACAAGCCGACTTATTTCCGGGTTGTGGTGAAGATTACCACATGTGTGCGTCTCTGCCCAATGGTTGTTTGTTGTTGAAGATAGGCGTTCAGCGTCTGATTAATGACCGGGAGATCCTCTTTAAGAAGATTCCATCTACAAGAAGTTTGTATGAAGACATTTCAATTATTACCATTTCCGACAATCCTCCCAAGGTCTCCTCTAAAGCCCCCGTCAGAATTACATCCACTCCTAAGGTTGCTCATTTAATTATCACTTTTCCTGGGCCGATAAGGCTGTTCCTTGGAACTACGAAGCTGGCGCCTACTACCATGGCGTCAAGCAAGACCTATTGGCTATCAAAGATGAAGTTGCTGAAGATACTGATCCTAACATCGACAACATTTTTGGGACTAGTAACATCACCAGAAGCGGAAGGATTTTCTCTCCTGAAATCTCTCCAAAGACTGTTGCCACCCCTTTGGTTATTCCTGTTAATACTTATGTTGCTACCCCTACTATTACTCATATTGTTATTCCGGCTACTGAGTCAGCTGAGACTCGGGGAAAAGAAGTTTTGAATGAGCCTTCCCGAATAGAGGCACCTGAAGCAATCATTCCTGAAGCCAAACGAGAAATGGAGGAAATTCTAAAAATCATTTGGAAGAGTGATTACAATGTTATGGAACAATTGGGGAAGTCCCACTCGAAAATTTCAATGCTAGCCTTGTTGTTATGCTCCGAAGCCCATGCTAAGGCTTTGGTGAAGTTCCTGAAGTCTGCTCATGTGCTGCAAGAGACTTCTGCCGACCAATTTGAGAACTGTGTTGCTAGTCTGACTACTGACAACAGACTCAGTTTCTTCGATGCCGATTTGACGTCCAAAGGAAGAAAGTATAATGATGCCCTGCATGTCTTTATTGAGTGCAAGGGCACTACCCTGGCTCATGTCCTAGTTGATACAGGCTCGTCACTAAATGTTCTACCCAAGGGTGCTTTGGACAGATTAGACTGTGAGGGACTTAAATTGAAGCCTAGTAATATTGTTGTGAGGGCTTTTGGTGGTTCCAAGAGAATGGTACACGGGGAGGTGGACATTCCTATTAAAGCTGGTTCTCAAACTTTTGGCTCCACTTTCAATGTGATGGACATTCACCCGTCTTACTATTATTTGTTGGGACGCCCTTGGATCCATGGGGCCGATGTTGTTACTTCTAATCTACATCAAATGTTGAAGTATCCGATTAATGGGAAGATTTTTACAGTCCATGGTGAAGAAGAGTATATGGTGAGCCATTTGAACTCTTTCAGGTATGTTGAGATGGATGGCGAGTTCATGGAAACCCCCTGCCAAAACTTTGAAGAGGTTCCTCAGACAATTGCTGCTACCAAGACTGTTACTAGTGTTCCAAAGACTACCAGACCTCCATTGAAGATGGCATCTCTGAAGGATGCCAAAGTTGTAGTTGAAGAATGCGGGGTTACTATCTGGGGCCAACTCCCTGACATCCCCTACAAATCTGATAGGTTTGGTTTGGGTTTTACTTCAGGAGCTCAAAAAGGTGTTCATCACGCTCACGCTGGAGGACCACCACTACGCATCAGCAACCATGGAATTAATGCTTTGGAGGATAGTGACAGTGACTGTGACATGGACAATTGGATCTTCCCAACTATTAACGGTGGACTCAACAATTGGAGGGCTAAGGACTTTGTTCCCATTACTTTTATCCAGGAGTAATCGTCTTTTTATTGTTTTGGGATATGTAATATTTGAACAATATAAACTCTAAAGCCTTTGTGTCTTACCTGAGGCACAACGACCTATTTGTGAGGGTTGTCATTTCACTTTAATATGTCATAAATAAATCATTGGACGTTTTGCATACAAATTTTATGCTCTTTGTCTTTCTTTTCTGCTTTTACTTTATCAAAACAATTATGCTCTCTTACACACACCCACATATCAAACTGCAGATCCACATCCACTCTGGATCCCATTGATAACAGTTCTACTATTGCCAATTATGAATTTGAAAATCTAATCTACCAAGCTGAGGACGAAGGTGAGGACGATTATGAAGTATCAGGAGAACTTGCTAGACTGTTACAACAGGAGGAAAGAGCAATACAACCTCATGTAGAGCCGGTCTAGATAGTAAACTTGGGTACTGAAGAAGATAAAAAAGAAGTCAAGATAGGTGCCAACTTGGAAAATGGTGTTAAAGAATGGTTAATACAAATGTTGCATGATTACATTGAGATCTTTGTCTGGTCATACAAAGACATGCTGGGGATGAACACTGATATTGTGGTTCATCATCTACCAACGAAAGAAGACTTCCCTCCAGTGAAGCAAAAGGTTCGTCGTATGCGTCCTGAGAGGTCATAAAAGATCAAGGTTGAAGTTATGAAACAGTTTAACACCGGGTTCTTAGTTGTTACTTCTTATCCATAATGGGTTTCTAATGTTGTTCTGGTACCTAAGAAGGACGGTAAAGCACGTATGTGTATGGATTACAGAGACTTGAATAGGGCGAGCCCCAAGGATGACTTTTCGCTTCCCCACTTTGATGTTCTGGTTGACAACACCGCGTAACAAAAGATATTCTCCTTCATGGACAGTTTCCATGGTTATAATCAGATCAAAATGGCACTTGAAAACATGGAGAAAACTACTTTCATTACACAATGGGGCACCTTCTGCTACAAAGTTATGCCATTTGGGTTGAAGAACGCCAGTGCAACCTGTCAGCGTGCTATGATAGCTTTGTTTCATGATATGATTCATCATGAGATAGAGGTCTATGTCGAAGACATGATAGCCAGGTCTCAGATTGAAGAAGAGCACCTTGATCACCTGTAAAAGCTGTTTGAAAGGTTGGAGAAGTACAAGCTGAGACTGAATCCAAACAAGTGCACCTTTGGAGTAAGATTTGGTAATCTCTTAGGCTTCATTGTTAGCGGCAAAGGTATTGAAGTATACCCTACAAAGGTTAAAGCTATACAAGAAATGCCAACTCCCCGCACTAAGAAGGAGGTTAGGGGATTCTTGGGACGTCTAAACTACATTGCCAAATTTATTTCCCTTCTAACCGCTACTGTAAGCCAATCTTTAAATTATTGAAGAAAGATCAAGTGGTGAAGTGAATGACGACTACCACACTGCCTTTGACAAAATCAAGGAATATCTTCTAGAGCCTCCAATTTTGACGCCGTCGGTCGAAGGAAGACCTTTGATCATGTACTTAACATTATTAGAGAATGGGGCAGCATGGCGAGTCTGGTCGAAAAGAGCATGCAATATACTACCTTAGCAAAAAGTTTACCGACTGTGAAACAAGATACTCATTGCTCGAGAAAACTTGTTGTGCTTTGGCATGGGCTGCTCGCTGACTGAGACAATATATGTTGACTGACACTAATCTATTAATATCTAAAATGGACCCTATCAAATACATATTTGAGAAGCCCGCTCTCTCCAGAAGAATAGCAAGATGGCAAATGGTCCTGACCCAATATGATATTTAGTAGACAACCAAGAAAGCAATCAAGGGAAGTGTATAAGCTGATCATTTGGCTCATCGGGCTATGGACGACTACCAATCCATGAATTTTGAGTTCCCGGACGAGAACATCATGTTAGTGACTAATTGTGAAGAACCTGGACCAGATGAAGGACTTGAAAAGGGATCCTGATGGACTATGATTTTTAACGGAGCTTCCAATGCACTTGGAAATGGCATCATTGCTGTGATCATATCTCCCGAAGGCTGTCATACTCCTTTCACTACCAGGTTATGTTTCAACTATACCAACAATATGGTTGAATATGAAGCATGCAATATGGGTCTCAAAGCTGCTATCGACTTGAGAATCAAATTCTTGAGTGTATTTGGAGACTCGGCCCTGGTAACCAGTCAAATCAAAGGAGAATGGGACATGAAGAATCCTAATCTCATCCCTTACCGAGAGCATGTATTGACATTGATTCCATACTTTGAAGAAGTTACCTTTGAGCATTTTCCACGAGAGGAAAATTAGTTAGCAGACGCGCTAGCTACTATGTCATCCATGTTCAAGGTTAGGTGGGATAATGAAGCTCTTCAAATCACTATTGAGAGATTAGACAAACCAGCATACTGTTATGAGGTTGATACTGAAGAAGTAATGGACAAACCTTGGTTCCACGAAGTGAAAAGGTATCTCGAAGATCAAGAATACCACTTGAGGGAGCATTTGTCAATGACAAAAAGTTCTTAAGAAGATTCTCTGTCAAGTTCTTCCCGAGTAACGGAATTCTCTACAAGCGCAACCATGAATCTACCTTACTGTGGTGTGTGGATAAGAGAGAAGCGGAGAAAATTATGGAGGACATGCACGAAGGTACCTTTAGCACCAATTCTAGTTGGCATACAATGGCTAAAAAGATCCTACGGGCAGGATACTATTGGTCCACTATGGAAGTAGATTGTCATCATCATTCCCGAACTTGTCACAAATGCCAAATCTATGCTGACAAAGTACATGTGCCTCCGGTTCCGCTAAATGTCTTGACTGCTCCTTGGCCATTCGTAATGTGGGGTATTGATATGATTGGAGAGATTAGACATACCGCTTACAATGAACACTACTTCATCCTTGTTGCCATTGATTACTTCACAAAGTGGGTAGAGGTAGCCTCATTTGCTTCCGTTACCAAGAACATTGTGGCACGGTTTATCATGCACAACCTTGTCTATCGGTATGGTATTCCAGAAAGAATCATCATAGTCAATGGTACCAATCTCAATAACACAATGATCACCGAGCTCTACACACAATTCAAGATTCAGCATCATAACTCTTCTCCTTACCGGCTAAATGACGATGTAGAGGCTGCTAATAAGAACATCAAGAAGATCATACAGAAGATGACAGTGACATACAAAGGCTGGCATGAGATGTTACCATTGGCTCTTCATGGTTATCGTACCTCAACACACACGTCAATAGAGGCAACTCCTTTATCTCTGGTATACGGTATGGAAGTTGTCCTACCCATCAAAGTCTAGATCCCTTCCTTGAGAATCATGAAGGATGCATGTTTGAATGAAGACGAATGGGTTCAGACTCGACTTGACCAATTGAACCTAATTGACGAGAAAAGGCTTGCGGCTGTTTGTCATGGTCATATGTACCAAAAACGTATGATCAAAGCTTTTTAAAAGAAGGTTAGGCATCAAGTATATCAAGTTGGCGACCTAGTAATCAAGTGCATCATCCTGCCACAAGGTGATCCCAGGGGTAAATGGACTCCCACGTACGAAGGACCATTTGTGATCAAGAACATATTTTCTGGTGGAGCTATGATCTTAACCACCATAGACGGTGATGACCTTCCGCACCCTGTAAACACAGACATAGTTAAAAGATACTACGGATGAACAAAGACCCGCTAGGTTGACTGGCCTAGGCAATAATAAGGGTATCTCGCGAACCAAAAGGGTTCGGGTAAAGGTTATATATATATATATATATATATATATATATATATATATATATATATATATATATATATATATATATATATATATATATATATATATATATATATATATATATATATATATATATATATATATATATATATATATATATATATATATATATATATATATATATATATATATATATATATATATATATATATATATATATATATATATATATATGAAAAATCTGTACACCCAGCAAGTCGAAAACCTGAAAAGGCGGCTTGGGCAAAAAAGGGCAGTCCAGGCAAAAGTTAGGGATCAAAAGCATACAACTATGTCCAGTTGGATTACCTTACAGCCGACCTTCATTGTCAACTATCAAATTCAAATGGTACTAATTAATCCAGTCAGCTTCGGCCAAGCAGCAAAGTGATAGGACGCTCAAAGATATAAAGGCAATAGTAGAACGAGAACTCAATGGGATCATTTCACATAGTTGTTTTTCTTTGTATACTACTTTGTACAATTTTCATTCTTACGACGACATTCTCTTACTAGGATGTCTGTCTCTTTGTATGAAGATGCCTGTTATAGGCAAACTTCTTCAAATCAATACAAAACTATCCCTTTTTGAAGTTCAAAACTATGTGTTTTTATTTTTTCTGTTTTGTTTTGCAAAAATGTTCAATGATTATTTTGAACATGTGCATTCGAATGTGATTACCGTTTACAAATACACGCATAAAAAAAAAGACAGTTACTAATGGCTTTAAGAAACAGGACAATGTCTAAAAAGCCATCTGCAAATCCCCGCAGATACATCTCACAATAGATATAGAGACAGAGACATCCTCTTGCGAAGCCACTGCCATATCTCCAGCATACAACCTAATAATGTTAAAGGTTCTGGTATCCCCTGTAGAGCAAGAGTCTCCAATCATCTCCTCAGCATCTTAAAGAATTCCTCAACATGATTCATAAACTTCTTGGGTTCCCCAACAGGGCTTCATAAAATCCCCAAGCAGTTTACGGAGTCTTCTTTCCCTAGTAGAATTTATTTCTCTAGCCACAAAAATCCATCTCCCAGCAATTCAACTTCAACAAATATCAAAGAATCACATTCTTCATCCCCAGTAGCAGTCAGGGATTTATCTTCTCTCAGTACAAAGAACAACTGATCAGTTCATATATTGCATTCATACATCATTTTATAAACTTGCATACAAAATACATATA
Organism: Vicia faba; assembly: GCA_948472305.1. Taxonomy (NCBI): domain Eukaryota; kingdom Viridiplantae; phylum Streptophyta; class Magnoliopsida; order Fabales; family Fabaceae; genus Vicia; species Vicia faba. Next base: position 262,492 of record CATIWC010002233.1, on the reverse strand, counting down.
ACACAATCTCATTTATTTTGAGAAAATCATTACACAAGGCGTGTCATGCATCATGGCATTGCATACAACTAACTCTTTACCTTTTCAGGAAAAGATCAACAAACAAACATCATCAATAATTTTTCAACAGTTCCAGATTAATTCCTGAAACCAGACAGGACAACTATCTGTGAACAACTGATTATGGATCAATTCCCGAAACAAGACGAGGTGACTATCTATAAGACCATGTTAAAGATTAATTCTTGAAACAAGACAAGGCAACTAATTCAACAACCAACAAAAATAGTTCCAGATTAATTCCTGAAACCAGACAGGGCAACTATCTGTGAACAACTGATTATGGATCAATTCCCGAAACAAGACGGGGTGACTATCTACAAGACCAATTCCAGATTAATTCCTGAAACCAGATAGGGCAACTATCTATGAACAGTTTATGAAGATCAATTCCCGAAATAAGATGGGGCGACTATCTTTATCACCAATGGTATTAACTCCCGAAGCAGGACGGGTGTACCGACAAGTTCCAGATTAATTCCTGAAACAAGACAAGGCAGCTATCTGAAGTAATAACTCATCAATTACTACGAAGCCTGGAGTCTGACCAGATAGCAGTTTATTCTGTCAATTACTATGAAGCCTGACCCGACCAGATGAAGTATAATCTACAATATTGTGAAGCCTGGACCGACCAGATAGCAATTAACATCATTGCTGAAGCCAAGAATTCGACTGGATAACAGTTCAACTTTGTCAATTACTACGAAGCCTGGACTCGACCAGATGACAGTATAATCCACAATACTATGAAGCCTAGACCTGACCTGATGAAACTCTACCTCAAATTCAAGTTGAAGCCTGGATCCGACCAGATAACAACTTAATTTCTTCAAGACACTAAAGCTTTCACCCTGCCAGATAACAATTCAAGTCGCTGAAGCCTGGACATGACCATATAACAATTCAAGTCACTGAAACTTGGATTTTGACCAGATAATAGTTTGAGTCACTGTGAAGCCTAAAGTACGACCAGATAACTGCTCAACTTCATTTTTACTGCGAAGCTTGGAAATCGACCAAATAACAGTTAATTTCATATTCCCCAGTAAGTCGCTGTGAAGCCTAGATTTCCAAATAACAACTAACTTTCATCTCTCCAGTCAAGAGATAACTCCCCAGTAGAGTAATGGACAACTAAGGCTCCTATGCTCTATTCCCCAAATAGAAATCAACATTCCCCAGCGGAGTCCTCCTCAAACAATAAGGAACATGAATCCCCATAAAGAGACCTCTTATGAAGTCAACATCTACTTTGGATGGCATCTTTAAGCTCATCTCCAGCGACTCTCTGTCATCTTCTCCAAATGGCATTTGTAAGCCCATTCCCGGTATCATCAACGAACAGTGTCACTTCATTTATATGCAGATTACGAAAGGCAGACGAGCCAATCTAAATCCTCAGGTTTAGTAAGATTGAACAGGGGCAGTTGTTGTACCCCAAAATTTTCCCTCCCATTTTTACTCAAGCCATGCTCATTGAGGTCTTCAATTGCTTAAGGTTGACCAAGAATTGATCAGACAAATTCTTCTCCTAAGCAATGAACCTCCAACTAGGGTTTCACTTTTCACAGAATTTTGGGATGCAAGGACCTCAAGTGATTTCCAAAGTCCCTAATATGTTTCCAAGAAGGTACATGACAAGTTTCATGCCTTGCACTACAATCTTGCTCAGTCAATTGCTCAAATGTTTGAAAGTTAACTATACTAGGTCAAAAGTCAATTGTGACCAATATATATTCAAACTTCAAGATTTTTTGTCAACATCAACATTTTGAAGTGATAACCATCATTTGATCAAGGGTTGATCATGATTCCTCAAGGAATGCTCTTAATTTATCAAAAGTCAAGAATTGCTAAATTAGGGTTTCTATAGGAGAAGTCAACTGAACTTTGACCAGACATAACTTTCACATACTTCATCCATTTTCCCCCAACCAAATCTCATTTTGAAGAAAATCCAATTCCCTACACTTCTCTTTTATCCTCAAGTTCAAGAGATGCACCATTTGAAAGATACAAGTCCATTTACATCAAGATAATGTCTTAAAATGAAAAATTGATCAAGAGAGATTAAATTGGACATCTTGGGCTTTCCAAAAAGTCTAAGATCATCATCATTGGATAAAAATTGATCAATTTATGGCTTGCCCAAGTTGGGAAAATTTGGGAAATTTCAAGATTTATGCATTGGGCAAACTTGAACTTTTAGGTCAATGACCTAACTTCTTGGACTTAATACATCTTCCTAGCCTTATAAGGGACCTCTAATATCATTTTACATTGACTAAAATTTTTTATCTATTTTATTCATATTTATTTTGATTTATTTCAAATAAATATAAAATAAACTGTACAAAATATTTAGAGATGGGGCTTGGCCTTTGGGCTAGTGTTTTAACCTGTCTTGAGGCCCATAATTCATGCAAGAAGTGTCTAGGTACTTCCAAGTTTCAACATATCAAGTTTTGGCATGTTTTCAAATTTTGAATAATGACTTTAAACATGACTTTAATGTCTTGGATTCTTTCCATTTTCCTCCTTCACTCCCTTTCCCCTATTTATACAAGCCATCTGCAAGCATTGGAGAGACATACAGAACCTCAGGCCATCACACAAAATTCTAAAATTTCCAAAAAAACTTGTGGAATTCAAAGTTGACAGTGAAAGCTTCCTTGTGCCAAAAAAATCTCACCATTCAATCCCTGAGACCCTTAGGAGATCATCCAGACCATTCATAAGGCGTGCAACACCCTAGAACCACAAATCCACGCGTCACCGAACCTTGGTAAGGTTTTTATTCGAAACCTTTCAAACATGTAATATAAACTAATTCTCTTTACATATTCACGTTATTATTGTTGATTGTGAATGTTCTAACATATTTCATGTGAGTTATAGTGCCAGAATCGTAGATCTCCATTGTTAGGGTTTTGAAACATGGAAGTTTTGGTTTCAGGGATAGAGGTGGTTTTAGCCCAAACCAAGACCATGGCTGAATGCGCAGCTTAGGTTTTAGGGGGCTAGCCAAACTTTCAGATCTCAAAGCTTCCTATTTTGCAGGTTACAAATTTCTTCATACCAGAGAAGATAGTGGTCAACCACCGTGGAGGGTGGTTTGACCACCCCAGAGCTAATGTGGCAAGCACGTGTGTTCTTATTGGTTGATTCAAATATAAACAGGGCCCCATTTGCGCGCATTATTTTTTTAAAATATATTTGATTTGTTTTACCCATATAATGTTATTGTTTGATTTATATAAACGATTGAACAACTAGCTTAGATGGTGAAGAAATGCGTGTGTTGGAGAGATGACCTGGGTTCGAGTCCCAGGCCATACATTTTCATTTTTCTAACATTTTGTTTACAGATCTGATGCATACAAGCCAAATACACTCACCATGCATCTTCAAATCTGTGCTGCCAGGTGTTAGCGTAACCAAATCCAATGCCCTCACGTGCAGACTACCATGCACTACCCAAAACTTCTCCTCATTTGACCACAAGGCAGAATTGGGCTCCTTCTATCATTGAGCCTATGTTTTACAACATTACACCCCCTATTTCACTTCAACATCTGGCCCATTAGCATTTTCTTTTTTTGCTTTTATTTATCCCTTTAAACTTTTTTTAATCAACATAAATCAGAAAAAAAACACTCACAAAAAAATTAGGTCTAGATTTTTTCTTAATTAAATTAATTTCCTAAATTAATTAAATAATTATTTTAATCATTTTCCTTAATTTAAAATTAATTAGGACTTAGGTTTAATTTCATTTTTAAATTCATTTTCTTTTCTTATTAAAAACAACAAAAAAAACTTAGAATTAGTTTTCTTTTAATTAAATTTCAAATTCTTCTTTAATAGTTTTCTTTTTAAGTTAATTAATTAGTTTTTTTCACTTAAACATAAACCAAAAACAAAAGATTTTTCTTTTACCTTAGGATTTTTAGACGCATTTCAATTCACGCGCGTTATTTTCCTTAACACTCTTTTGCTGTAATTGTATACTAGATGTAATAGACTTTTAAAGTAGGACATTTACTCCTTTATTTCCCCAAAGTTTGGACTTGTAATAATCCCCTCCCCGAAGCCCTGTAATAGCTAGTTTTAAATTTTCGCATTTTACAATTCCTGCACTTTTAATTTCAACAAATTATTAACTGTTTAGATGCATGCTAACTAGGATTGTATGGCAAGAATAAAACAAAACTCTAGCAAACCTAACATAAGATAAAAATAACTAAATACAACAAACTCTCACATATACACCTCTAGGGTATCCCACTTTGGTTGCCTTCGGAAAAACAATCACATCTCTCGAAACGTGAGAGATTTTAGTGGCTACCCTCCGATTTAAAGATTATAAGTCCCTCGATGACCCTCTCGACGTTGCCTCGGTATGATCTTAAAAACTCTAGGGTAGTTACTATAGTTTCTTGCTCAGTTGCCTTTGTGACTGTATAAACGTCCCTTCGAATCTCCCTCAAACATCCAACGATTAGGGCTACCTACTCACTAATAGTAGGATAGAACAGTCTAAAGGAAAAGAGGAAAAGAATAACCTTTCGAGTAAAGTAGATAGTTGTTAAATGCTTACTCAAACAAACTTTACACATACACAAAACTTCTTTCAAAAACATTTTCAAAACACTTTGTATACTTTCTCTACCAATACGAGAAACATTACAAAGTTCGTCGCACTAAGGCGCTTCCAAAATACCTTTCAAAAACACACAAAGCACAAGGTATTTCAAAATGAGCTTAGCATCTAAGAGCCCGTAGATAACTACAGATGGAAAGGGTGCTAACAACTTCCTTTTCCATAATCTACCCCCCTTACTCAGAAATAATCTCGAGAGGTCTTTTTCTGTTCTTTTCACCCCTTCCTTTGTTGGATAAAAGAAAAGTCGGCGGCGACTCTTGCTTACCGCAACATTTGTGAATACAAAATGCAAAACCAGTATAACAGCCAGTTCTCCCACTGTATTACAATGATATTAAAGGGAAAGGGATTAATGATAGTTCAGTAGGCGTCAAAGGGACAACAAACTCTGGGTAAGTTATGTTTTTTAAATTAATATAATTTAAAAGGCGTGGATGCTGTTAAATGTAAGTGTTTTTGGCTGGTGTATAAGTAATGTTTGTATATATTGTTGTTGTCATGATAATAATGTTGCAAAATGTTATGTATATATTATAGTTGTTCAGTCCTGATAATAAGGTTATACAAGTATGATTTATGTAAGTTTTCTGTTGGAAGTTTTGTAAGTGTAGAGTAGTGAGTCCCTTATGACTGGTTTTTTTAGAAGAATTATAGAGAATACTAAGAAAACATAATCCAATCACATTGGTGTGTTATTTTTTATTATGTGGGTTTGTTTGAAGACTTTAATTGTATTGAAAATGCGAAAAAAATGGTATATGTTGAAGTTGTTAAGTATGTTTAGAAGGAAAACATGTACTGGATAAGAGGTATAAATCAAATAGAGTAAGATTAAATTTGAATATATTTGGTTTGGTGATTGAATCATGAAATTTACTCCAATCTATGTGGAAGAAAACGAAGAAAACTGGAGCAGGGTTGTATCTAATGCTAAGGTTATGAGTAGGAATGTGTTGCAGTAGTATATGTAATTTTTTTAGGGTTAAATTTAAGTTAATTTCACTATATGTTTTGCAGCAATTACCACGTGATGTGATTAAGAAGTTCCTACATGGACCGGTCAGATCGATTGTGTTATATGATTCAGACAAGGGTATCTCAAAAAATTGTGTATTGAAAGTGAGGAATGATGACAAAGGCGAGAAGTATCTTACTACTATGTGGTGCGAGTTTGCTAAACAGGAAAATTTAAAGAAAGGAGACACTCTCCATTTCTGCATTCGATATCCACCGGTTGGTGAAATATTGGTTTATGTTGAGCCGAGAAATAAGATATGTGGAAACCAATTGTGTTGGTTATGTAATTGGAAAGAATGATTAGTTGTGTGCGTAGTTTGTTTATGTTTATTTCATGTTTTTAATTTTGTATGGTTTGAACAGTTGATATGATTTAGGTCAAGTGTTTAGTATATGTTGGATGTTATGACATATATAAATTTTAGTAATCAGTTTATCATATGGTATAAATAATCTGTTAAAATATTTAGATAGTTGATGTTATAATAATAAAAATAAAAACATATATTGAAAAGGATGTTTGAAGTACTGATCTCCATGAAATCGTTAAATTTTGACAAAATTGGAAGTGATGGATGATTGAAGTAGTGATGTGAATGAAAGAATGGTAATGGTTGTATATGATTACTTAAGCGGCAAAGTGGTTAAGTGTTATCGATTGTAAAAAATGGTGTTACAGAAAAATGGTGTTACAAAATAATGATGTTACAGTGTTTTAAAATAGAAGTGTGTTGGAGTAATAAGATTTTATTACTATTAACATGTGTATGTTACAACTCGAATATATAATTAAGTGGTAGACAATAAAGTAGCATAATGAAGGTAATAAAAGGATGTTCCTTTTTCATGTTTATGGTGAAGACATTTTATAAAGGCAAACTATTATTTTAAAAGAAAATAAGGTTACCTACGTATGCACATATCATAAATGGCAATTATTGTTGTTTAGTGGCATGCACTGAATGATGAATTGAATAGACAAATGGGTAAAGAATATTCCATTGGTGGTACGCAGACAAATAGATAGATTAATTGGGAGACAGGCCTTTCATAACATTCAATGCATTGGTTGGGATAAATACCATTACCCTCATTCCTCCAACACCATTGTAATCTAACTTGCATCTAGAAACTGTTACAGACTATTGTAATAACAAATGGAGAAAAGTGGAATCCTTATTCACTCGACATTGGTTGATTGCTTTGCAATTGGAAAAGTTTCTTCACAAGTTTGTTTTTCTCTTAAATGTTGAAAAGATAAAAAATTTATTGTTACATTAATTGGAAAAATTAATTGTTAGAGATCATCCGATGATAATAAGTGGATGGGCATCTTTGGAGGTATATTATGATCTTTCAGTTGATGTTGTTGTTGAGGTTGGTTATTACGGTGACAATAACTTTGAAATCAATGGGTTTAAAGAATTGTCTAAATGGCGAGATTCACTATGTTTTCACTATAGATATATGTTTGATTTGGATATCCATGTTTTTTTATTTAATTCTGAGCCCTATTAGTGTTTGTATTCCGAGATTAGTTGAGTATTTCATAACCTACTTACAAAACTTCCAATTTAAATGTATACACTAAATTCACATAATTAACAATTTTATATGTGTATTGTAGAAATTACAGGTGGAATTTGGAACATTAATGAGTAAGTATGGTTATGAAGATGTTATTTTGTGCAGCGACAACGGGAAGCCGAAAATGATGAATCTGATCAATGCCGGAGATCCATATAATACAGAATTAAGACCTGGGTGGAATTATTTCTATGAATGAAATAAGTTTGATGCAGGGGAACAAACTCAATTTAGATTGATGAAACGTTGCACAACAAAATATGTCATGTATATAGGATTTCATATGTCTAAGTTATAACATTCTGGAGAAATGAGTTTATAAGGTATAAGTAAAAAAATGCAAACAAGGTTTTGTTGTAAGGTGGAAATGGGGGATAACAAACATATGTTGCGTTTAAAATTGAAACTATAAGTAAATTGTGTATTGTGTTTTACAATTGAATAATGTTGTTTGTTTTTGTGGTATATTCTAGTGTGTGATTTGTTAGTTTGAACATGTCGTGTGGTTATTACTTGTATGAGTTATTGTAATTGGAGGTGTATGCAGATTGAGTGATATAATATGATAGGGCTATGAGTTATAAAGAAAGTAGTGTGAATTATTTGTTATCCTACAAATTGACGATCCTTACAATGATTATACCAGTATCAAGAATACTGATATGATAAGCATCAGGTTCTTATGAAACATAGAGTGGTGAATAAATTTGTTTCACCGTAACATTAGGTGTATGCAGATGGTTAGGCATGTTGATAAAGAAGTGTATAGCATACAGAATGTCATGCTAAACAGTCCAAAATTAAATGGTATAATAATTAACCAAAGTTGGTGTGTGTTTTAGAAGCATAAAAAGAACAACATATGTTTTTGAGACATACGAGGCTTAACAGTAATTCAAAAATATATCAAATTGTGAAGTTACAAACTCATGTATTACACACTTTAAAGCAACAACAACATTATGTTATGTGAATAACTCCAAACTAACAAAAGAGCATGACTAACTTTTGAATAATCATTGCTGAAAACTTCCTTGTAAACAACATTTCTAGTTATTCCTTTGAACTTTCCATGTTCATCATGTATCAATATTTTGATTCCTTGTTTTGTTGTGACCCTTGATAGTGTAACATAAATTTGACCATGGCTAAATACATCTCTTAGAAAGTAGAGACCTACGTTATCTAAAGATTGTCCTTGCGATTTGTTAATCATCATGGCATATGAGACAATGATTGGGAATTTTTGTCTATTTAGCTTGAATGGCCAGGGTGATTGCGACGATGACATATCCATCCGAGGGATGTAAACCAAATTTCCAAAACCGTTTCCGACCATTATTGAAGCTTCAAGGACATAGTTTGTCATGCTTGTTATGATTAGCCTTATGTCGTTACACAAACCTTCAGACCAGTCTATGTTTCACATAAGCATAACAGGTGTTCCAACTTTTAACTTTAAGTGATGGTTAAACAAACTTGACGTACGTAGGGAACTAAGAAGTTTTGGTGTGAGGATGTCAACTACTTCGGGGTCTTGAATTTCAGACTTATCAATTATATTTGAACTGTAGTAATCGCATATGCCTCCAATATTGGGAACAAAAATAAATCATAAAAAACAAGGCAATGTATATTAGACGGTCAATTAAATGGAAAAGTATGACAACCTGAGATTAAAGTAAGAATGTGGTCATTGATGTTATCCACAACTTCTAACATAGAAGCGAGAATTGCTCGACCCTTGAGGTAATCGTTGGAATGATAATTATTAATGAAATCAGGATATGTAATATTTACAATCCCAACAATAGGATCTTGGAAGTGTGGTTTCAAAAGTTCAGGGGGAATGTCAATTTCCGCAACACCGTCATTAGGCTCTAATACTTTTACTTCACCAATTCTCAAAATCCAATCTCAAAAATCTACAATTTCCTTTTTATCTTATTTAATCAGGCTCGAATGCAAACACGTGTTTTTGTTAGCGTTAACACCTAAACCGAATGCCATATGTAAGATGCATTTATTGCTAGGTGTACAATATTCGAACGACTGCCTCGTGGGACAACAGGTAAAATTTGTCTAAAGTCACCACCGAAAACTATAACCTTTCCACCAAAGACATCCTTCGAATTACTGTACATACTCATGACATCTTTCAAAGTTTTGTCAAGTGCTTCTATAGCATGCTTGTGTGCCATTGGTGCTTCGTCCTATATAATTAGCTTTGTCTGCCTTTGAAGGTCTCGAACATCATCGTTGTATTCAACTTTGCAAGTAGAATTATCAAGCATCGGCACAGGAATCTTAAACTTAGAATGTGTAGTTCTACCCCATGGCAATAAAAAAGAAGCTATACCACTCTGGTGGAAACGGTTAAACATATCTCATGTTTGGACCTCAAAGTTGCCGTCAATATTCTCCACATATAAGTCTTACCAGTACCTCTGTACCCATGAAGGAAAAAGACACCACCATTTTGTGACTGGACAACTCCCATTATTTTTTCATATATGCCTCTTTGTTCATCTAAGAAATAGTTTATAACATGAATGGAGATCAGTAATGATGAAAAGGAACCGGTAAAATAAGAAGCCAGAAGGATAACAATAACATTGAAAATAAAAAAACAAATTTCAAGTTATCGGTAAGAGCAGTGAAGAGATTTATAAATTTCAATTTTCATTGCCGGAGAATCATAATTACGTAAATCATATATGAGTATATTTCCTAATTGTTGCATTACATAGTTGTCTAGATATGGAATTGGACTATAATCTTTGAAGTCCTTCTATTTGCCTGCAGGAGCTTTTCAATTAAAGTCAGACTCTGTAATTTGGCCTTTATCAAAAGCAAATCTGGATGGATTGATGTGGAAAAACAAAGTTTAGAAGTAGTTAGATTAGACATGAGTTAAACAAAAAACCTCGTACATATGGGGCGGTAACATGTCAAAAGTAAGGTAGTAGGCCAATAAAGAGTTCACATAAATATGCAAGAGTGAGATATGAAAAAACTTGGATTTAGAGCCAATAATCTTTGGGCATGTAAGAGACCATCGGACAATAGTTGCCACGATTCTGTCCAAACATGTGCAGGTCGATTAACAGCACCCGACAAAAGCATTACAACACTAAATAATAGAACATACACTCTACCGCAGGTTTTCTCCCATGAATATTCTAAGAGTAACTCTGCCAAAACGCTTCACTCGGGGAGATATATCTACTGTCTAGGTATTGTTTGATTTCGTCAATGTGTTCTGTGTAATTTCTGGAAACAGATGCTGTTATCCTATCATATCCTTTGCTTATATATTTGAAAAGATATTTAATGGATGTACTTTGGTTACACCATTCCATGTTTATATGTGCATGGTATTTCAAAATAAATCTTGTATTATAGGGGACAACATGTCGATTGTCCAAGGTAATTCCATTTTTTTGACGTGTGATTGAGATCTTCTTCTGTATAAGGGATAATCATCAACATCAACTACAGTGTGTTCAATGAACATTTTAGGGAAGAATTTAGTGCATTTTCCATTTTTCATGCACGATGAGTTCATCCGTGATAACCCACAAGGACCATGCATCATGTTCGTCTTAACTAAATTATATAAATTAGGATGAACATTGGGGTCAGGAATTTCAGCACAATGATGTTATCAATGTCCGAAGGTGGTGGATATTTGCTCTGAGGGTGGAGGAAAACTAGAATATGTGCATGGGGAAATCCACACTTTTGGAATTCAATGGTGTACATAACTAAGGTAATACTTAGTTAACATGTAGAGTTGTTGGGACAAAAGCTATTGCATAATTGAGATTTAATATGAAGAAGAATACTAACGTGCCAACACTTTGCCCAGAACATGGCGTTTGGTAATATCATCCATCAGTTCGTCAAACTTGATTTTGAATACTTTTGTAATAATATCTGGTCGATCGTTTGGTCATAATCCAGTGTCGGACAATGCACACGTGATTTATGGCCAATTCGGATTACAAGTAAATGTAACAAATAAATCAAGAAATCCCAACCTACTTGAAATGGCCATACCATCAAAATATAGTTGATCCGTGTATCTCTTGCTACCAACAAATGTAGATGGTAATACCACCTGATTTCCTTTTATTTGTGGTTGATTCGGCCCACCACTAATGCATTGATCAGTCAATATGTTATATTTTTCAACTCTTAACTTTGATTAATTATCCCTAAACCAATTTAAGTTGTTCAGATTCCATCATGGCATAACCATCAACTAAGAACTGTTGAAATAGACATCTAGAGTGAAGTAAGGTTTTTGCCTCGTTGGTTCGTTGCTGCAAACGGTAAAAAAGCCAGTCCTTTATGCATTGACGATTCCTGCTAGTAACCATCTTATCAAGGTGATACTTGTGAAGTATATTTTTTCTATAACCATCTTCACCATACACAAATATAAAAGGGTATTGATATGCCAAATACGTGGGGTGAAATTTATTTATTCGTTGCAAACCACCTCCAAATGGTTGAATGATGATGTCTCTTTTAGAAGCAGAATCAATATCACCAACAATCAGGGCAGCAACCTCAAACATTGTTGGTTCGTTGTAGACACGTTCGTCCTTGGATATATCAGTAATTAGCCTTAGCTTTAAGTCCAAGAAAGAATTCAAAACATCCCTTGCCATCCTAAAGGCCTTTGCATGAACATTGAATTCATCTAACATGACCTTGAGGTTGTTGACAATGTCGATTCATATCACTTTATTGTCCCTGTACATTACAGAAAACGTCAAAAATTGAGACATCAAATATGGTGACAGAGGAAGTATATATTGTTATGTAATTATAAAAACCTGAAACATTTCGTTCTGTTACCAACTCCGTTGTCGGTATCATAAATATATAGTTGAGCATATTGGGGAGGTTGTCCTAATTCTGGTAGTAGAGTACCAATTTGATGACAGGTTTGACCGTGTAGCCTCAAAGTAGGTTGGCCTTCTGTTTTTCAGTATGTCGTGTCGAATTTCATTCCCGAAGACATGAAAGAAAACATTGTGTTGTATGTTCGAATGTTGTTCTAGTAGTTTTCACTCTCTGGGCATGTTTCATTATAGAGCAGATGTTGCAACACTGGTGGTGGTTCCTGAAGCAAGGGTAATACAACTTTTCCACCGGGACAACAACGATGGAATTTCGGATTAATTGGTGTTTTCGGTTGGCCACTGCGTTCATGATACAACATACATGATTGACAACCTTCACATTCCCATGTTCTGCCTTTTATGTCAGAAAAGTCAGAAAAAGCATAACAAAATAATTGAATGAAACTGTTTAATTCATGTTTTGGGTTCAAAGTTGAACATCAATGGTGTCCTAAATAGATCTGTTGAGGTGCTTAACTAAAATAACTACAATTAAGATTTATTCGGTGAAGAATCAACTAACCATATAACTATTGACGCACAATAATTATATGAGTTGAGAACTTAAATTGTAATATGGAACCTACCTTATAGATGAGAATCTACTAATGGTTCTTACTCCATTTCAGACTCCACATCCGAACTATCAGTCAAGCTCATATCGTCGCTGAAATTGGAGACTGCATCGACTGACCGATGTGATTCAGGTGGTATATCATGTGCTATGTGGTGATGGGAAGCTGAAGCGCTTGAGGTAGAAGCATGATCGACAATATGATTTGTTCGAGTTGTCCGACTGATACTTTGGAGCAATGTATTTGGATTTCTAAATAATGGAAAATTGTTGGAAATAGGGTGTTTATAGAGACTTATATGTGAAGTCTCAATGTGTTTCATCTTAGATTGAATTGATGAAACTAGTTTCTTCCGTGCACCAGTAGTAGATGGCATTTGCGGAGGAATTTCATAGATTGGATGGGTCACTTGGAAGTTCAGGAGTTTGCAATATTACGTGACCTTTTTTTGTTATCCAAAATTAGTTTCCTCCTCTTTCTAGCAATAGTTGAATTAATAAAATCTCTAAAATGTTCATATGAAGCAGAAAAAGAAGTTGGTGCATTCGATGTAATCGTTGAAACAAAAGTGGTACAGAGGATGGACATTTAGTTGGTGAATTCAAATGATGACGTGAATTTCTGTGTGCTTTTAAAATGACTCTCCTCCTATGTCTAGCAATGGATGATTGAGTGGGATTGGTTTGTACATAATCCGGTAGCATGGCATCGAGACAAAGTAATGTACAAAATAAGTGGTTAAGAGATGTTGGTATTCGTGAAGAAATGAAAAATAGCATAGGTAAACCAACAGAGCATGTGAAACCGAATATCGGAAATAAAAAAATCTATAGAAAATACACAACAACACATGATTACAGTTCCAGAATGAGGAGGCAATGAATGTTTCAAAATGACATCACTGTATAAACTCATGTAATGTTGGAAGTGAGTGTTGTAGCGTAGGAAGTAAGAATATAAGTATAATATTACTGAACTTGTATCAAAATCCAGAAGGTTGGAAGTTATGAATTTTAGTGGATAGGGTGGTTATTAAAATTTGCTAACTGTATTAATAAGTATATTAATGTGTGCAGTATTTCACATGAGTGGAAATACATTACTACAAAGGTAAATATAATAAAAATTGGAATATAGTAAAAATTAAAATAAAATGAATAAAGATGGATAAACTCAAAGTGAAATAGCTTTTTATATTAATGTATAATGCACTATTAGTTGTCAATGTTATGTTTGGATAATGATGTTGTGTTATTCAACTAGATTTTGATGTTTCAAAATAGTGTTTAATACATATTAAACTTATCAATTTAAATATTATGTTTAGATATTCAAGTTGTGTTTCTCAACCTGATTTACATCTTTAGAAAAAACAGATTTGATAGTACCCTCTATACTACTTTATTCATTTTGCTGTTTGGTCAAAGGAGATGGTATATGTGATTAATATCATAGGAGATGGTCAAAAGAGTTATTGTAATTAGAGGTGTATGCAGATTGAGTGGTATATGGAGGTGTATACCACTCTTTTCATTGAATAAAAATATATTCAATTAGAAGTTATTCTAAAAGTCATTGACTAATCAAATAATATAATTCAAAAAATAGAATAGAGAGTAAACATGATATCCTGATTATATCTTCTTCACAGATTTTGGTTATACCGTTGTAATGATACATTGAATCACATGTAACCACAGGTCCATGACATTAGTTATAATGAGATTTCCTAATCTATTAACATCAAATACAAATGAGAAATGTGATTAAATTTAAATATATACAGTTTATGATGGATTGGTTGTGGTATTAATATTAGTCAGGTTTAAATGTCATATGAGATTCAGTTCAGAACATTGCAGTTGCAGATGATATATAAAACTCAGTCAAAGATAACAATGCCTAAAAAGAAACATAATTTAACTTGTTTTTTTTCCATATACAACACATGAAATAGTGGTACATGTGGAAACATGACATGTTAAATATTTATAAGAATACGTACATGCAAAGCTATATGATGTAAAGAGCAATGTAGGCAATACAAATTACATTACTATTAGATTAATATCATGTTTCATTACAGTTGATCACAAATGTACAGGTTCATGCCATTATTTGCAATAAGATGGCCTAATGTATTTACATGTAAGACAAATCACAAATGTGGGCAATACAAATTACATGAATATTAAAGTAGCATGATTATCCTAAATTCTACCGTACGACTCCAAATAGTGTAAGGTTTTTCCAACAAATGTAAATCTCCATAAGCATCTTGGATGAGAGCCGTCTTCATTTGGCAGGAAATACTTATAACGAAATCTGAGTTTAGTGTCTTTTCGGTAATGCAGATGTTGGAAGGGTTCTACAATTGCTGCCAATTTCCTGAAGCCTTTTTGAAGAGGGTTCTCTGCATATGTTGGGACAAAGCTATGTTTGAAACTGACTTTACTGTTATGCAAAAGTATACAGATTCAGAATAATGGATGAACACCTACTTCTCCATAGCAGTGATAATAGAGTAATAAATTCCTAATATTTTAACGAAAATTTATGTATATATGATCATTCAAAAGAAACACACAGATGCAGGAAGTTGTGTGTTAAGATCAAGTTAGCACAACTTAATGGAACACAAGTCTAATTTTAAAATTCCAAATCGAAAAGGCAAACAAATATAAAAAGGAAAGAATGATAATGTCAACACAAACTTAAACTAAAATCAAGGAAGGCACATAAAAATTACATCCACGCATAATCATTCTTCTCCAGCTTGATTGTCTTCTTAAGCTTGTTAAAAGAGAGCTCTATATCACAGAAGCCTTATGAGCTTGTTGATTCACTTGAGCCACCTGGAAACTCTCTCTTATCGATAGGAGTTATTAGATCCGGGTTATGCTTACAGGTGATCCTGTTACGCAATGAATGACACAAAAGGTTTTATTTTATATCATTCAGACCACACAAACTTATGCAGAAACTGGGAGGGAGACATAGGTTACCATTTCCTTTACACATTCTTCAGGCACATCCATCTTGGCCTCATCCACACTCTCTTTAATCTAAGCATAATATAAAAGTAATCGTAATATGTAATATAACCTTAAAACAACAAATATAATAAAACAAAGAAATAACCAAAAACTGCAATAGGGTAAATACCTACAGAGGCTCAAATGTTATGGAGGGGACCAGAAAAACTTCCTTTTTGCAGCAATTAAAGTATGGTAAAAAAACATGTAATACCAAACAAACAACCTAAAATACACAAACCTTGTTAGGAAGATTATACCTCATCTATGTTCCATGGAGCCTTAAGCTTCGTGATAAAAGGCTCATCCCTAAGGATCCTCACAATAGAGAAATTGTTCCAACGCGGCTTCCACTTGACCTTAAATGCAATCTCTGAGTTCAACAGCTGATCAAGTGCCAATGGGAATTCCAATGGATCATCAATTCCAGCCTATATAACAAACCTTAACAAATAAGTATTAATACATTATGAAAATGCATAAAATTTGGTGTGGGGAATAAAACACTAAACCTTGATCATATTATGATGTAGATGGGCAGCAGATAAATGCAGAAGAAGCTCAAATTTTCTATTCCAAAACAAAGTTACAATTGTTGCCTCCGTGGAAAATCTCAATCTCTATCTTGTACCTACAATGTCGTGATTAACGGATATAATAAATATGATCACATAAATACATAAAAATATCTCTCACGACCACTACATATATTAAATGACAAGTAATAAGACCTAAAGATTTTAGCCTCAGTTGAATGACCAGCATCACAGTCAAATGGAGCAGTGTCACCACGTACAATGCAAGGACACGAATGGCAGGCACGATAATACCATCCAAACGAAGATGCCACCAGAATCCATGTTTTAGCAACAATAGCGCAAAATGTGATATGTATCAAAAGTTTATCACAAATTTCAAATGACAAAAAAGAAGTGACCAACACAAATGAATAAAATATAACAGCAACAACCAAAGTGTATTTCACCAAGAGGAAAAACAACAACACTTGAGAGTAACCTTTGAGCAGGACTGAGTTGTGTTTTTTAGAGTTCTGGGATGAAAGTTGTGAACTTGAACCCATCTGTCCGAAGACAATAACGATAGAGTCCTTAGGCATGCTGCATGAATAAGTGAATTAAAAAAAATTCACACAACAACACGAGAAATCCAACATATCAATGGATACCATAGACATTACAGAGAATATACTGATCTATGAAATCTTTGATCGAAGCAAAATCAACATTGAGGCAGAGCAGAGTGACACTGTAAGTGTTTGTGATTGATAGCGAAAACTTCCCTACATCAACAAAAACAAGACGCAAGTCTGAGTGGCCAGAAATAAATAGTTTTATAATAACAAAATAAACCAACCAACCCTCTTGTTTTACTTTTGCATACTGCAGTAACAACACAGTTGGACCAGAGCTATTGCCACGATCCTATGTGAATTTGATAAACTGGTCGCCATACGATTCCCAAAGAGTACAATTCAGAGTGTTGTTGCTAAACAATGAATACACAACATTCGGTCAACAAAAGAAATTTAATATGCATTTCCTATGATATATGATATAACAACAATGAAGAAAGTAAATATACATACCTGTGGTCCCTTAACATCATATTTACCTGCTGTTTTTTGAACCCAACTGTGTTTGTGAATACATAATACCCTCAACCATTCCAATGACATCTGCCAAAAAAACAAACATCCACATAAGAGAAAAACAATATATAAAATTCAAATGCGCGACCAAAAGATGAATGATGTTAAATTTTTTTACCTATAATTGCCTATGATTATTTCAGAAAAACTAGTAAGACATATGTGTCGCTGGGATAACAACATGTATATTATCGCCCTGCGATGCACACAAAAATAACAAAATATCAGAAAACCAACCATTTAATACACAATGCACAAAAAATTATAAAAATAACAAAATATGCCACAGAAATTTTATAAACAACAGAACACACAAAAACCACCATGAAGATGATCCAGATGCCGAGAGAACAGATATTACCGTTTTTTCCACAAAAATTATTTCAAAATGCTCTTTGAAAACAATGTAAATTTTATATTCTGTGTTTACAGGATTTAAAATGATATGATTCTGATTCTGTCGCATATTTTGTAGTTTATGTGTAAAAAATGATACAATCAAGTGAAAATAAGATTTAAAAAATGTAAATTTGATATTGTGTTTACAACATTTAAAATGATATGATTCTGATACAGACCAGTGAAAATACAAGGTATTAACAAATTATATATGAAATAAATACGATTTAGCCCCCTAGTTATTACGTAAAACTAACGTAAAAACATACCTTATTACATCGGTTATTTAATAACATCAAGAGGTATGTGGCACGTGCTACATAAATTTGAATATAAAAGTATAGTGTTATTAGGGATCCAACCAATGATCATTTGCTTTATAACCTAGGTTTCACAAAAATCAACGAGTAAAGTGGAAAACTTTCATATCACCCTTCATTACCTCGCCTGTCTAACTGAGGTAAAAGTCATTTCACATCCGATGTAATATGTATTATTTGTAGAAGTGTTTTCTCTCTACTCCTTCCAAAATGTCCTACTAGATTTTTTCTCTCTTTTGCCTTTTTTCCTCCGAAAACACGTATTGTCTCAGCTCTCTCCCAACTCCTCTATTTAAAACAAAAACCTAATTATGTTTTATTTTAATTAATTATAATAATTGTGATACGGTGGGAAGAACTGGCTGTTTTTTGGAATGCTGGTTTGCGTTTTGCGTTTGTTTTTGCAAAATATCGCGGTAAGCAAGAGTCGTCACCGACTTTTATTTTATCCAACAAGGAAAGGAAAAAAGCACAGAAAAATTCCTTTTTCGAGATATTTCTCGGGTTTGGAGGGTAGATTATAGAAAGGGAAGGTATTAGCACCCTTTTTATCTGTGTTTATCCACGGGCTCTTAGGTACTTGCTCAATTGTTTTCAAAATTGCTTTCTTTGTGCTTGTGGGTTTAAAAAAGTTTTTGTTTGAAAAACTTCGATTTAACTCTTGCTTCTGTCCTCAAGAGTGTAATGAAGTGTTTTGAAAACTTTGTTCGAAAAGTGTAAGTGTGAAGAGTTTTGTTTTGAAAGAGCAAGTATCTAAGAACTATCTACATACTCGAAAAAGGAATCGTTCTATGCTAATTTCCTTTAGACAATACTATCCCACTATTGATGAGTAGGTAGCACTGTCGTTGGAGTTTGAGGGTCAATTCGAATGAGGGACATACGGTCACTAAAGCAATGTTAGGACGCCTTAGTGGTAACCCTAATGTCTTAGATCATTTGTTTTGAGGCAACAATATCCGAGGCAACCGTTTCGAGGCGACTATGATCTTTTAGACAAGAGGACGACCTCTAAAGCAACCTATACTCAATGACCGTGTACGAAGGCAACCAAGTGGGGTGTACCCTAAGAGTGCGCATGTGCGAGTGTGTCGTTTTCAGTTTTATTTTTATCTTTATACATGTTAAGGGTGATCTAATTTGATTTTAAGATTACATTCAGTCTTTTCATGCAAACCCTATTATCAAACATCTAGCAGTTATAATTTGCGGAAATAAAATGCGGAATTTAAATTACAAGGCGTCGGGTATTTACATCGCCAAAGACAAACCCTTTGAAAAATAAAATAAAGCGATAAAAATAATTAAAAGTCCTATTTAACTATTACAATCCGGAAGCAGGTACATTATTGGATAAAAATAGGTAACGCGTGCGGGAAATTGAATCGAATGCGAATTTTAGGGTTTTGACCCTTTTGAAAGAAAATGCCATCTTTTTATTGTTTCTTTTATTTGAGAAAAGAAATTAAACCTAAATTAATTAATAAATTAATTAAATGAAAAATAAATTATTTTTGGAGTTTTTGATTATTTAGGAAAGAAATTAAAAATGATTAAATTAGTGGTTAATATCTAATTAAATCTAATTAATTAAAATTA
Organism: Vicia faba; assembly: GCA_948472305.1. Lineage (NCBI taxonomy): Eukaryota > Viridiplantae > Streptophyta > Magnoliopsida > Fabales > Fabaceae > Vicia > Vicia faba. Next base: position 242,646 of record CATIWC010002233.1, on the reverse strand, counting down.
TTTACAAAAATAAGTTAGAGTTTTCTAGAATTAAAACCTAATTAATTAATTAGTGTTTATTAAAAAATAAATAAAAGTTTAAAGTTTGATTAAAATAAAAATATTTTTTGTGATTTTATTTGATAAAAAAAGAATTTTTTTGATTGGTTAGAGAATTAAAAAAAATAAATAAAGTAAATAAACAAAAATAAATAATAAGAGAGGAGTAGAATTTGGGCCTTTTTTTGGGGTGTTGATAGCAATTTCGTGGCCCATCATCAGCTGGCCTTTTTGACTTTCTGGGATCCAATATGCATGCATTGACCTGGACTATGGTGGACCTTCAGCTTTTGATCACCAGATCTGGCTCTTTGCCATCTGGCATTTGGATGGATGAGGGCGCATGGTAGGTTGCACGCATGGGAATACCTGAAAACCAAAATTATTGAGAAAGTGGGGGACTCGGGATTCGAACCCAGGTCCTGAAGGAGATATGCACGCTTGCTTTGCCACTACACCATATTGATTCATTTGTCATATTAACACAAATCAATAATAATATAATAAAACAAGAATAATTGGTCAGAAAAAAATAAAACGCACCAAGTTTTGAAATGGCCAGTGGACGGAGGACACCTCATCGTCCCTGTCCTCAGACCTGTAAAAAAAATACTGCGGATTTGAATCCGCAGCTAAAAGCGCAGGCCTATTCTAAAATTCTCTCCAGGCCATATAAATCCATTCCAAGAACATGGTTCAATTCGTCATGACCTCCTGATTAAAACCATGTTCTTCTTTAGTCTCAATTTTACCTGAAACAAAAGTCCCTAAAAACAACAACAAAACCCTAGCCATGGCGTTTTGAAAAACAGGTCATATGAATCAAATTAAATGATGCAGAAAGTTTAGAAATGTTCTTGTGATCATGAATATGCCATTAGTTTTCTCAAATGATGCAAGAACAAACCAAATCGAATTCAAGAACAGGGGTCAGTTTCGTGAGACTTACAACGCGTGTAGGGGCCTGAAAATGCTTGGTTTTGATCCAGGTAGCTTGTGTGAATGCTCAGGAAGCGATTAGAACAAGTCTCGTGTCCTAAAACTGCCTCTAACTTGGACTTTGATCTCTCACTTTTTGTGAATTTTTCAATTCTTGTTCTGCCTCTCTCAACACTTTTCAACCCTTATTTCGTGTGCTCTTGCTTGCTTATGTAATGTGTACTGCATTAGGGTAAAAAACATGGACCAAATCTCTCCATATCAATGCACATGAATGTGATTTGATCTCCATTTAAAACCTTCCAAATTTGATTTGATTTGGATCTTTTTGTGCATACAAAGCCTTGATTCGAATTTGATTCACATAAGAGCTGTATTCAAAGCCTAAAGCAACCAAAGAATCATGAATTATCAATGCCTTGGATTTTATATGATTTTATTTGATTTAAAATGAATAAATTCAATTAAAAATCAAATTAAATAATAAAAATGAAATATGGGCACATGGTTGAAGCTAGGGCACGTGGGCAACTATGCAAACTCAAATCAAGTGGAAAAGAATGGGCACATTTGGCAAAATTTTAAGTTTTGGGGATAGTTGTCTTTTGGCAACTTTGCAAAAAAGTCCAACTTCAACAATGCATAACTTTTTCAATTTTGAACTTTTAGAAGTGTTATTGGACTTTTTAGAAAGCTTGAGATGTCCTATAACCAACCCTTTTAGTCTCATGTCATTTTGATATTCCATGCTCAAGTTATAAGCTTTGGCAAAAAAGGTGTTTTTGTTGACTTTCAAAAATGACCTATAATGTCCAAATTCATAACTTCTTGTGAGTGCATTTTTTGATATTGGAGTATGAAGATGGATTGTAGGAAATTTCATCCTCTTAAAAATGATCTTTGGATGGGTCATTTCTCATAAAGTATGATAAAGTTATGCTTGGTCAAAGTTGAGTTGACTTTTCCTACAAAACCTTAATTTAGCAACTTTTGAGTCTTGATGAATTTTGAGCAATCCTTGTTGAATCATGATCAACCCTTTATCAAATGATGAAATATCCTTCAAAATGAGAATGTTGGAAAAAACTTGAAGTTTGACTGTTTGTAGGTCACATTTGACTTTTGCCCTAGCATAGTCGATTTTTGGACCTTTGAGCAATTGACTGAGCCAACTTCCTCTGCAAGGCTTGAAATTTGTCATGGATGATCTTGAGAACATATTAGGACAATGTTGAGCATTTGAGGTTATTTGGACTCAAGGATCTTGATGCAACACAAAACCCTAATTTGGGGTAGACTGCCTTAGGAGATAGCTTGTCTGACTAACTTTTGAGCAATCTTGAGCCACTTGGAGATTTTTCTTGCAATGTCTTGAGAAATATGAGAGGGAAAATTTTAGGATACAACAGCTTCCCCTGTTCAATCTTCATAAACCTGAGGATGTAGATTGGCTTTCATGCCTTTCGTGATCCGAAGGTGGAAGATGATTGAACACTAGAGTGCCCAGAAATTTGCACTCGCATGAAGTAGTATCAGCCTTGTGATGTCGGGAATGGGCTTACAGATGCCATTTGGAAGTTGCTGACGGGAGGATGGGCTTAAAGATGCCATCTGAAGGAGTGTCGATCGCATAAGAGATTCCTTAGCGAGAGCTTGTATACATGTTATTGTGGAAGATTCCGCTGGGGAAGTCTAATTTTTGTTGAGATTTAGGAACTTGCCTGTACTTCAACTGAGAGAACATCTCTACTGATTTTTAAGAACTTGTCCGTAATTCAACTGAGGGGGAAACATCTTCATCGAGATTTAAGAACTCGCCCGTAATTCAACTGAGAAAACTTCTCTGCTGAGATTTAGGAACTGTCTGTAATTCGACGGAGGAACTTTGCCGAGATTTAGAACCTTATCTGTAATTCAACTGAGGATAATTCGGTTGAGATTTAAGAACCGGTCAGTACTTCAACTAAGGGAAACATCTTCATCGAGATTTAGGACTTGTCTTTAATTCAACGGAGGATAATTCTGTTGAGATTTAAGAACTGTCAGTAATTCGACGGAGGAACTTTGCCGAGATTTAGAACCTTATCTGTAATTCAACTGAGGATAATTCGGTTGAGATTTAAGAACCGGTCAGTACTTCGACTGAGGGAAACATCTTCATCGAGATTTAGGACTTGTCTGTAATTAAACGGAGGATAATTCTGTTGAGATTTAAGAACTGTCAGTAATTCGATGGAGGAACTTTGTCGAGATTTAGAACCTTATCTATAATTCAACTGAGGATAATTCGGTTGAGATTTAAGAATCGGTCAGTACTTCGACTGAGGGAAACATCTTCATCGAGATTTAGGACTTGTCTGTAATTCAACGGAGGATAATTCTGTTGAGATTTAAGAATTGTCAGTAATTCGACGGAGGAACTTTGTCGAGATTTAGAACCTTATCTGTAATTCAACTGAGGATAATTCAGTTGAGACTTAAGAACCGGTCAGTACTTTGACTGAGGGAAACATCTTCATCGAGATTTAGGACTTGTTTGTAATTCAACGGAGGATAATTCTGTTGAGATTTAAGAACTGTCAGTAATTCGACGGAGGAACTTTGCCGAGATTTAGAACCTTATCTGTAATTCAACTGAGGATAATTCAGTTGAGATTTAAGAACCGGTCGGTACTTTGACTTGGGTAAAAGTTTCATAGCTGAGAACTTAACTGCATCCTTCCTGAAAGGTAAAGGTCAGTCGTATGCAGTGCATGATATATATCAAGTAATGATGTTCTCAAAATAAATGAGATTGTGTTGTATGATGCGTATATGCATGTGTCATGATGTATGGAAATGTAATGCTTTTAGCTGGGGAAAATAAATCCTGGATAGCTGCTGGAGAAAAGAGCTGAATTCTTCTTTTCTGTTGGGGATGGCGAACGAAGATGATTGTGAGAATAAACCTGTAGGAGAGGATAACTCCATTGGGGAATAAACTGATGAGGATATTACTCTGTGGGGAAGAGATGCTCTGTTGAGGATTCCACCGATAAATTCCGCTGGGGATGAATTACCGTTGCTGGTGATACCGAATCCTGTTGGGGATTAAATTTCCTGTTTGTGAAGGGAATGAACTCCGTTGGGGATGATATTCGGTTGCGACTTCACTGGGGATAACCTTTTAGACTCTAATGGGGATAATCCTTTGAGTTATGCTGGGGACAATTTTCCAAAGTCTTCTGGGGATGATTTTCCAAATTCCATTGGGGAAGCTTTTTTAGACTACGTTGGGAAAATTTCAAACTCCACTGGGGATATTGCGTATTCTGCCGGGGAATATTCTTATACTCCGCTGGGGAATATTAAGACTTTTCAACACTGATGGTAGATAATCTGCTTGGGGAGAATATTACCGATTCATTTACAGTTGCAAGTCTCAGCTGGGGAGAGCTAACATTACTGTCTTTTCTTACTCTGTGGGGAGTGAAATTATTTTAGCCATATTCTTCAGCTGAATCTACCTTTGTACCTGGTGGGTAGAGCAACTGTAAAGCTTGGACAATTCTTATTGCCCCTGTTTCTGATATTACAAGTAACCGTCTTTTGTTTTGCATGTAAATTTTTATGAGCAGCAATTAATGTCAAATGCATATATCAAAAATGAACATTGGACGTTCTTTGCAAAACAAAACAGAAAAAGGAAAAATAGTTTGAAATTTCTCTAAAAATGAATTGTATTGATTTTGAAGTTTGGCCTGTAAATAGGCGTTTTTGTACAAGAGGCTGACGTCCTAGTAAGAGAACGCCGCCGAATAATAGAATTTACACAATTTGTGAAAAACTAAACAAAACAGCTATGTGAATAATCCCACTGGGTTCCAACTCTGTTATTGCCTTTATGTCCTCGAACATCTCATCACTTTGCTACTTGGTTGAAGGTAGATCAGATTGATTAGTGTCGTCCGAGCTTGATAGTTGATACCGAAGTCTGGTTGCAAGGTGATCCAATGAGACATATTGTTACACTTTGATCCCTAATTTTTGCCTAGACCGCCCTTTCGGGTTTTCAGTCCACCGGGATACCCTTTTTTGCCCAAGCCTCCTTTTCAGGTTTTTGACTTGTCGGGTGTACAGTTTTTTTATTTTCATCCCTTATTTTTGCCCGAACCCTTTTGGTTCGCCGGGAAGCCCTTATTTTTGCCAAGGCCAGTTGACCTAGCGGGTCTTTGTTTATGCGTAGTATCTTTTCACTATGTCTGCATTAACGGGGTGAGGAAGGTCGTCACCATCCATGGTGGTTAGAATCATAGCTCCTCCTGAGAAAATGTTCTTAACCACAAACGACCGTTCGTAGGTAGGGGTCCATTTTCCCCTGGGATCACCTTGAGGTAGTATAATGCGCTTGATTACCAGATCCCCAACTTGATACTCTTGTCGTCTAACTTTCTTGTTAAATGCCTTGATCATCCATTTTTGATACGTCTGACCATGACAAATAGCAGTAAGTCTCTTTTCGTCGATTAAATTCAGTTGATCAAGTCGGGTCTGAATCTAGTCATCTTCGCTCAAACCTGCATCCTTCATAATCCGAAGAGAGGGTATTTGAACTTCAATGGGCAAGACGGCCTCCATGCCATAAACCAAGGAATAGGGGGTTGCCCCTGTTGACGTCCGTGTTGAGGTACGGTACCCATGAAGAGCAAATGGTAACATCTCGTACTAGTCTTTGTATGTCACCGTCATCTTCTGCACAATCTTCTTAATGTTCTTATTAGCCGCTTCGACAACCCCATTCATCTTCGATCGATAGGGAGAAGAGTTGTGATGCTGTATCTTGAACTGCTTGCAGAGCTCGGTGATCATTTTATTGTTGAGATTTGTACCATTATCTGTAATGATCCTCTCTGGTACACCATATCGACAAATTAGATTGTGCCGAATGAACCGTGCCACGATGTTCTTGGTTACAGTAGCAAAGGAAGCCGCTTCAACCCACTTTGTAAAGTAATCAATAACTACCAGGATAAAAGGATGCCCGTTGGATGATGTAGGTCTGATCTCGCCGATCATATCAATTCCCCACATTGCAAAAGGCCATGGAGCCGTCGAGACGTTCAGAGGTACTGGAGGTATGTGCACCTTATCAGCATTGACTTCGCACTTGTGACAGGTCTGAGAATGCTGATAACAGTCGGCTTCCATTGTGGACCAATAATATCCTTCCCGAAGGATTTTCTTTGCCATGGTGTGTCCACTGGAATGAGTCCCAAAAGTACCTTCATGTAACTCTTCCATAATCCTTTTTGCCTCGTTCTTATCCACACATCGCAATAGGGTCGAATCATGGTTACGCTTGTAAAGAATACCATTGCTGATGAAGAACTTCGCTGCGAACCTCCTCAGAAACTTCTTATCATTAACAGATGCACCCTTAGGGTATTCTTGGGCCTCAAGATACCTCTTCACCTCATGAAACCAGGGTTTATCTGTTGCCTCTTTAGTCTCAATATCACAGCAATGTGCAGGTTCGTCCAGTCTTTCAATGATAATCCGGGGAGCTTCGTTGTCCCAATTGACTTTGAACATAGAAGACATCGTAGCCAGCACGTCCGCCAACTGATTCTCCTCTCTAGGGTAGTGTTCAAAGGTTATCTCCTCGAAGTGCGGAAGCAACGTCAATACATACTCCTTGTAAGGAATAAGATTCGGGTGTTTCGTATCCCACTCGCCTTTGATCTGACTGATCACGAGAGTGGAATCTCCGAAAACACTTAGAAACTTAATCCTTAGGTCAATTGCTGCTCGAAGACCCATGATGCACGCTTCATACTCCGCCATATTGTTGGTGCAGTTGAAACATAGTCGGGCGGTGAACGGAGCATGAGAGCCTTTAGGAGATATGATTACGGCGCCAATGCCATTACCCAAAGCGTTTGAAGCTCCATCAAAGTACATAGACCATCGGGATCCCTCCTCAGGTCCTTCATCCGGTCCAGGTGTCTCAGCGTCAGTTACCAACATGATGCTCTCATCCGGGAATTAAAAGTTCATAGCCTGGTAATGGTCCATTGCCTGATGTGCCAAATGATCTACCAACACACTTCCCTTGATTGCCTTTTGGGTCGTGTACTGGATGTCATACTCAGTCAAAATCATCTGCCATCTTGCTATTCTTCCGGACAAGGCAGGCTTCTCGAAGATATACTTGATTGGATCCATCTTTGATATCAATAGAGTAGTGTGAGTCAGCATATACTGTCTCAACCGGCGAGCAGCCCATGCCAAAGCGCAACAAGTTTTCTTGAGCAATGAGTATCGGGTATCGCAGTCGGTAAACTTTTTGCTAAGGTAATAAATAACATGCTCTTTTCGGCCAGACTCGTCATGCTGCCCCAGCACGCACCCCATTGAATTGTCGAGTACTGTCAAATATAAGATCAGAGGTCTCCCTTCAACTGGAGGCATCAGAATGGGTGGCTCTTGGAGATATTCTTTGATCCTTTCAAAAGCGGTTTGACATTCATTGTTCCATCTTACCACTTGATCTTTCTTCAGTAGCTTGAAGATTGGCTCACAAGTAGCAGTCAGGTGCGAGATGAATCGGGCAATATAATTCAGACGTCCCAGAAAGCCTCTGACTTCTTTTTCTGTTCGGGGAGATGGCATTTCCTGTATAGCCTTCACCTTTGTAGGATCCACTTGAATACCTTTATCACTTACGACGAAACCCAGCATCTTACCAGACCTCACCCTGAAGGTGCACTTGTTCGGGTTTAACCTCAGCTTGTACAACTTCAACCTGTCAAACAACTTCTGAAGATGGTCCAGATGTTCTTCTTTAGTCTGGGATCTTGCAATCATGTCGTCGACGTATACCTCAATCTCATGATGGATCATATCATGGAACAAAGCGACCATGGCGCGCTGATACGTTGGCCCAACATTCTTCAATCCGAAAGGCATGACTTTGTAGCAAAAGGTGCCCCATTGAGTAACAAAGGTTGTCTTCTCCATGTCTTCGGGAGCCATCTTAATCTGATTGTAACCGGAGAAACCATCCATGAAGGAGAAGACCTTATGCTGAGCGGTGTTGTCAACCAGAACGTCGATATGAGGTAGAGGGAAATCATCCTTGGGGCTTACCCTGTTCAGATTCCTATAATCAACACACATCCGAACCTTACCATCCTTCTTCGGCACCGGAACCACGTTGGCCACCCACTACGGGTAAGAAGTGACTGCTAGAAAACCGGCGTCAAATTGTTTCATAACCTCGGCCTTGATTTTCTCATACATCTCTGGGCGCATTCGACGAACCTTCTGTTTCACTGGAGGATAGTCTTCCTTGGTAGGCAGGCGGTGAACCACAATATCGGTATCCAACCCAGGCATATCTTCATAAGACCAGGCAAAGATCTCAACATAGTCACGCAGCATCTGAATCAACCGTTACTTAACACTGGACTCTAGATTTGCACCGATCTTGACCTCTTTCTTGTCTATCTCTGTACCCAGATTTACTGTTTCCACGGGCTCCTCATGCGGCTGTATGGCCCTCTCTTCCTGAAGTAGCAGTCTAGCAAGTTCATCAGGCACTTCGCAATCATCTTCACCTTCGTCTTCGGCTAAGTTGATCGGACTTTCAAAGTCATAACTGGCAGTAGCAGAGTCGTTACCAGTGGGATCCAGAGTGGATGTAGACATGTATATGTGAGTGTGTGTAAAATAGCTATTTTGCAACATATAATAAAAGAAAAACAAGGAGCGCAAAATTTGAAATGCAAGAAACGTCCAATGCTTTTATTAATGATATATGTAGATGACACACATAAAGCCCTCACAAATGAAGCCACGGTGCCCCGGGTGAGACACCGGGCCGTAAAGTTTAAAACATTGTCTCTTACAAATTCAAAACAAAAGTCTCATTACTGGATAATAAAAGAAATTGAGATGAAGTCCTTTGCCGTCCAATTGCTTAGTCCACCACCGGTAGTTGGGTAGATCCAACTGTCAAACTCAGACTCTTCAACATCGTCTTCAATGGCGTTCACTCCTGAATTGCTGATGAACAGGGGAGGTCTTCCGATCGATGCACTCTGAACAGCCTTTTGAGCTTCTGCAGTGAAACCCAAACCAAACTTGTTAGTCTTATGTGCAAAATCAGGGAGTTGGCCCCAATTCGCACACCCACCTTTCTCAACAACAGCCCGGGCATCCTTGAAGGAAGCCATCTTCATTGGAAGATCTTCAACAGCAGTTTCAGTTGATGCCAACGTCTGGGGGACCTCTTCAAAATGCTGAAACGGGGTCTCAATGAACTCCCCATCCATCTCTACATATCGGAAAGAGTTGAGGTGACTCACCATGTACTCCTCTTCTCCTTGTACTGTCACAATTTTCCCTTTCACTGGGTACTTTAGCTTCTGGTGGAGCGTTGAGGTTACTGCCCCAGCCTTGTGGATCCACGGACGACCCAGCAAACAAGAATAAGATGGCCGAATATCCATCACATAGAATGTAGATGCGAAAACCTGAGAACCAACCTTAATCGAAATATCCATTTCTCCGTGTACCATCCTCTTGGACCCATCAAAGGCCCTGACCACAATGTTGCTTGGTTTCAGCTCTAACCCTTCACAGTCTAACCGGTCTAGAGCTTTCTTGGGTAACACATTCAACCAAGACCCAATATCCACCAATACATGAGCAAGAGTAGTGCCCCTGCATTCAATGGAGACATTCAGGGCGTCATTGTGATTCTTCCCCTTAGCGGTCAAGTCGGCGTCAGAGAAACCCAACCCATTATCAACAGTCAGACTAGCCACACAATCTTTAAACTGATCAGCTGATGTTTCTTGTGGTACGTGTGCAGTCTTCAGGAAAGCAATCAGAGCCTTGGCATGGGCTTCTGAGCATAGTAATAGAGACAACATAGAGATTTTGGACGGGGTTTTCCCCAGCTGCTCGACTACATTGTAGTCGCTCTTTTTGATGATCTTCAAAATTTCCTCAATCTCTTGTCTAGAGGCTTCAACAGTAATCTTCTTTGGTGCCTCCGTCTGGGCAGGCTCACCGGTGGTCCCTTTTCCCCGAGTGTCAGATGGCTCGGCAACAGGGGTAAGAATTGGAACTTGAATAGGAACAGTAGCAGGTATACTGGCAGGTGTAATAACAACAGGCTTCAGAACAACTGGTGCAGAGATCTCAGGGGAGAAAAGTCTTCCGCTGCGGGTGACTTTACTAGATCCAACAATATTACTGACGTCAGTATCAGCATCCAAATCTTGTTTAACTCCGTGATAATATACGTCACCCGCGTAGTGCCATGGGATAACTTTATTTGATGCATAGGGGATAGGCCCAGGAATGGTGATGATCAAGGGAGTGATTCTTGGAACAAATGTAATTCTAACAGGCTTTCTCGAGGAAGCCTTGGAAGAATTGTCGAAAATGGTGATTATAACAACTTCTTCAGTAGGAACCAAAGGAACAAAAGTCTTCTCAAACAGAATTTCTTTATTATCCATCAGGCGTTGGACACCTGACTTCAAAAGATGGCAACCGGTAGGTAGTACGGCACACATATGGCAACCTTCGTCACAACCCGGAAATAAACTGGCTAACAGAAGGTTCTTCTTCACAATCATCAATGGAGTAACGATGTCTTTCACAGAAACCACAAACGAGTCTTCATCTATAGCATTCACTCCATTCTTGGGCATAAGAGCAGTCACAACATTAGGTCTTTCAAGTGCTTCGAACTCGATTTCCTTAGCATTAATCAGGTCCTGTACCTTGTTCTTCAAGACCCAGCAGTTATCTGTATCATGCCCCGGGCTATCAGAGTGAAAAGCACAGCGGGCATTCGGATCGTACATCAGTGATGTTGTATTTGGATTCTTCGGGGCCTCCCTTGGAATCACCAGATTGGTCTTTATAACTGCGGCAGAATTTGGGACAAAGTCATGTTGAGCTGAGTGAATTGTCTTCGCGGTCTCTCAGCCCTTGGCTGATTGTTGCGTTGAGGAGCAACAACAAGTCTTGATATAACCACCGCATTAACTGCTTGGCGGTGTTCAGGTCTATTATGGCTTTTTGTGCTGTAAACTGCGATGGATTCCTTCTTAAAAGGTTTCTTCTCGATGCTTGATGAAGCACCCTTCTGTATTTTACCGGATTTGATACCGGCCTCAATCCTTTCCCCGGTCATAATCAGCTCCGTAAACCCAGACGAAGAACTTCCAATCAGATGGTTGAAATACGGACCAAACAAGGTCCCCAGAAACATATCCACTAGTTCCCTATCAGCCAAGGGTGGTTGCACTCTGCCAGCAAGGTCCCTCCACTTCTGAGCGTAATCTTTGAAACCTTCGCCCGTACCCATAGACATACCCTGGAGTTGGGTACGCGTGGGAGTGAGGTCGGAATTGTATTGGTACTGCTTGTAAAAAGCAGCGGCCAAATCTTCCTAATTATGGATACTAGCTCCTTCCAGCTGGTAAAACCATTCAAGCTGAGTCCCTGAAAGACTATCTTGAAAGAAGTGGATCCAGAGATTCTTGTCAGCGGTGTATGGCTAAATCTTTCTAACATACGAATGGAGGTGCAATTTTGGGCAAGAAACCCCGTTGTATTTAGCAAAGATTGGTGCCTTAAACTTGTGGGGGATTACCACCCCAAATGACAAACCCAAGTCTCCAAAGTCCAGACCAGGCACTTTCTGAACTTCCATCGCGCTCAACCGGTCTTCCAGTTGCTTATATCTATCCTCAGCCGGAGGATACTGGTCTTCGTCAAAGTCAGTCTCGTTGTGTGAAACCACAGGGCTAGGAGCCCTCTTTTCCTCCTGATTATCTCCCCCTCCAGATGAGTGGGTCAAATCAACCTCTTCTCGCAAATTGTTTCCGAATCTGTGACCCATATTTAATAGGAATGTCTTCTTTTTCTTCTTCTTCTTCTTCTTCTTCTTCTCTTTCAAGATAAGGGCCTTTAGATCTTGCTGACCCTTAGCCAAGTTCATGAACAATTCCTGGAACTGGGCGTTTTAAGCTTGCAGAGCCTTGATTGCTTGTTCAGTTGATATTTCGGAAGACATGATGCTGAAATAAACAGCGAAGAAGATAAGAGACCTGTAATGGGTACCTGTGATGAGGTGCATGGAATGAAACACACTTTTATTAGATAAACTTTTGAATTCAATTGTTCAACAAATGCCTTTAAGGCGTTACAAAAAGGAAATACTGAAAAGTAAAGCAAAACTATAAATAATCAAAAGACAATCAGTGCTCCCATGGTCGTTTCCTGTCGGTGCGGACGTAGTCGTTGAGGATCTTCTCATTCTCCATTTTCCTTGTCAACTTTTGAATCTTCTACTCTTGCTCGTGATACTTTTCTCTATAAGTATCCCGCTTTTCTCTCAGCTGCATCCACGATCTCTTTAATGCCCCAATGTCAGTAGGCATGTATGGATGGAGGATGGTAGGAGGAACCCCTTCTTTATCAGCAACCTCAACAATTATAGGCAAGATGGCTTCGTACGGCATTCCCAGCTTTTGGGCACGGATTCGAACCCATCAAAGATATGGCTCCATCGAAAGAGAACTCTTCGCACCTAGCTCGTGCGGATCAGAACTGTGTACTCTATCCCAAGCTCGTATGAACTTGCAGCGTTGCTCGTCACTATCCCTTTGGAAGTCAAAGAAAATGCTTGGCATCAGCAACTCATGAGGTCCTTCCCTCCTAGCTCGCCCAAATTGACGTAAGGCCAAACACATATTATAGGTGATTCCTCCATGGGTTCCTAGCAGTGGAACATTGGGGTATTCCCCACAGCGATCAATAATAGCCACGTCTTCCATGCCCTTGATAGTCCAAATGATGTCATTATGAGAGAGAGACATAATCCTATAGGCCCAACCCATGCCTTCCTTGTTCTTCAAAACTGATTTGGGGAGGTGAGAAATAAACCACCTCGCCAACAATGGTGCACAGCACATAAGGATTCCCCGTTTCAGAGCAGTACGGGCATAAAGAGAGTGCAAAATATCACCCAAGAGAGTGGGCACAGGATTACCGGACATGAAAATCTTCACTGCATTCACGTCGATGAAAGAATCTGAGTTTGGAAACAGAACCAGACCATAAATAAGAAGAGACAAGATATCCTCGAACGCCTAAAAGTCTAAACTGTCCCAGAACTGATTAGCCTTACCAACCAAGAACTTAGTCAAGAAGCCTTTTGTCCCGCTCCGAGTTTCCCAATTAGACATTACCTCAGCCTTTGTCAGATGGAGGGCTAAAGCAATCTCTTCCGACCTAAGGACTTTCTCCCAACCTGTGAACAGGGTCTGCTCCAGAATAGAGATACCAAGTAGATCAGAGAACTCTTCCAAGGTAGGGACCAACTGGTAGTTCGGAAAAGTAAAGCAGTGGTACAGTGGATCAAAGAATTGGACTAAGACACTCATCATCTGTTCATCCATCTTAGAAGTGACCAAACCAAGGAGGTGCCCATCTCTTCTAATAAAGGAGGAAGTATCTGAAACCTTTGCAACCAATTCCTTAAGCTGAGTGGGAACCTGGACAAAGTTGATCCGAATAGTGTTTCTACGCATGGGTGCCATGACCTACAAAACAGAACAAAGATGAATCCCTCCTGTCTTTGAAATAGGTTAGTCCAATGCAAGTCACACAGATAGCCCTTAGATTTCAGGCTGGCAAGGAGCTTAGGTACTACCCTCTTTCAGTTCAGTTGGTTCAAACCTGTCCTAGAAATAGTAACCGGGTTCTAGAGGATCTCAATATCACTAACCACCCTCGATCGGTCATAATTCCAATTTAGCAACCTTTTCTTGCGGCCGGAATCATCGCGAGAGTTTGGTCTCAATGAGTGTAGCATACTGCTACTGTTCTATGGCCAAGTTGGTCAATTATAGGTGCTAAGGTCAGTTGGTGCTTAATGACCCCTTAGCAGACCCATATTCTCCTTGTTGCGCCACAAGGGATATCGGTACATACTAAAGTGCCACACCAACGTAGCTATTGCTTCAACCGTATCGGTCTATGCTGTACAGTTCCCTCACAGTTTATTGCTACTTACCTAAAGGGTATCCCCCAGATCCGAGTTAGGATCTATAGTAACTCCGATTCAAGCCCAACAAGATAAAGCATACAAGTCAAGCAATTGAAAACATTATGAACTATTCCTAAGGTACACCCCACTTATTAATATTCCCCAGCAGAGTCGCCAGTTCTGTGATACGGTGGGAAGAACTGACTGTTTTTTGGAATGCTGGTTTGCGTTTTGCGTTTGTTTTTGCAAAATGTCGCGGTAAGTAAGAGTCGCCACCGACTTTTATTTTATCCAACAAGGAAAGGAAAAAAGCACAGAAAAATTCCTTTTTCGAGATATTTCTCGGGTTCGGGGGGTAGATTATAGAAAGGGAAGGTATTAGCACCCTTTCTATCCGTGGTTATCCACGGGCTCTTAGGTACTTGCTCAATTGTTTTCAAAATTGCTTTCTTTGTGCTTGTGGGTTTGAAAAAGTTTTTGTTTGAAAAACTTCGATTTAACTCTTGCTTTTGTCCTCAAGAGTGTAATGACGTGTTTTGAAAACTTTGTTCGAAAAGTGTAAGTGTGAAGAGTTTTGTTTTGAAAGAGCAAGTATCTAAGAACTATCTACCTACTCGAAAAAGGAATCGTTCTATGCTAATTTCCTTTAGACAATGTTATCCCACTATTGATGAGTAGGTAGCATCGTCGTTGGAGTTTGAGGGTCAATTTGAATGAGGGACATACGGTCACTAAAGCAATGTTAGGACGCCTTAGTGGTAACCCTAATGTCTTATATCATTTGTTTTGAGGCAATAATATTCGAGGCAACCGTTTCGAGGCGACTATGATCTTTTAGACAAGAGGATGACCTCTAAAGCGACCTATACTCAATGATCGTGTACAAAGGCAACCAAGTGGGGTGTACCCTAAGAGTGCGCATGTGCGAGTGTGTCGTTTTCAGTTTTATTTTTATCTGTATACATGTTAAGGGTGATCTAATTTGATTTTAAGATTACATTCAGTCTTGTCATGCAAACCCTATTATCAAACATCTAGTAGTTATAATTTGCGGAAATAAAATGCGGAATTTAAATTATAAGGCGTCGGGTATTTACATCGCCAAAGACAAACCCTTTGAAAAATAAAATAAAGCGATAAAAATAATTAAAAGTCCTATTTAACTATTACAATCCGGAAGCAGGTACATTATTGGATAAAAATAAGTAACGCGTGCGGGAAATTGAATCGAATGCGAATTTTAGAGTTTTGACCCTTTTGAAAGAAAATGCCATCTTTTTATTGTTTCTTTTATTTGAGAAAAGAAATTAAACCTAAATTAATTAATAAATTAATTAATAAATTAATTAATAAATTAATTAAATGAAAAATAATTATTTTTGGAGTTTTTGATTATTTAGGAAAGAAATTAAAAATGATTAAATTAGTGGTTAATATCTAATTAAATCTAATTAATTAAAATTATTTACAAAAATAAGTTAGAGTTTTCTAGAATTAAAACCTAATTAATTAATTAGTGTTTATTAAGAAAAAATAAAAGTTTAAAGTTTGATTAAAATAAAAATATTTTTTGTGATTTTATTTGATAAAAAAAGAATTTTTTTGATTGGTTAGAGAATTAAAAAAAATAAATAAAGTAAATAAAACAAAATAAATAATAAGAGAGGAGTAGAATTTGGGCCTTTTTTTGGGGTGTTGATAGCAATTTCGTGGCCCATCATCAGCTGGCCTTTTTGACTTTCTGGGATCCAGTATGCATGCATTGACCTGGACTATGGTGGACCTCCAGCTTTTGATCACCAGATCTGGCTCTTGGCCATCTGGCATTTGGATGGATGAGGGCGCATGGTAGGCTGCAAGCTTGAGCACGCATGGGAATATCTGAAAACCAAAATTATTGAGAAAGTGGGGGACCTGGGATTCGAACCCAGGTCCTGAAGGAGATATGCACGCTTGCATTGCCACTACACCATATTGATTCATTTGTCATATTAACACAAATCAATAATAATATGATAAAACAAGAATTATTGGTCAGAAAAAAATAAAACGCGCCAAGATTTGAAATGGCCAGTGGACGGAGGACACCTCATCGTCCCTGTCCTCAGACCTGTAAAAAAAACCTGCGGATTTAAATCCGCAGCTAAAAGCGCAGGCCTATTCTAAAATTCTCTCCAGGCCATATAAATCCATTCCAAGAACATGGTTCAATTCGTCATGACCTCCTGATTAAAACCATGTTCTTCTTGAGTCTCAATTTTACCTGAAACAAAAGTCCCTAAAAACAACAACAAAACCCTAGCTATGGCGTTTTGCAAAACAGGTCATATGAATGAAATTAAATGATGCATAAAGTTTAGAAATGTTCTTGTGATCATGAATATGCCATTAGTTTTCTCAAATGATGCAAGAACAAACCAAATAGAATTCAAGAACAGGGGTCAGTTTCGTGAGACTTACAGCGCGTGTAGGGGCCTGAAAAATGCTTGGTTTTGATCCAGGTAGCTTGTGTGAATGCTCGGGAAGCAATTGGAACAAGTCTCGTGTCTTGAAACTGCCTCTAACTTGGACTTTGATCTCTCACTTTTTGTGAATTTTTCAATTCTTGTTCTGCCTCTCTCAACACTTTTAAACCCTTATTTCGTGCGCTCTTGCTTGCTTATGTAATGTGTACTGCATTAGGGTAAAAAACATGGACCAAATCTCTCCATATCAATGCACATGAATGTGATTTGATCTCCATTTAAAACCTTCCAAATTTGATTTGATTTGGATCTTTTTGTGCATACAAAGCCTTGATTCGAATTTGATTCACATAAGAGCTGTATTCAAAAGCCTAAAGCAACCAAAGAATCATGAATTATCAATGCCTTGGATTTTATATGATTTTATTTGATTTAAAATGAATAAATTCAATTAAAAATCAAATTAAATAATAAAAATGAAATATGGGCACATGGTTGAAGCTAGGGCACGTGGGCAACTATGCAAACTCAAATCAAGTGGAAAAGAATGGGCCCATTTTGAAAAATTTGAAGTTTTGGGGATAGTTGACTTTTGGCAACTTTGCAAAAAAGTCCAACTTCAACAATGCATAACTTTTTCAATTTTGAACTTTTGGAAGCGTTCTTGGACTTTTTAGAAAGCTTGAGATGTCCTATAACCAACCCATTTTCTCTAATTTCATTTTGATATACCGTGCTTAAGTTATAAGCTTTGGCAAAAAAGGTGTTTTTGTTGACTTTCAAAAATGACCTATAATGTCCAAATTCACAACTTCTTGTGAGTGCATTTTTTGATCTTGGGGTATGAATATGGATTGTAGGAAGTTACATCCTCTTCAAAATGAGCTTTGGATGGGTCATTTCTCATAAAGTATGAGAAAGTTATGCTTGGTCAAAGTTGAGTTGACTTTTCCTACAAAACCCTAATTTAGCAACTTTTGAGTCTTGATGAATTTTGAGCAATCCTTGATGAATCATGATCAACCCTTGATCAAATGATGAAATATCCTTCAAAATGAGAATTTTGGAAAAAAAACATGAAGTTTGACTGTTTGTAGGTCATAGTTGACTTTTGCCCTAGCACAGTCGATTTTTGGACCTTTGAGCAATTAACTGAGCCAACTTCCTCTGCAAGGCTTGAAATTTGTCATGTATGATCTTGAGAAAATATTAGTATAATGTTGAGAATTTGAGGTCATTTAGACTCAAGGATCTTGATGCAACACAAAATCCTAATTTGGGGTAGACTGACTTAGGAGATAGCTTGTCTGAACAACTTTTGAGCAATCTTGAGCCACTTGGAGATTTTTCTTGCAATGTCTTGAGAAAAATGAGAGGGCAAATTTTGGGGTACAACAATAATGCACAAAATTCTCACTAACTCCTCCTCTTTACTCTATTTTTAATAAAACTTTATTTCTCACCCAAAACTCACAATTCCTCAATATTCTTTACTCCCTCTGGTCTCATATTTAAGACTTGCACTTTTTCTAATTTTACCCCTACTTTTTGCTTTAAAAATCGTTAAAACATAGAAATGTCAAAAGTAGGTTATATTTGGAATACTAACATTAAATATAATAATTATAGATATTTTCGCTTATATTCGAGGGAGTATTATTTAAATTAATTTAAAAACAATATTAATTCTAATAAAAGACTATTCTAATTCCTAATAACTCTCTACTACCCAATAAATCAAATACTCCTCAATTAAATAATTAAAAACACTCTAAACTCAAAATAAAATATTAAAATAACATTAAAAATATGAAAATAATACTAATAATATTAAAATTAAAACTGGGGTGTTACAAGGTTTACTCCCTCTAACCTACTGTGAGGTTCACTCCTCTATGGGACATTAACCCACTTTGAGGTTCACTTCTCTATGCTACTCGAACCCACTATGAGATTACAAATCAATGGTTCCTCTATCCGAATCACTACTTTACATAAAAGTCGAACTCAGGATAAGCACGAAAAGAGTTATTCCCTAATACATGATTATTCACAACAATCACTACATGATTATACTCATTAATTACTATGTGATTATACTCAACCATTACTTTATCAAAACATATTTCTATGCAAATCTCATTAACTCGCAATTAGACTAGTTCACCATCCATGCCATTCTGATACTCTCGTAGTTGGAACGAATAATCTTAAGTGACTACTCCCTCATAGGTACACACCGATGTACCTTTCATAATCAAGCATCACAACCTAAGTTATTTATCATAACCTATGTTCATCTTTACTTACCTTTTAACCTAACTAAGGTCATATGGTTAAACTAATTCATTATCATAGAATTAGACAATTATTTTTCATTTCAATTCATTACCTTTTCTATCTCTATGGAACATGGCACATACAAGTAAAAGAAAGTATAATTAACTAACAAATAACAACTTTCAACAAGTATCATCAAGCATTATCATGAGATATAACTTTAAATAAGATTTCCAACATATCCAGTCGCGTCTCATATCGAGCTACGAAACTCAAGATGCATTATTTTTAGTGCTACTATATTTCCGCTTCAGTGGTCTCGCTTATCCAGGTCAAAGTGCGTTCCAAGATAGGAAAATAAAAATGTATAAGTTTCCCAAAATCATCAGTCTCTCTTAGCAATGTCAAAGCGAGCTCCAAGTGAGGCACTCGCTAAGCAAGCCATCTGCCGCTAAGCGAGAAAAATATGCAAGTTTTCAAGAAAACTCACTTTTAAACCCGTCTTCTTCAACCTTTAGCCATTCTAAACCATATTCAATCACATACTAACATACCCAAGAATTTTATACAATGAAAATCATCATCATACAAGGATATAGACAACTATGTTTACATTAATTCCTAACCTCATGAATCTCTAACTATGACAACATAAATCATGTTATCAACATGTAATAACATCATGTAACAACAACAAAACATAGTTTCATCATATAATTTCAAAACATGAACTTAACACCAACACAACCACAAAACAAAAACCATTCAAGAATCTACACCACACAACTTCAATACATAATCTCATAACATCATCACAACTTCATAACTCAACAACACAACATGACTTTAGTACATAATCATATGACTTCACCACAACTTCAATACTCAACAATACAACATAACATACAACATCAATATAACATATCAAAAGAGTTTACTAACAATAACATAAGACATAACAAGAATCATGTTTCAATCATCAATTTCACAAATAAGTAAGGATTCCTCAAAACCCCAAACCCAATTTATTATAAAATTTTCCTGCAAAGCTACAACTATCTAAGAACCCACATCTAGAAAGGAAGGTGATACTGAGTTGGTGATGAGATGAGATAGAATTCATATCTTCTTCTTTGGTCCAAGATCTTCTTCTTTTCTTCCATTCTTTCTCTCTTCTTTTTTTCTTCTTCCTCGTTTATTTTTTCTTCCCATTCTTTCTCTCCTTTCTTACTAACTTTGGCAAATGAGAAATGAATGGAGGAAAGAAAAAATAAAGGAAACAAGTAGTAAACTTGTTTGTTCTTTATTGACTTAATTTGAGAAATGACTACCTTTCCCTTGCCAATTTAGCATATTCACCAAAATGCCACCCATCAAAATTACCAAATTATCCTTGCTTAATAGTTTTTAGGGATTAAGCGAATTGATTAATAATTAGTCTCTTCTTAGCTCATTAATTACTCAATTTGTTCCACTTATTAATAAAATTAGCATTTAAGAGAGTATGAAATATTACATTTGTGATATAATCTAGTCAAAATCTTCGTTTGGTTTGTGAGTTTAGTCTGGTGTAAAAGCTCTCATTTAGTTTTTTAGATTGTCCGTTAAAATCTGAGTTTGGTTCTTGAGCTCAGCTTAATGTAAGATCTTTGTTTGGTTTTGAGATTGTTCTAGTATAAAATACTGAGTTTTGTTTGGAGGATATCCTTTGTAAAACTCATGTTTGGTTGTAAGAAGGATTGTGGGCATAACTTATAAAAAAGCTAACATTTGATATAATGGTAACTCTTAAGAAGAAATTCTTGGGGACATGAGTAGGTCAAGTGTTTATGAGAACCTATATAAATCATGGTGCGATTCCCTTAACCATTATCTCTTTATATTTATGTTATTTACTCTTGTTTCCATTTCTTTATTTATTCTGCTACGTATTGTTTTGTTTTACAAAATTATTTTAAACAATTTTATTTATCAAAGAATTTTTAATTGGCCATCATGTTGCATTACAAGAAAAAGCTTGTTTAGCCAGGGGGTTAAACCTCTCACAAAGCCAAAAAAACCTCACAAAATAGAAATTTGCAAGGGAAACCTAAGTTCAAGTGCGAATGGGCCATACAAAGTCCAAGTGCCTCAAGGAAAACCTAAGTTCCCATATCAAAGGACTTTTGTGCCACCAACTGATGCTCCTAGCAACTACTGGGTTCATCCTTTCTACCCAATGGGGGTAAACCAAAATTGGAAAGTGGTAAAGAAAGGTTCAGGTTCGAGTCAGAAGTGGGAAATGATGGAGAAGGGGTCGAGTTCTTCTCAGTTTACTGAAGTTGGAATTACATCAAAGAAATATCATGTCCCTCCCACATACAAAGGGAAGAAACCTATGACAAAGGCTTAGTGGAGGAGGTTTCAAAGAAACAAAAAAGCTACGAGAGAAGTGGAATCAAAAGGCTCCATCAAAAGATGAGAGCGATCAGAAAGAAATGTATTGTCGACCAGCAAAAGAAAGGTTATCGATGTCGGTTATAAGTTCGCCACTAGTGAAAGTTGGGGATCCTGATGATAACATGGATGGAGAATTATCTGATGACTTTAAAGATTGTTCAGAAGATGACTTGATTATCCATTGTAATATTGTGTCGATCCTGCCTAATGAGTATAGCCTCGTGTAGAAGCATCAGAAGATGAAGATGAAGCCATGTGTGAAGAAACTGCGGGCCAAAAACCTTTATGTTACTATGTCATGAATAATGGAGTAGTTGAAGAACAACAGGCAATGTTTAAAAATATAACATCTGAGATGATGTACCACCTTAAGCTTTTATTTATAAGGGCCAAATTTTATGGTTCCTTGTAAACAAAGTATTTGTTGATGGTGGTGCTGCTGTGAACCTAATGCCACAATCATTGTTGAAAAATATTGCAAGTTCGAAACTGACCTCAAACCACATAATATGGTCTTGTCGAATTATGCAGATAAAATAAGTCATATACTGGGTGTGATTCAAGTGAATTTGTTAGTTGGTTCGACTACAAGGCCAACACTGTTCATGGTGATTGTGTCTAAGGAAAATTATAATTTGTTGTTAGGGCATGAATGGATACATGGCATTGGAGCAATGCCTTCGACTCTGTATCAATTCTTATCCATTTAGCATCAAGATGAGATTGTGGAGAACATTGAGGCAGACCACTGTTATTTTACTGGTGATGTGAATATTGTCAATAGGAAGAATTTTGACAAAGTGTTAGCTACTATACCTCTGTGCGATCCTGAAGATGCAGTGTTGGAATCACATCCTGATATGATCAAGTTTCTAAACTTACACCCCACTCATGGTTTCATTTGGGACCAAGAAAAGTTAGACACATAGCCGCCTACAGAAGGGGAGTTTCAACCCATAGGATGGGAATAACAAACTCATGATGATGCCTGAGTCGAATGGTCTCGCAAGAATTTTGGCCTATCTGCCAGAAAATAGAATAAATTTGGCCTCAGAGGCTGAAGACATTTTGAATATGGCTCCTGAAGCCATTATGGTGGAGAAGCTTGGAGAACCAAGCCAAACAACAGATTCAAAAAGCCAGAGGCTTGACTGCATATATGAGGAATAACCTTTGGGGTTTGAGAAAGACCAAGAGATAATATACTAAAGATACAAGCACAAGATCCATTGGAGGAAGTCGATCTAGGTAATGGCACGACTAAGCGAATTATATACATCAGCAACAAGGTCGACAACAAGATGAAGAATCAAGTGGTTGAATTGCTTAAAGAATTTAAAGATTGCTTTGCATGGAATTACAACGAAATGTCTGGTTTGAGCCGGAAGATGGTGGAAATCAGACTACCTATAAATCCAAGCAAACAACCAGTCAAACAAATGCCAAGGAAGTTTGTGCCAGAAGTGTTGTCCAAAATAAAAACAGAGATCAAATGTTCGTTGAAGAGCAAATTCATCAGGACAGCCAGGTATGTTGAGTGGTTAGCTAATATAATGCTTGTTATAAATAAAAATGGAACACTAAGAATTTGCATAGATTTTAGGAGTTTGAATGTGTTTAGTAAGTTGGGTTGAAGTGGCCATAAAGGTAGGTGGTTGAAAGAGTTTCTAGGTAAAAAGCAGAAGCAAGAGTTTTTCTTTGAGTTTGAAACAAAGAGTTTGAGAATACAAAGAGAGCGTAAAAAGAAAACCGAAGAGATGAAAAGAGTATTAATACCATCAAGAAAATCAAACGTTTGGAAAAGAAGTGGGAAAATCATGGTTACATGGCAAGCACATGTCAAGCGGATGGCGATTGGTTGGGGAAGTTGTTGAGCTGGGGGCCACGTTTATCCTAGAAAGTTGAAGTTATAAAATATGAAAGTGGTTGTTTGTTCGCAGACATGACGTTTGAGGTAAAAGTCATGATTACGATGAGGTCAATTCACACTAAGAAAGAAGGACTAAAATGTTCATTTCTACAGTTTTAATCGAAAAAGACATTTTGAGGGGCAATTTGTAGGCTAGAATTTTCAACAAGGACTAAAATCCAACAAAGAGAAAAGAATCCAAGAAGGTGAAATTATCTAAGTCGACTACAGTTGGAGTCGACCAGAAGAGACCCCTTAAGTAGTTAATTGGGCCTGGTGTTTACAGTGATTTCTGGTAAACAACCGCTAGTCCTCCAAACTATCGAATAATCTTACTAACTGTTATTCAATCTCTCTGGTAACTCGCAGGATCGACTAGATTGATCCTAGGATGTGTTTGTCATTAGGGTAACTCTCATGATCGAACTGGTATTCATGGTTGGTATTTAGAATGTTGTGTAGGTGTTTAACTTATTTCGATTTCTCTATTAAAGATCTAAAGGTGTGATCAAGTAAATGTGCGCGAAACTAAATTGCATGAATAAAGTTCAATTGTAAAGACATGTAAAAACTGCATAAAAGACAAGTAAATGACTTCGAAGCATAAAAACAGTTAATGTAAAAGATTCTCTGGAATGTAAAAGATTCGGAATATGAAGAAAGCGTTTAAATGCAAGAAAACTGTAAAATGACTTTAAGTGAAAAACATGTTCGAACGATAAAAGCTTAAAGATAAAGGCATGAAATGTACAACAGTTTCTGAAATGTAAAGTATTTGAAGTGAGAAGAAAGCATTTAAAGGTAAGACATTAGTAAAAAGACTTCGTATGAAAACATTTTAGTGCAAAAGCTTTTGAATGGTATTGACATGAAGATAAAGGAAAATACTGGAAATGATAAAGAGTTTCTATTAAATCATAAACACTTGGTGTTATCATACGTACATTGCTCTTGCATTCGTTTCCCTAGCCATGTGGTAATTTGAATGTTTACTGAGTTTTTTGTATAATAGATATGACACACGAAATCCTAATGCTAAGACTTCTATTTATACTACTTCGACCATAACGGTCTTGCTATAAGATTCTGCCACGTTCAGAACATGCAGAGCAATGCCTCTCTCTTGCTTCCACGCGTCTTCGAATGCTCCAGCGCATATATTTCAAATTTCGAACATCCCGCTTGCATTTGAATTTCAAATGTTTTGGCACTTCTTCGCTTCGAACGCATTTCTTAGACACAGCCTTGTTATCATTTCGAGACTTCTTTGGATATATTCTCATAACTGTCACTCGAAGCTCCAAGCTTTGATATGCCCATTCGAAGCACTTCTTCTACCATTTCGAAACATGGCGTTTTGTTTCATTTCAATCGAAACGTCCAATTTACTTTGCTTCTAATAATATCATCAAAATCTTCAGCCAACAAAATGCCCCTTTAAAATATGTATTTCGATTCCTTTGAGAAATACTTATTTTAAACATATACACAAGATTTTGATGCGACCTTCGAATCATCGTAACATTTATTGCATATGACTCCAGTCACATCAATCATAACGCTTTTCAGATTCCTTAACCGCCTTGAACCATTTCACAGTATGGTGCAGTTACAAAACAATGATTATCTTTAATCACGCCTATTACCAATATTAACTTTACGCCACCTCTTCATCAAACCAACCCACGACTACCACGTATCACAATCTTACTCAGTGGATGCTTAAACTTCCTCATTATAAAAACCCATCAACTTAGTCTTTTCTTTTCTTCCCACATTCTGAATCTTTTCTTCCTCTTTTCTCACCGAAACCCTAAACTTCCAACATTCTTCCAACAATGTCTTCTTCAACTTCATCTCAACTAAAAAAGGTTTCCAAAAAGAAAGGAAAGACCACAGGAACCACAATGGAAAGCAAGGTTGGCACCTACCAAGGTCAATCTGTTCTTGTTCCCCAGATGATCTCAAAAGAGAAAGAAATGCTTTATGCATCCCAGGTACTAATTCCTACTAACGCTGCTGGCAAGAGGTTAGCTTTAATGGGCCCTCTTACAGTCTTTGAAATTTTAAAAGACACCAGAAAATTTTTCCCAGTTTTCTATAATTTCAAACCCCTGTTTAATAAAATGGATAGCCCCAAGACTATAGAGTCTTCTGATTCAACCATCGTAGAAAATCCAATCGTTCCCCCTAAGGACCCTTTCGTACTAGATTATGTAAAGAGTAACTTCAAACCGTTTCGATCTTGCCCCACCTCCGACACTGCTTACCATAACTGGTTTAATAAGGTAGAAGCTAAGAAATCCCAGCAATAGGAAGAATTAGGTATCTACAACTTGATCAAACTGTCGAAACCAGGTTTTACTTATAGCCACCCATAGTTATTCGCGTCCCTATATTTCTGGGACAATACTTACAATACTTTCCATCTCCCTGGTGGAATGATTACCCCTACCTTTTTTGACATAGCGGCCATTACTGGGCTATCACCAATAGGAGAAACATATATCCCTGACAATGAAGAGCATTCGAGTATTATCGACTTCGAAGTCAAGCTAGCAAGCTTTTCAAAGTTTATCAGCCACTATCACACTGAAGGAGACAGTGTGTCGGATGTAGAACACATTGCTTTCCTTACCTTATGGCTGTCAAGGTATGTCTATTGCAGCAGATCCCTACATGTAGCCAGTAGGTTTATTCCTCTAGCTAGAGATTTGCATGAGAATCGGAGGGTGTGCTTAAGCGAACTGCTATTAGTTGATCTTTATGAAAGTCTAAGGTCAGCTGTTTCGAGTCTAAAATCTCACACCTCCAAGAATATCCTGCTAGCTGGCCCTTTTTGGTTACTTCAGTTATGGCTAAATGCCATGTTCGAACCTTCATTATCAACTGCCAACACTATTGCTGAACAAGACCCAGAAATAGTGGATAGAATCATCGAAGGCACTAGGCTGCGAAGACTAACCCCAAACGATGATAAGGATGACTTCAAAGTTCTATTCTCAAAATATATCATGATATTCTCCAAGAGGCATAAGTTCGAAGAGACCATGGCGCCTTTTGCTTCAAGGGCTCATGGACCTTCATGGTTCACCATGGCTCTCTCAGAAGCTGTCAAAAGCAAAGAAATTCAAGACGTATGGAGAGCCTTTTTGCTACCCAGACTAATCTCTTCAAGAATTACTCCTGCTAAGAATCAAATTTTCCTTTTTGCTTATCAGCCCAACTTCGTTTCGAGATATTTTGGCTTGTGCCAATTAATTCCTGAACCCCTATTTCAAACAGAAAATGCCATCACCTCTGGACGAACCTTCAAGGCACGAGAAGCCAAACTACAGCAGGAACAATACCAAGGCTTCGCCCATTTTGAACTAATAACTTTCGAACCTACACACCTTACAACAAAGGGGTTTCTGGAATGGTGGACAAAGTTGTATCAGACTTATATGTTCGATACTCTTACTATTCAGCAGAAACTAACTGATGCATTCGATGTGCATGTACCATCCAAGAAAGGTATGTTTACTCATGCCAAAGAGATTAAGGCTTTTCAAAATTATTTCGAAACTACTTATGATCCCACACACTTGGAATCCACGGTGCATCAAGCGGTTGAGACCTTGAAGGAAAAATTCAAAGAAAAAGTTTCTAAGTTAAAACTTCCTTCAGGGTTGTCACCTGAGGATAGGTATAGGTTGGCATTCGAAATGCATCCACCTAAATTTCCTAGACTACCTACCTCAGAACTGGCTCTGGCTTGGTTTCCTCCATACCCTTGGTGGTTCAATTGCAAAGAAATGCTCAAATATCTTCAAAAGAAACCAAAGCCATCTGAGACTGTGACATGGGCTCGACACTGGCTCCACGATTTCCCAGGACATCTTCGCTATGACCTTTCTGCCATGTCGATTAAATCTGATCAAGGCACAGGTGCGAATGCGTGGGAAAATCCCAAACTTTTCTCATTTTCTATATCTTTAACTTTTGCCTTAATTGTTTCGATTTTCAGCCATCAGGATAAAGACTGCTGCTTCAAAGTCAAAAGAAGGGAGCGCCTCTCAAGCCTCTATCGAAACCATTGACAATGTGACTCCATCTGAACCAACAACAACACCAGTAATAGTCAGTGCTCCAACTCCACAGGTAATCACTTAGCCTTGATGTTTCGAATTCACTAATGTTTCATGATTTGCATCTTAACTTATTGTTTTAAATCTTTTCAGACCAACAAACTCCCGCCAACAACTCCAAAGAAACGAAAAACAAACACTATTGGGGAAGACCCCAAGGCTGGAGGGAATTTACCAGCTGCTTCGAAGAAGAAGCAGAAGAAGGATATTTCAAAAAGTGTTGTACCCACTAGTGTCTCTGGACTCGATTCCAGGGATGCTGCTCCCTCACCTAAATCCAAAATTCCACCTTCGACCTCCAACGTAATGTTGGAACGCATAGCTAGCAACCTCTCTTCTGAGAGTCCACAGATAAATTGAACTTTAAATTTTTGACAAAATAATTATTCATTACCTTGGTGCATGCTTTTAATATTCTTTTGCCTCTGCAGGAAATTTCGAATCCGGCTCTTACCACTTCGACTTCACCATCAAAAGTTGCTGCTCCGATCAACTCTTCTCCTCAAGGAGATTCCAGCAACCTTGTACAGAACAAAGGTTCCTCCAATATGGTGGTTTTGGCTGGGGCTTCTGAGCAGCAAGATGATCAGAGTACTTCTCCTCCTCTAAAAGAAACAAATGAAGCTACACTTCATGAATCTGCAGAGGCTTTACAAAGAACTTCTCTTCAAAAGTCCCCTCTTGAAACCCTTCAAGAGGATCCAAAGGACACTCACGCTGAAGGAGAGAAAGCCGATTCTGATCAAAGAAACGAAGAATCTGCAGAAGAAGGGTCTGAGGAAGGAGATGCCAACGATGGTTCGACTGCTGGGACAGAGTCCAATGCAAATAGCAGCGAAAACGAAGATATCGAAGTGGTGGATTTGGATGACGATGAAGAAGATAATAAGCACAAAACGAATGAAGGGGATGGTGACACAACCAATAAACCCATGGAAGTCGAAATGGACGTGACTCCCCTGCGTGTGGAACTCCCTCAACCGTCTTTGTCCCGAATGACTGAAGAGGAGCTTGCTCTTCTGAGACGAAATGACCCTATTGGGTACATGAAGGCAAAGCTGGCTCAAAGGGATATTCCACCTGCTAGGGCTGGCACAAGTTCGACTAGCCATCCGCTGCCCACAGATGAAAGAATTGTACTTCTTAACAGGATCAGGAGAACAATTCTTGATGTGGATTTATTCGAAGTGCTCAAACAGGATAGCACTGCTTGCTACACTATGAAGGAGTTGCTTACAAAAGTCAACCTTGCTACCTGCTCCTTGCCAGTTAGCACTATCTTGTTCGATCTTCAATCTTTGCTGGACAACGTGACTGGGTACCTTCTCCAAGATGAATTTGCTGCCAGAAAGGTTCAAGAAAAATGCACTGCAATGGATGCTGCTTATGAACATGCTTCGAAACTCTCTCAAGAAGCTGAGGATCAAGCCATGCATCTAAAGCAAGCAAAAACTGATTATGAGGCTCGAGCTGAGTCCATCCTTCTCTGGGAAAGGCAAATTCAGGAACTTCAACAAAAGGTTAAAGAGGCTAGAGAACAACAATTAGCCTACGAAACCAATACTGCTGGTAACCAATTCGAAGAGCTCCTCAACAAGGGGCTTGCAGAAATGGAAACTGCAGAACAACTCAAGGGAGAAGTGGCCACTTTAGAGGGAGCGAGACGTTTTGCTCAACAGAGGCTTGAGTCTTTTCGAAGTACCTTCAACAGATTGAAGAATAATTCCTATTTCTAAATCTTAGTGTTGATTTGATTAAAATTTGGTTTTTTGTATGTAATATTTGAACAACGCCATTTTGGCAAACCCATATTGCCATTTTGGCATTTTTATGATATTCTGATTACGTTGTTACTATTCGAATCTCCTGCAGGTGTGGCTTATATTTCTTTAAATACTTCCCATTAACCTTTAGGATACGTTTATCATCCATCAGCTCTTCGATTTCATATGCATTGTTTGAGAATACCTTTGTTATTCGAAAAGGCCCTTCCCAATGAGGTGACCATTTACCTAACGTTTTATTTTTCTTGTCCATGGGTAATATGACTTCCAGACTAAGTCATTACTAGTGAATGCTTTCCTTTTCACCCTTTTGTTATATGTCCTGGCCACTCTTTCTTTTTGTCTCATCAAGATTTCCAATGCATGTAATCTAACTTCGTCCAATTCCACTAACTCATTCATCATCATCTCCCAATATAATGCAGCTGGAATTTCGTTTTGTCTTTGAATTCGAACTGATTGTAGATGAATTTCTACTGGCAGAACTGCATCATGACCAAATGTGAGTTGGAAAGGCGTGGTGTTAGTAGCTTCCTTAGGAGATGTTCTACAGGCCCATAGTATTTGGTCCAAAGTTTTGTGCCAGTCCCTTGGCTTTTTACCAATATGTTTCTTGATTAACCCTATTATCACTTTATTAGCTGCTTCGACTTGACCATTTGCTTGAGCATAATATGGCGTTGATGTTAGTAATCTAAACCCCATTTCTTGGGCAAATTCTTGCATTTTTCTACCAGTAAACACAGAGCCTTGGTCTGTGGTTATGCTTTCTGGCAATCCGAACCTATAGATAATTTGTTTCTGTATAAACTTAATAATAGCCTCTTGATCAGCAACTATTAATGGTATAGCTTCGATCCACTTGGTAAAATAATCTATTCCTACCAAGATATATTTCTGTCCTTTAGACGAAGCGGGATTTATTTCTCCTATTAAATCCAATGCCCATCCTCTAAATGGCCATGGTTTGATGATTGAATGCAACTCACTTGCAGGGGCATGTTGAATCCCTGCATGCTTCTGACATTCCTCACATTCTTTAGCAAATTCTATACAATCTTTGAGCATGCTGGGCTAATACATGCCATATCAAAATAACAGCCATTTCATTTTATGACCTGCTTGATGTGCCCCACACGCCCCATTGTGGACTTCTGACAATGCTAAGTATGCCTCACTTTCTCCTAGGCACTTCAATAATACGCCCTCTTGGGTCTTTTTGAACAATTCGTTCCCCATGAGGACATATGATAATGCTCTGTATTTTGTCTTTCTATCAACATTCAGAGTTGGGTTTGTCAAATAACTCACCAGTGGACTTCGCCAGTCTGCATCTGATAAAGTGTTTATGGCTAATATTTCGAATCCCTGTTTCTCAGCATAACCCAATTTCATACTCTCTAGATCTGATGGTGTGAATCTAGTAGCCATAACTCTACCCCTTAATTCAACTAAATCCTCAAAGTTTCTGGCAGAAACTTTATAACCCGAAGCCAATTGTGCTAAGTCATTTGCTTCTTGGTTTTCTATTCTTGGTATATGTTGAATATCCATGTATTCGAATTTCCTAAGTAGCCCGTTGACTATGACGAAGTATATCATCAGGTTTTCCTTTATGCATTTATACTCCTTTGTTATTTGCTTGACCACCAATTCCAAGTCTCCTTTAATTTCGACTCTAGTTGCCCCCAATTCTAACAAAGCTTCAAGTCCAACAATGAGCGCTTCATACTCAGCTTCATTGTTCGAGCAATTAGGACCATCTAACTTATATTTGAATTTTGTTGGAATTCCTTCAGGAGAAATTAGAAGGACTCCAACACCACTTCCATTTCTGTGGGTCGAACCATCAAAGTATAATTTCCATGGTTGCATCTCGACGTAACTCATGACAGTCTGCTCAACCAATGAATGGTCCACAATGAAATCAGAAATCACTTGGCCTTTCATAGCTTTTAAAGGCATGAAAGTCAAAGAATATTCTGTCAAGGCTAAAGCCCATTTACCAACTCTACTATGCATTATTGGTTTCGAAAGCATGTGTTTAATGACATCGAAATGAGATGAAACATAAACATCAACAGGCTTTATATAATACTTGAGTTTCATACAAGAAAAGTACAAACAGAGACATAGCTTTTCTAAATTGCTATATCTGGTCTCTGCATCATTTAATACTCTACTTAAATAGTATATGGCTCTTTCGATGCCGTTGATATCTTCTTGTGCTAACATACTACCTATACTAACTTCAGAGGCAGATATGTACAATCTCATGGGCTTCCCCCATGAAGGTGGAGACAAGATAGGAGGCTGAGAGAGGTATCTTTTTATCTTGTCAAATGCCTCCTGATGGGCTTCGTTCCATTCGAAGGCTTGGCCTTGCTTTAGACGAAGCAACGGAGAGAAAGCTTGGGTTCTTCCACTCAGATTCGAAATGAACCTTCTGAGGAAGTTAATCTTCCCTAGCAAAGATTGCAGCTCCCTTTTTGATGTAGGTGCTTTCGTCTCCATTATGGCTTTGGTTTTGTTCTGGTTGATCTCAATCCCTTTCTTGTGAACCACAAAACCAAGGAAATCTCCAGCCTGCACAAAAAATGCACATTTAAGGGGATTCATCTTTAAGCCATGTTTTCTCATTCGTTCGAATGATTGGCTCAAGTGATGCAAATGTGTTTCTGCAGATATAGATTTGATGACTATATCATCAATATACACCTGCATAAAGGTTTCAATAAAATCATGGAAAATCGAATTCATTGCCCTTTGATAAGTTGCCCCAGCGTTCTTTAAACCAAAAGGCATCACCACCCATTCGTAAGTGCCTAAAGCTCCTGGGCAACGAAATGTTGTCTTGGCAACATCTTCTTCAGCAATGAAAATCTGATTACACCTAGAGTATCCATCTAACTTACTCAAGTATTCGAACCCTGCAGCAGAGTCTACTAGCATTTCTGCCACAGGCATGGAGTACTCATCCTTAGGGGTTGCAGTGTTTAAATCCCTAAAATCTATGCAGATTCTCAAAGAACCATTTTTCTTAATAACAGGTACTATATTTGCTAACCATTCGACATACCTTGTGGTTTTGATGAATCTGCAACGCAGCAACCTTTCGATCTCAGCTTTAATCTTTGTGAGAACCGCTGGTGCGAATCTTCTAGGAGTTTGTTTGATGGGCTTCTTGCCATCTTTAATTGGAAGTCTGTGTTCGACTAACTCCCTCTTTAAACCAGGCATTTCGTCATAATCCCATGCGAAGTAATCTTTGTTTTTCTTGAGGACTTCGATCACTTCCTACTTGAGGCCTGGGCTAAGTTTTGCACTTATGTAGGTTATTCTTTTCGTGTTTTCATCCCCTAAGTTCACTTCTTCGAGTGGATCATGTGCCAACATTTTGGCACCTGAATCTATGGGGTCTCTTTCGAAGCCTAAGGGTTCTTTATCATAGATGGCGTCCAGCCTTTGATCTATCTCAATTTCTTTAAAGGGTGAGCCTTTCGAGCCATCCCCACTTATTTCGTTCATCTTCACAGCCAGTTTATTCATTTCAGCCTCTAAGGCCGCCTTTGATTCGTTCTCAGCCATATAGGCCGAAATCCTTTCGAAAAAGGAGGACTTAGTCATGAGTAAGGTTGTCGAAGTCCCAGCCTGCTGGCCGTCTTTGTATAGTATTTTCGACTCCTTCGTCATCACTGATTATTCTTCTATCCCAGTACAGGCCATCATGGCGAAGGGTCATATAGTAGTGGGCGTTTCTGGTTTCGTTGATTTCATCATTTGGGACACAAGGAGCAATCTTTGTCAGATGTTTGTCATAATTCCTCTTGTCAACTAAGTTGACTGTTGACATGAAGTAACTCTGGTCTGCTTCGATGTTTTCCACGATCCCATCTTCTCTCCATAGAACTAATCGTTGGTGCATTGACGAAGGAACTGCCCCTACGCCATGGATCCACTCCCTTCCCAGCAACAAGTTGTAGTTAGCCTTGGCTTCGATCACCATGAACATGGTGGGCCTACAGCTTGAGCCTATTGTCAAGTCCAATTGAACCACTCCCAGTGTTTTGCCTACTTTCCCTTCATAATTGGACAGAACCATATTGTGGGGCTTGATGTCCCCTTCGCGTATTTCTAACCTTTTCAGCATGAAGTGGGGTATCAAGTTGACGGCAGCGCCCCCATCCACTAGAACCTTATTCACGCCATGGGCACCGATTTTTGCCCGAATAAATAGTGGCTTAAGATGGTTCTTCATAGCTGGTTCTGGACGTTCGAAGAACGCATTCTGCTCCTCGACAGCCCCATTGTCCATCACATAGTAGCACACAGGCCTATGCTTCATCAAGTCTATGGTATCTTCTTCCTCATATTCATCAATTTCAGTTTCCTGTCCAAATTCACAGGGAAGCACAGATACCACGTTGCAATTGAGGTTGAACCAAGACTCCCCATCTGATTCGAAGTTATCCGTTATCATATCTTCGTCTTCTTCTGGGCCTAGAGTGTATTCCTTTGGTTCATCTAGTTGTACTTCAGAGAAAAGCCTCCTATTGACTGGGGGTTTGTCTTCAGTTTTATTTTTTGGTGTGGGTTTGTTGGTGCTAGATTCACCTTGGTTCTTTGTTGAAGTTGCCCCTTTATTTGCCACAGCGTCCCTCTCAGCCTTTCGCATCCTCTGTTGCCTTCACCACTGGGATCTTGACATGGGGTTTCTTCCTTTATAGTTCTCTAATCTTACCTCTTCCCTCTTTGCTATGTTGAATTGCCTTCTGTATGTCATAACATGGCGTGCGTTTCGTTCGGTGTTTCTCCATCTGTCTTTGCCTTTGTCATTTCTGACTTGCAGCCATCTGTCTGTTGGCACTTCAGCAGGGAGTTTGAACGTCACTCTTCGAGCACCCTTGGGATGAGGACTATCAGGCCTTCGTTGTTTGTATTTGCTATCGAAACATGGGCCCATCTGAACAGTTTCTTGATGGTTCCAGCAAGGGGCGAAGGGAATTGTTTCGAAGGCTCTAGCCATGCTTTGATCATACACAGCAGAACACCTTGGGCATATCAAGCACTTGGTTGCCCCTTTGTAGCAGCGAAACACAAATTCCAGCAAACTTTCTCCAGCCTTAGGATAACATCTAAATAGCTGGTTATCCTGGCGCCAGTTGTTGCCAGTTCGCGCCCTTTGTACCCTTTCGAAGTTCGCAGCGATTCTCTGATTGCAGAGGATGCTGCACCTAGGGCATAGTATCATTCCTGTATCTCCTTTATGGCACATCATGAGGTAATCCTTGAGACTAGCATCTCCAGCATGATTATCCTCCATTTTATACTTCTCTTTTTCTAAGTATCTTTCTACCTCCTCCATCTCAGAGCGAGGTCTCTCCATATCCACCATGCTTACCTCAACATCCTCCCCCTTAGCTTCATCATCTCCCCATCTTGTGGGTTTTATATCTTCAATGTGGACCTTTGAACTCTCTGGGGCAGAATATTTGACCAAATAGTCAAATTTTCCACTGGGTTCCCCTAAAGTGTCCCATATTTCTTTCTGAGGGGAGGTTGGCTTCGTGATTTGGACTTTCTCCAATTCCAGTCTCAGGCCTTCAGTGACCTGTGTCAATTCTTGGTGTTGATTTTCCTGGCCTTCAGTAGCCTGGATTTCTTTTGCAACAGCTAAAGGTGCTGCTTCAATCGAAGTCTCTGGTTGCTTGTGGACGTCTTCAGTGACCTCCTTATTGACTTCGACCATCACCCAACTTTCGTTTTCAGTACCTTTCTCTCCTATTGGGGCATCACTATGGTCAGCTTCCACCATGTTAATTTCTCCAATGCATGCAGGCTCGGAGTAATTGGTGTCTGCGATATCCAAAGGATCTTCGTCCACTTTCATTTTTGCTTTATCAGCAAACTTCAGTCTGCCATCTTTAATTGCATTCTGAATTAGGTCCCTGAAAAGAAAACACTGTGAGGTTTTGTGGCCTAGGAAACTATGATATTTGCAAAATCCTCTTTTCTTTCTTTGATCTAAAGGAGGTATTTTGACATTTTATGGCACAATGAGTTGGCCATCTTTGACAAGTAAATCAAAAATCTTGTCACATTTAGTGACATCGAAGGTATAAACCTTCTTTGGGAATTTGTCACTTTTCTCATTTTCAACAATTTCTTTCCCTTTTGTGGGAACTAATAATTTGCAGGAGTAAGGTGGTGCCTGTTTTAATTCAGCGAGGTCGATTTCGACCTCTTCGAATTCGAATTCAGGATAATCTTCTGCTTCCTCAGTTCCAACATAGGAGATCCTTTCCTTCTTGTTATTTTTAAAGACTCTGGCCTTTTCGGCCTTTAGCCTTTCGACCTGTCGAACCCTATCGGCTAACTGAGCCATATCCCTCAAATATTGAGTGTCTAGTTTCTTTCGAATAGAGTAATCCAAGCCACCAGCGGCCATTTCGACTAACTCATGTTCAGGCACTACTGTGTAACATCTGGATTTCAAAAGCCTGAATCTATTCAGATAATCATCTATGGGTTCAGTGAACTTTCTTTTGACACTGGCTAATTCCTTCAAACTTATTTTTTACTGTCCCATGTAAAACTGTTCATGGAATAATCTCTCCAAAAGAGCCCAAGTATCAATGGACCCAGGAGGCAAAGTGGTGAACCATGTGAAGGCGTTTTTAGTCAGGGAACTTGGGAAATATTTGATCCTGAGGTCTTCATTATTGGCTATATCTCCCGCTTCGGTTAGATATCTGGCTATATGTTCGACTGTTGACTCATTGGTATCCCCAGCAAACTTTGTAAACTTAGGGACTTTATATCCCCTTGGTAAATCAGTATGCATTATGTAATCTAATATAGGAGAAGCATAATTTGGCCTTCTAATTCCTGTGTTGAGGCCATTCTGGGCCATGACTCTCTCTATCATGGTGGTTAAATTATTTTCTGCCAAGATATTATCGTTTCGAATTCTATGAACGACTGCATCAGCATCTTGATTTCGACCCACCATAACAACCCCTCTAGGTTGTTCTTCTCGAAACTCTGGGACTTCCAGCCTTTCGATCCTTGCCCCTGGTTCCATAATTTCCCTTTGTGGGCCTTGGATCATTGGGGCTTCTAACCTTTGTGCCCTTGCCCCCAAGTTAACTTCTTCTCTGGGTGGTCTATAGGTTGGGTCGTTAGCAACTTGTTCCATAATAGGTACGTTCGCTCGAACTCCCGCCTGATTCTGCCTACGCCTCTCTGGGGGAGCAAAGAAATCTACTATTCGACTCATGTTATCTGCATTTTCTCTATTTGTTATAGTCACATTCTGCACTATTGGGGCAAATATTTCCTGCATAGTTTGTGCTAATACCCCTATCATATTATGGTTACTGTCATCCATCAATTGCCTAAAAGCCAACTGGTTTTCTGTGGTTAAAATGGGCATTACGCTATAACCCACTGACCCTTGGTTATTTGTCATAAACTGATTTGCCCCAGACCCAGACCCTAATTGTGGTGATTAATTCGATGTGGAATTGTGTAAACCTGCCATAAAAGATGTTGGCATTCCATAAGAGGAATTTCTGG
The DNA here is from genome assembly GCA_948472305.1 of Vicia faba. NCBI lineage: Eukaryota > Viridiplantae > Streptophyta > Magnoliopsida > Fabales > Fabaceae > Vicia > Vicia faba. The sequence goes on along the minus strand of CATIWC010002233.1, from coordinate 206,026 downwards.
TTCTATTACCATCGAAACCGGGTGGTCTAGTTAGTGGGGTGGCGAAATGGGTTTGTGTCCCTGATGGTGGGACGAATCCCCCAGGATAACCAATGGTTTCAGTATTTCCTAAGATCGAACTATTAGTTGATATGCCACTTATTCCATTAGTGGCTATATTACTGGCAGAGGATGCAACAGACTGTGCATTCGAAGGGATCACATTTGATGTTCCCATCGAAGCGGACATGTTAGTGCCTGTTGTATGTGGGGCATTTTGTTCCCCTTGTTGATTGTCAGAATTAGACATCTTGTTCAAACGTTTTCTTCTGGATAAGGGTTGGTTGCTGTTGGTTATTTTACCACTTCTTAGGTTCATAAAACAACAAACTTAACACTCAGAGTATTCAACAATGGTTACGTCTCAACAATGTTTATTTCTGTTTTGTTCTAAAGTCCGTAATGTCCAATTACTGGTCCCACCGGGTGTGCCATTTTGTTTACAGTGATTTCTGGTAAACAACCGCTAGTCCTCCAAACTATCGAATAATCTTACTGACTGTTATTCAATCTCTCTGGTAACTCGCAGGATCGACTAGATTGATCCTAGGATGTGTTTGTTATTAGGGTAACTCTCATGATCGAACTGGTATTCATGGTTGGTATTTAGAATGTTGTGTAGGTGTTTAACTTATTTCGATTTCTCTATTAAAGATCTAAAGGTGTGATCAAGTAAATGTGCGCGAAACTAAATTGCATGAATAAAGTTCAATTGTAAAGACATGTAAAAACTGCATAAAAGACAAGTAAATGACTTCGAAGCATAAAAACAGTTAATGTAAAAGATTCTATGGAATGTAAAAGATTCGGAATATGAAGAAAGCATTTAAATGCAAGAAAACTGTAAAATGACTTTAAGTGAAAAAGATGTTCGAACGATAAAAGCTTAAAGATAAAGGCATGAAATGTACAACAGTTTCTGAAATGTAAAGTATTTGAAGTGAGAAGAAAGCATTTAAAGGTAAGACATTAGTAAAAAGACTTCGTATGAAAACATTTTAGTGCAAAAGCTTTTGAATGGTATTGATATGAAGATAAAGGAAAATACTGGAAATGATAAAGAGTTTCTATTAAATCATAAACACTTGGTGTTATCATACGTACATTGCTCTTGCATTCGTTTCTCTAGCCATGTGGTAATTTGAATGTTTACTGAGTTTTTTGTACAATAGATATGACACACGAAATCCTAATGCTAAGACTTCTATTTATACTACTTCGACCATAACGGTCTTGCTATAAGATTCTGCCACGTTCAGAACATGCAGAGCAATGCCTCTCTCTTGCTTCCACGCGTCTTCGAATGCTCCAGCGCATATATTTCAAATTTCGAACATCCCGCTTGCATTTGAATTTCAAATGTTTTGGCACTTCTTCGCTTCGAACGCATTTCTTAGACACAGCCTTGTTATCATTTCGAGACTTCTTTGGATATATTCTCATAACTGTCACTCGAAGCTCCAAGCTTTGATATGCCCATTCGAAGCACTGCTTCTACCATTTCGAAACATGGCGTTTTGTTTCATTTCAATCGAAACGTCCAATTTACTTTGCTTCTAATAATATCATCAAAATCTTCAGCCAACACCTGGAAACCTCAAAAAGTCCAAAGAGTCTAGACCAAGCGAGCGAAGCGCTTTGGAGGGAAAAAGGAGTTTGAGTGGAGAACATGGGTTTGTGGGGAGAAGTTGCAAAATACATATGGCGTACAAAGAAACGAAGCTTGTCAGAAAGTAGTTATTATATGTGTATTATAAATAAAGCACTTAGTGCATAGTGTTAGAGGTTCAAACTTTCACATTCTTATACGTTAGTCACTCAGAGTACCTAAACAAACGAGCGAAATGAATCAATCTAGGACAATGTATGTCTGAATCAACTTAGTTTCAACTAATTTGATGTTATGTCATTTATGTTTACAGTTTAAAACGCTTTTCGTTTTATTTTACAAGTCTTGTTTTATTTCTTATAAGCTCGTTTGGCACCAGTCGAACGAATCCTTTTTGAAATCACTTTGTAAAAACATTTGAAAACTGAAGCATTATAATGAGATTCTCTGGTCGATCTCACAAGTAAATTTTTATTAAGAGACCAATGTTATTTACCAAAACCAGAAATAAACACATTCATATTAAAATAGGCACATAACTTTTTCATATAACTGCTAGTACCCATTTCATAGATTTTTGAACGCATGTCGAGTGTTGATACTGGTTTGGGCCGTAAAAGTTAACATTGTAGAGTGTCCATTGTGAATTATATTTCGTGATTGAAGGTTTCATATGGTGAAGTTACAATCGATGATGATATTAGGCTTGCTGATACTTGTTGTCGAATGTACTTGGTGACTGACAATTTTACATGGTGAAGTTATGATCGATGATGATATTAGAGTTGTCGATTGTATTCCGTGGGTTTGCTGGATGTGCTTGTGTTGTGGTGCGTGTTTGTACCATAAAAGTACTATGGACAAACGGATCAAGTATTTGAGTAGTATAAACAAAATTTATGTAACATGAGGGATAAGTACGTTGACATTGAAAGGTGAAATATAGCATGAAAGAGCAAGTGGGTAAGGATTATTGAAAGTCTTGATTAGTGGCTAATGTTGGCTGCAATTCTCAACGTATCAACCCATGTTCATACCGAGTTAGTTATTGGTTATTTTCTTCAAGTCAGAGCTGGATTCTTTAATTAATACACATGATTCGCTGTTTCTTATAGCGCTGGAGGTTCATGTAAGTCTTCACGAATCTCATTACTTTTATGATTTGAGTGTGAGATAATCTACAAAAGGAATTTCAACGTCTCTATATATTAAAAACCTACTGCACGTCTCTTTGGATTTGGAGGCTGGAAATGCGGATGAAACGAACGGTGAAAAAGTCATAAATTATAAATATTAAACTGAAAAGACCACGACATTTTGTATATTTGGTTTATTACTTCTCATTTGCTTTTGCCTTTTAGGACAATGTTGGAACTAACACATTTTCACAACCTCTATTTTTTTTTTTTTTTGGATTCTTAGTCAAATTGAATCTCGCATTCACGCAATCCGGATATCATTAGCTGTTGAATTTTGATTATATAGTTTAGAAGAAAATAAATTTATTTTTATATGAAAAAATGTTTATTTGTAAGAAAAATGAAAACAAGAAAAGTAAGAATAAATCTCAACTATTCCTTATCATAACCACTCCATAATCCCTACTAAAAATGAAATTTAATTTATAATAAATTAAAAATTATCCACTAAATAAATGACACGGTACATTCTTGTGTTTCTTGTTCAAAATTCTTTCGTACTAAATAGCATTACTCTTTTTATATTATAGTTTTAAAGCTGACACATTTAAATCATATTAGTCTGATCTTAATTGAACAACTATCAGTGTTTGAATGCGTGAATGCGGGAGGCTTTACCTACGAGTAACTCAATCCATTGGTAGTGTAGTATTCTTCTATGTTATATTCAAAGTGTTTGATTTATCTTTTTGAAATACATTTAAAGTATTGTATTTGTTGGGCTCGTGTTCCCTTCCAATGCGGAGAAATACCCAAATATGATTAGCTTATTTGTCACTTATTTAAGTGGAGAAGATCAATTTAGGATTGAGAGAAATAAAGAAAAAATAAGGATTCAAAAGAGAGAAAAGATGAGAGAAATCTATTCTTGTTTTTTCTGCATCAGTCTCACTAAATCGACGATCTCTGATTCGTTAGCCGTTGGATCTAACTGAAATTTGAAGGGCATGTTTACAGCACATGTATCTACCTTTTGATCATTCAGAATTTCATAACAAGTTATGAGCTGAGAGATAACTACTTCGCACTGAAGCTACAAATTTGGGTAATTTTTCAGCTTTTTAATTCTTATTTGTAAGGTAGTTTGCTTTGTAATTTGTGGTTGTTATCATTATAATGGAGTTATTTCTTTGGTATAGACGACTCATAGTTTTTACTCACATATTGAAGGATTTTTCACGTGCCTTTATTTGTTCAATTTGTCGTCTTATATTTTGATCTCAAAGTTCCTACAAGTGTGGGGAATTTTATATCTGCTACGTATTTGTATGTTATTTTGTCTTGATTTTCCATCAGAGTGGCATCAAAGCTATTTGTTAAGGTCTATTTTACTTGTTTGAATGATGGAGACAGATACAAAGATGAAGATGATATTGTTGAATGGTTCTTATTGCCATTTATTGAAGGGTAAGATGAAAGACTTACTATTTGTGAAGAAATTTCATTTAGCGATTTTTAGTTTCACAAAGCCGGATTCTATGTTTGATGAAGAATATGAGTTTGAACATGAACAAGTATGTGGATTTATTCGAAAAATATGCAGAAGATAATATTTATAATCATATTGCTAATGAGACACCTGCAAAAACTTTATGGGATAAGATAGAGTTCTTGTATGCCTCTAAATCAGGGAATAATAAATTGTTCTTGTTGAATAGCTTCATAAGTTTGAAGTATAAGGATGAGACTTATATTTCAGATCACTTGAGTCAATTTCTAGGGCTCATTGATCAGAAAGATGTTAGGAATCAGTATTAAATTTGATGATAGACTTTTGAGACTATTTCTATTGCTATCTATGCCAGAGTCTTGAGAGACATTTTGGGTTTCTATTACAAGTTCTACTACTAGAGATGTTGTTTCTTTATAAACAACTATGGATGGTATTCTTAATGAGGAGATGAGAAGGAAGGCGTAAGGTTCTTCACCTCAATCTAAGGTATTTGTCACTGAAAATAGGGGAAGAAGTTAGAAAAAGGAACCAAAGGATGGTAGAGAGAATGGAAGAAGCAAGTCCAAGCCGCGATACAAGAATCTGGAGTGTCATTATTGTCACAAAACAGGACACATACGAAAGTATTGTTATTAGTGGAAAAGGGATAACAAAGGCAAGAAAGGTAAGTCAAAACAAAGAGATCAAGAAGATCATAATGATGATCATGTTACTACTACTGCTAGTAATGATCTTGTTATTCTATGTGATCATGGGTTTTTTAATATCATATCAGCGAGAGCATGTGGATAGTTGATAATGGTGCTACATTGCATGTTACACCAAAGAATGATTTCTTCACGTCTTATACTTCTGGTGATTTTAGAGTGTTGAAGATGGGTTATGATGGTGTGCCTAAGGTAAATGGTGTTGGTGATGTTTGCTTGCAAACCAACATGAGAATGCAATTGTTGCTTAAAGGTTTCAAACATCACTATGCCAAACAAACACATAGACATCGTTTTTTTTGCCATAGACAGCGCTTCCTAAATCAGCGCTGCTATAAGTAAATTGCAGTGCTTTGGAATAATGTAAAAGTGCTGCTATATGTCCCCTTTAGGAAGCACTTTTACTTTAAAAGCGCTTTCTTATGCACCCCTTTAGCAGTAGTTTCTCTTTAGAGAGCGCTTTGGTAAGTACCCCTTTAGCAGCACTTTCTCTTTAGACAGTGCTTTTGGTTATCTTTTAGGCATCGCTTTAGACAGCGCTTTTCTATAAAAGCGTTGTATGTTCCCCACTTTAGGCAGTGCTTTCCCATTTTAGGCAGTGCTTTTCCCCACTTTAGGCAGCGCTTTTTCCCCACTTTAGACAACGCTTTTCTCATTAAGCGTTGTCTAATAATGTTCACAATTTTTTTTAAATAATAGACTTATTTTCACTTACAGAAAACGTTGTCCAATATCTACAATAAATTTTCACCATATTTTGCACCAGGTTTTCACCACATTTTGCATCAGATTTGGTAGCTTCAATCCAATAAATATGCACCAAATTTGCATATACAACAAATCTACATATACATATATATATATATATATATATATATATATATATATATATATATATATATATATATATATATATATATATATATATATATATATATATATATATATATATATATATATATATATATATATATATATATATATATATATATATATATATATATATATATATATATATATATATATATATATATACAACACCAACTTGAAAATTGATGATACAACTTGAAAATTCTAAAATTCTAAATTGATGTTTAATCTACATATTACTATCTTCGAGAATTTCTAAAAAAACAACAACAAACAACTTGTTAGCTCTATCTTCTAGATCTGCACCTATAACCTGAAACAAAACCAAAAGATTGAAATTCATACCATGGTAAAACAAAACTTTATTCGAATTTATACTCAAAACTCAAAAGTTATACTCAAAATTCTCATTAATGAAAGAAAGACAATATACCTTATAAAATTCTCAACTCTATAATGAATTGACACCATTCCTCCATAAGTTCATCCAATTGATCTTTTGAGTAATGAGCACAATTGAATTCTTCAAAGTACTACATAGTAATATAACATAGTATGTGATTTAGTTAAAACACTATGCCATTTTATGAGAAATATTAAAATAATTCCTAAGTTAGAAATTCATACCGTGGATGAAATCTCTATTCAGTCCAAAAGAAGCGTTTCTTTTATAAACCTCAATATGAAATAACCACAATCTATACCATTATGTTGACGAGGACACTACACATGAAAAGAAAATACAGATATATATCAGGATATACCCCTTAACTTGTTTTATCAATTATCATCGCTGATATAATCAAAATTGTGAAAATGTATCTGCACTCTGATCCACGTAATGTTGTTGGCTCTACTCGTTGGTACTTGAATACCTCTTTGTGATCAAAAAACTTGTAGAACACTATAATAAAATATAAATGACTATTTAGAACAATCTCACATAGATAAATAAATATACACATGAATATTTAGAACAATCTCACTTACGTATCAATCATCTTCTTCAAATCCGGGTATGTTGTCCAATCATTGTATAACGAATCCAGATTGTATACAATTTATCTTACAAGATTAATCGCAAGCAACAACCAAACTAATGTCCATTGTAAAATTAAACTAATGTTAGATGGAAAGTTTCTACATAACGTCAAAAAAGGAAAAATTATAATAGATGAAGTTAGGATAAAAATCTAACCCGTTGCTAGTATTATATGGTAAAAAGAACAAATTTTATGTATCTTTGTTGGCCATAAATAAACCGAGTACATACGATATGACATCATATGGTTTTTTTACGATTAACCCTGCGTTGACGGTGTTGGGAGCAAAGAAAGTGAATCTTTCTTCCAATCCACGGGGGCACATCACTTTGTCATACATAAACCTTAAATAAAATCATCATTAAAATTAGACTATATTCATTGAAATGAGTAAATAAATTATTCATTTAATTAAACAAAGTTGATCAGAGTATACCTGATGTATGTATCGATAACGTTGAGGCCTAAAGTCAAATGTTGAAAAACTTGATCCATATCTTCTCTACCAATTGCTTCCATGTATTCATAACCAAAAATGTCTGCCTTCATAGGTATAAGACGAGTACCACCAATTGGAATATTTGTTATTCCTATATATGTCTGAAGGCACGACCTATACTGAGAAGTAGGTTTTTTGCTAGCCGCGGTCTTCTTACCCCTACTGACTTGTTCAATCTCTTTAGCATGCATCTAAGTATCATATAATTAGTTAGGTGAAGTATAAGATCATTCTATGCATAAATATCATATAATTGTGTTATACCTCTTTTTTTGAGGGAACTGACTCGATTTGCCGAATAATCCCCTTATCTTTTAATTTGGGTTTTGTAGGAGTCTAACATTACCATGTAAAAAAATGTACGTAAAATGCTCGTAAAAACTTTGAATACTCAAAGGTTCATAATGGTTTTAAGCATATATCAACATCCATGCAAATGAGGCTTGACGGCCATGCAGCATACGCACCTACTGCCTCTCCCACCAATGTTGCATCTGAAACATCGTCTGGTATTGGTAATAACGCACCCCCTCTAAAGCAATATCAATTGATACCTTCAAATATCCAGCAAGGAGCATTTTATGATACAGTACTTCTCCCAAAGTATTATGCACTTTCCCCTTCCATAATGATATATATAATTACCTCGGGAATATTCGGTTGAACATTACAATTGACACTAGCTTTGTTACTAGTATCTTTAAAACCTGAAGCTTCCCTTTCTGATTGATCTCTTTCTTTTTCCTTTCTCAATTCACGAACTTTAGCTTCTAATGCTTGCAACTTTGCCTGCGGTTTTTTATTGCTAGGAGATTTTTTGTCTTTAGATTTTTCTTTTTCAAGGATGTTGGAGTGACCCCGTGTCCCATACCCCTCACTCGACCGGAATACTCACAAATATCTAATGCTCGACTAAGTATGCTCCTGCAATCATTGTAGTCATCTAGAGATATAGACCGAGACAGATTCTTTTGAAATTCATATGAATATCGAAAAAGCATAAATATTATATGTTAATAAACTTTTGATTTAATTAAACAACACATTTCTCAAAAAAATTGTTGAACCTCTTTTTTAACAACTCCATCCTTACCCACACAGGTAGCCTTCCACAAGACATGTTCCGGAACAGATGTTTCAGAACTATTCTACTCTTTTAACTACACATTAAGATAAAAAATAAGATCAATTATAACTCATGATGAACAAGTATATCATTGCAATTTATAGATACTTACTATTTTTTGTTGTAAGTGTGCATATCCTGTACGCCCTTTTCTATATGGATACGCGGGACCTGATGCTCGTTGGCGATTTACGACATTCGTATTCTAAAATTTTTCGGTTCTTCCTTTGTCTTTAAAAGTGTCCCATTCTCCCGGTGAAATAATCAAGTCTGCATATTTACTTGGACGCTCGACATCAACAAATTTTATTTCGGCATCTCTTAGATACTTGTTTGATAAATAAGATCTAAACCCTCTATGTCTTTTTCCGGCTAATTGAAGACAATAATTTCTTCTGGTATCATCAATGTTGAAAGACCTCTAAAACAAATATACACAAAGTGTGTTAGTATAAGTAATTTAAAGACATAATCGTAATAAAAAACAAATAACATCACATACGGTACCTGTATCTCACTCTAGATTTGTCTTTAGTGGTATCCAACTGCTCGTTTCTCCAATTATCATAAGTAATTGGAACTTTTCTCCTTACAAGTGAACCAAATTAACTTGTCAATTTAGAACCGTTAGGTTCAATTAGTTGCTCATTTGAATTCCAATGCACATCATATTTTATTCCTCTATTTCTATCATGAATGACTTTCTTCATAATAGTTATTCCTCTTCTAATTTCCCTTTCCTCTGCATTAACAGATTTCTTTCCATCATTAATAGAATCATCATATGGGTGGTCCTCGTTACTAGCCATCTAACTTGTAATAAAGAAAAACATAAGTAACTAATGACAAATACATAATTTCAAATATATAATTTCAATTATCTAATTCCATAATCAATTGAGTGTATAAAATGACAAATATATAAGTTTATTGAATGACGGAATATATAACATTTACTATATTACCTCTTTCTCTAACATCTCTTTCATGTGGATAAATGCGGGTAAGACAAAACAGAAGGGATGGGGGGAATAGAACAATTACATCATGATAAATGCGGTAAGGAAACTTTACATAATTCATCAAGATGCCATGGTTATATCACTGGCAAAAAACCAATTACAGGTTAAACTCAACACTTCCATATTATACAAAGAAGAGTCAGTATGCTCTTCATACTCACGGTTTTCATCAATATAAAAATTTGCATGTACTTTGAAAGAGATTGATGAAAACAGAAAAGGAGGAAGTGATATAAAATACTCTCTGCAATAAATTTTAATGATAATATTTCTAATCTGTTCAAAAAAATCTCTAAAATATCTCTCCTTCAATTAAACCTTTTGTATTTCCAATGGACTAATGACTTGTCATGGAGGGTAACTTAGGAAATGGGCTAAATTTTTATTGAAATTGAATATATTAAACATAATCGACTCTCTTTTTTGATATGCATAATTTGATCAAATTTTGCTTATATTTTGTTCTAGAGAGAATGTTAAACTCACATTATACATTCACTAAGTTAAATACTTACACACAAAAATGTCTTGCCTTATATGCATACTCTATCATGTCTTGCCTTGTCTGTTTCTGTAGGGATAAAACAGGGTCATTGTGGGAAAAGCAGTGCTACAGAAATTATATTATAGATTTAAAATATTTCTTGGGCTTCTACTTAATGGTTCAGGGGTTTAACAACAAGCCAAATTTAACATTTGTGATGGTAATTACAGCTGCATTATTATATATCATGCTGTAATTTTCCTTACCGCATTTATCATGTTGCAATTGTTCTATTTCCCCCTACTATGGTTTTCATGTTTCCAAAGGCACTCAGATATGGGAAGCATTAACAAACATCTATGTTGATGGTTTTTGTTAGAAATATACTATATAAAATTCTACTCATTTGTGTTTCTTCATCTAATAACTAAAGCTTCTGAATGATCAAAATCAATTCTTGTTACTCCAACACTTGTAGTAAAAAGTTTAACTCAATCACACAGTAAAAGGGTTTGGGTATTGTTCACTTTTCAATACAGAAGATTCCTAAAATATGTATTTTGTATGTGTATGAAACTAACATCTATTGAACTAAATTAAAAATAAACATTCATGGTGAATAAATTTGAGGAAGAAATTTACCGAACAACGGTGTCGAGAAGTCCGAAGACGATGATGGTGAAGGTCGAGAAGATGAAGACGATGATGGTGAAGGCCAAGAAGATGAAAACGATGTGAAATCGTTGAGAACAAAGGTCGAAAGATGGTGAGCAGAGGTCGAACGGCGGTGAACATCGTGAAATCACTGAGAACTATTGAGAGATGGAGGTGAGTAGCAAAAAGAATCGTGTTTTGTTATTTTAGGGTTTAAGAGTTTTAATTCTGCCTAAAGTATAGGCATTACCAGCACTTTTAATGACAAAAGTGCTTTCTAATATATGCCTTATAGCAGCGCTTTTAGAACGCGATTTTGTATATATGCCCTATAGCAGCACTTTCAAGAAAGCGCTTTATTTTCTATGCCCTTTAGCAGCGCTTTTTATTAATTTAGTTTATAGTTTTAATTTTTTAACTTATAACAGCTCTTCCTGAAATGAGCGATGTTATTTTTTATTTTTGCAGCGCTTTCAGAAAGCGCTTTCTTATCTGTGTCCTATAGCAGCGCTTTCAGAAAGCGCTTTCGTATCTATGCCCTATAGCAGCGCTTTCAAGAAAGCGCTTTCTTTTTTATGCCTTTTAGCAGTGCTTTTTATTAATTTAGTTTATAGTTTTAATTTTTTAACTTATAGTAGTTCTTCCTAAAATGAGCGTTGTCTATGGTGCGCTATTATCTTTAATTTTTGACGTAGTGCATGCTCCAGATGTCCTCTTTAATTTGATCTTTGTGCATATGCTTGATGATTGTGGTTGTCATGACAATCACTTTGGTATTGGAAAGTGGAAACTCAACAAAGGTAACTTGGTTGTGACTAGATGGGAGAAGATTTCTAAATTGTATTGGACAAAAGCTTTGGTTTCTAGGGAGACTGTGAATGCTATCGGCATGCAAGCATCTTTGTGGCACCGAAGACTTAGTCATATTAGTGAAAATGGGTTGAATGTTTTGGCCAAAAAGGATGTTCTTTCTTGGTTAAAGAATTCATATTTGGAGAAGTGTTCTCCTTGCATGGCTGGTAAATAGACTAGAGTATCTTTCAAGAGACATCCTCTCTCAAGAACTCAAAGTTTCTTCAATTGGTACATTCTGATGTTTGTGGTCCATTAAAGGTAAAATCTAAGTTGGATTCAAAGTTAAAACAATATATCTTCATCGATTATGAGCAAGATGAGTTTGGTTACAGGTTGTATGATATTATAGGGAAGAAGCTTATTCGAAGTCACAATGTGGTGTTCATGGAAGATCAAACTATTGAAGACATTGATAAGGTAGAAAAGACTACACCCAATAAAGATATCAATTTGTCTAATATTGATCCAGTTCAGTTACCTAATCATAATTTAGATGTTATTGGCAGTGATGGTCAAAATGGTAAGCCATATGATTATGTTGATGATCAACAACTTGGGGATGAGATAATATTCCAACTAATTATGATGAAGGGGAGATTAATATGTCACAGTATGTGTATCTTGGTGAAGCTCCAAAATCATCTCAAGTTCAACTTAAGAGGTCTAACAAGAAGAGACAACCTTCTACAAGGTATAATTCTGATGAGTATGTGACCTTGACCGATGAGGGTTGACCTGAGTGTTTTCAAGAGACCATGAAAAGTGATGACAATAAAAGTGGTTAGATGTAATGCATTATGAGATAAAATCATACCTCATCACCATCTGATCTTCACAATCTCAGATCTGACGCCCCAGATCTACACGACCACGGTGAATCTACTTGGACCAACACCCTGGATCTCAGGGAGGCGTATGGGCTTGTTGTTTGGGCCTAGTAATTTCTGTTTCTCACACCCCCGATTTGCTTCTACAACAGGCCCATTCCTTTCTTAATTGTTTTTCTTTAACCTTTTTTTTAGCATAATTAACTCCTTTTTAAAATTAAAATTAACATTAATTTAGACTTAGGTTTTTTTAATTAAGTTAACTAAAATTAATTTTCGTTTTTAATTAATTTAATTAATTAAATTAATTGACTTGTTTTTATTATTTAATATTAATTTAACATAATTCTTTTTTAGGGTTTCATTATTTAAAAATTAACTTAGGGTTTTTAGTCAATTTATTTTCTTAATTAAAAATAATTAGGTCATTTAGTTTTTATTTTAACTAATAAATCTTTTTTCCTGATCAAAATTAAATAGTGTTTAGGATAATTATCAAAACTCTTCTTCATTAAAAATGATCACAAGACAATTTTTCTGTCTCTTTCCCTTCTTTGCAATCTTCGCATGTTCTTTTACTTTCACATTAGTTTTTTCCAATTATGTATCTGCTACAATATGTAATAGCTTAAATTTTGATTTTTACTTTCCCTTTCCCCTGATTTTGTAGTTTTGTACCCTCACTCCCGAAGCCTTGTAATAGTTTAGGTTTACTTTCCGCACCTTTACTTTCCGCAATTTACTACTTTCCTTATAATTTCTAGTAACTAGGGCATATGTATGGCAAGATCTAAAACCAATCATTAGATAACCCTAATCAAGATAAAATAACTGAATTCAATACACTTTGCACACACTCACCTCTAGGGTAACCTCACTTGTTACCTTCGAATAAAAACAGTCATGCCCCTCGAGCGTGGGGACACTTTAGCAAAGTCCCTCTGATACAAAAGATTGTAGTCTCTCGATGACCCTTACGATGTTGCCTTTGGTAAACGATCTTAGTCCCTTACGATAAAATTGCTAAAGCACCCTACAAGTTGCCTTTATGACTGTACGATGACCCGCGTTTGTCCCTCACACATCCAACGACAAGGCTTCCTACTAACTAATGGTAGGATAACACTATCTAAGGAGGAGTAAAAAAACACGAAATATCTTTGAGTAGGTAGATAGCTCGTAATTGCTTGCTCGCAAAAATAAATATTTTCTCACAAACACTTTTCTCTGAAATATTTTCAAAAAAACAAACACTTTATACACATTCTCAAATGACACGACAATCATTACAAAGTGGCCGTACTTAGGCATTTTTCAAAATATTTTCAAACACTTACACAAAAAAAGCATTCTCAAATGAAGTAAGCTAGCGATTAAGAACCCGTAGATAACTACAGATGAAAAGGGTGCTAACACCTTCCCTTTTCATAACCTACCCCCCAAACTCAGAAAATTCTCAAAGGTCTTTCCTGTTCTTTTCACCCTTTCCTATTGGATAAAAGAAAAGTCAGTGGCGACTCTTGCTATCTGCATATTTGCGATAAAATGCAAAACAAGTCAATTCTCCCACCGTATTACGAAACTGGAGACTCTGATGGGGAGCTGCTAAAAGTGGGGTTACTTTGGAGTTAGATCACTTTTAAAGGCTTTCTTTGTTTGATTTGTCTGCTTTATTTTTAAAGGGTTGTTTTGGGTTTTATTTCTTGCAAAGATCCTATACCTGGATTTGGGGAACATTTTAGGTAAGTAGCAATAGATCATGGAAACTATATAGCGTAAACCGATATGGATGAAGTGATGGCTATGTTAGTGCGACACATTGGTTTGTACTGGTATCCCTCGATTCAGTCAGGGAGCATACTAGGATGTCGCGTGGTGTCATAAGCACTAACTGGCCTTAGAACCTTAATTGACCCAACTTAGCCATTAGAAGGTAGTGAGATAGTCGGCTTTGGTGCAGTCTGAAGTGGGTTGATACTCGATACTACACTCATTGAGATTCAACTCTCGAGTTTTGTTTGATGGTAAGTCAATTGTCGTGCTAGACGAAGCTTGTGGGAAAAATCAGTGATATTAAGATCCCTAGAACCCAGTTACTTCTCTAGGACAGGTTAAGCCAACTGAACTTCAAGAGGGTACTTACCTACAAACCCCATGCAAGCAATAAACCTAAGGACTTTACATGCTTTGCTTGTGTTTGATTATCTATTTAAACATTATATCATGACATCATAACATCATAATATCATATCATGATAAACCATTTCAAGGATCTAGGGGATTTATCTTTGTTATGTGTTTCAGGGTCATGGCTTCCAGTCGTAGGAATACCATCCAGATCAACTTCATAAGGATACCTTCTCAATTTAAGGAATTAGGCTCAAAGGTTCCCGATAATTCGCAATTCACCAAGAGACATGGTCATCTACTCAGTTTGTTCACTACTAGCTTTTAGGAAGACATGATGAGCGTTCTTTTCCAGTTCTTTGATCCGAAGCACCACTGCTTTACTTTCATGGATTATCAGTTGGTACCCATAATAGAAGAGTTCTCTAAGTTGCTCGAAGTGCCTATTCTTGATCAGATACCTTTCACCAGTTTAGAGCAAGTTCTGAAACCTGAAAACGTTGTAATAGCCTTACATCTGAAACGACCGGACATTGTATCTAATTGGAAAACAAGGAATGGAGTCAAGGGTTTTTCTCCTAAATTTCTGATAGAGAAGGCTCAGGGATTTCTAGATGCCATGAACCTTCGTGCTTTTGAGGATATGTTGGCTTTGCTGATTTATGGGTTAGTACTATTCCCTAATTCAGACTAATTCATAGATATGAATGACATCAAAATATTTCTCACCCGTAATCTGGTGCCTACTTTGCTTGGAGATATCCTGCATTCTCTCCATACTCGTGCTATGAAGAAGCGAGGAACTCTTATGTGTTGCATACCTCTACTGTCCAGGTGGTTTATTTTGCACCTGCTCCGATTAGTGATAAAGAACGAACAAGGTTTGTGGTGGCCTCAAAGATTGATGTCACTCACCCATGCAGATATGCATTGGTGTTCTCGATCTCAGGCAGATGTCACTATTATTGATTGTTGTGGGGAATTCCCTAATTTATCACTCCTTGGTATAAGAGGGGGCATTACTTACAACCCTTATTTAGCTTTGCATCAGTTTGGTTATGCTCGAAGAGACGATCCTCATGATATGCCCATCCAGGGTATTGTATTCAACTATGAGAACGATCCTCAAAACTACCATCAAAGGTTTGTACGTGCTTGGGGCACCATCAACAAGATTGATAGCAAGGCTTTGGGACACAAGAATTCCATTCCTCTAGAGCCTTACCTTAAATGGGTGCGGTCTCGTGCTCAGAATCTCAAAATGCCATATCCTGCTATCTTACCAGTAATCTTAGAGCCTGTTGTTGAAGGGGATGTTTCTCATACTGTTTTTCATCCTGATATGCCTAGCAACCTCGAAGAACTACATAATTATTGGATTTAACTAAAGGAAGAAAGAGATACCTTCGAAGCTCAGTTCTATGCTAGTGAGAAGAAAGTACTGGAGTTGATGAAACGACTCCACGAAGAACAAAGCCTTAATGAATATGTCAACACAAAGAGAAAGCGTCCATGGGAGATTTGAATTTATATTTTTTCTATTTTGTAACTCTTTTCATTAAAAGCAATTATAATTTGAGCCAGTTACTAAAGTTTCTCTTTTCTCCTTTTCTTTAAACAAATTTAAATCCTGTAACGATCCTTGAAAACATTGCATCTACATATCATGCATCATTACATAACAGGTTTTCCCATACAGGTTTTCTCATCCTCTTATTGTTTATTTCAATAAAAGATGGCTCTTGAACAAACTGTTAAGGAACTCCAAGCTCAGAATGCCCAATTCAAGGAGACCCTCTTAAACCTAGCTCAAGGACAGAAAGATATGATGGAGCTCATTGCCAAAAAGAAGAAGACTCAGAAGCCAATTGCTATTCTCAACATGGGAAGAAGATTCAAATGTCCTGTTAAACCAATTCAAAGTGCTGATATCATTTCTGATGAAGATGAGAACCAAGAGGAGGATGGTAGAAGTGTCAGGGATGAAGGTGGAAGCAACCTTGGTTCTGGTAAGATGCTTAAGGATGAAGACTATTCTGATGAACAATATCCTCCTACTGCTGACAGATACAAACTGTTGGAAGAACGTCTCAAGGCCATGGAAATCCAGAAAGTTCCTAGATTAGATTTCAGAGAACTAGGTCTTATTTCGGGGGTAGTTATCCCTCACAAGTTCAAAGTACCTGTTTTTGCTAAATATGATGATGTGTCTTGTCTGAAACTTCATCTGAGATCCTATGTTCTGAAGATCCAACCCCATACTGCTGATAGAAAGTTATGGGTTCACTTCTTTTAAGAAAGTTTATCTGGTACACAACTTAAGTTGTTCTATCAGCTGGAGGGAACCAACACCCGCACTTGGGAAAACTTGGTTGTTGCTTTTTATAAGAAATATCAATACAATGCTGACCTTGCACCAACTCGTGTGCAATTACAAAACATGACTATGGGTTTAAATGAAGGGTTCAAAGAATATGCCTAGAAGTGGAGAGACTTAGCTGGAAGGGTGCAACCTCCCTTGTTGGACTGGGAACTAGTTGATATGTTCATGGGCACTCTAACAGGTCCATTCTTTAATCATCTGATTGGAAGCTCCTCATCTGGTTTCATTGAGCTGATTCTAACTGAGGAACAAGTTGAAAGTGGTATCAAGAATGGAAAAATTCAAGTGGGTGCATCTTCAAATGCTGTAAAGAAGACATTCAATGGTAAGAAGGAGACAATTACTGTTTATGGCCAGAAGGGCCATGGTAAAAATGACCGCAATTAGTCTGTTGGAGCGGTATTAATTTCTAATCTCGCACCTATTCAACAACAACAATAACAGGGCAATAAGCATAGGTCAGACGCTCTGGGAAGGCAGTTTACCAAGATTAATATGCTATTGTCTCAGGCGTTACAACATTTACTAAAAGTGGAGCTGATTACACTAAGGGATCCTCCTCAGAACCCAACACCTCCTCTCCTAAGTACAATCCAAATGTGAAGTGTGCCTACCATTCTAACAGTCCTGGGCACGACACCAACAACTACTTGACTCTGAAAAACAAAATTCAGGACATGATTGATAACAATGAGATTGGGTTTGATCCTCTAGAGACCCCGAATGTAATTACTGCGCCTATGCCGAAGCATGACAAAGGAATAAGTGCAATTGAAGATGTTCTTTATGTGGCTACTGTAAGTGAATTGGTTACTCCCCTACCAATAATCAAGTAGAATCTACTGCAGGCTGATTTATTTCTGGGCTATATTGAAAAATGTTACTGCTGCGTAATCCAACCCAATGGCTGCAAGTTATTAAAGGAATGCATTTAACGCCTAATGGACAATCATATAATTCTGATCAAGAAGGTTTCTTCTGCTGAGAATCTGTGTCAAGACTTATCCGTGATTTTTGGCCCTCTTGTCAGGATCACCTCCAAAGGTCCTGTAAGGATTACTGCCAACCCGAAAGCTACTCCTTTAATCATCACTACACCTGGACCTATCCCATTTTCTTCGGATAAAGCTATTCCTTGGAACTATAGATCTGGCGTCTACTTCCATGGCGTCAAAAAAGAACTACCGACTGTTGAAAATGAAGTTACTGAAGTTGTTGATCCCGACATTGACAATATTGTTGGAACGAGTAAGGTTACTAGAAGCGGAAGGGTTTTCTCTCTGAAAATCTCTGCGAAGACTATTGCTACACCAGTTCGGGTTATCGCTACTAGTCAATTACTGAGACTCGGGGCAAACAACAAATAACGGAGCCTGCCCAGATGGAGGTACCTAAAGAAGTTACAGTTGATGATACTTCCAGATAAGAGTTGAAGGAGGTATTAAAGATTATCCACAAAATGGATTACACGATTGTTGAGCAGTTGGGACAGACTCCATCCAATATCTATATGTTATCCCTACTATTATGTTCTAAAGCCCATGCACATGCCTTAGTAAAATTCTTGAAGATTGCTCACGTACCACAAGATATTTCTGTCGATCAATTTGGAAGTTATGTTGCTAGATTAAGGACCGAAAATGGATTAGGTTTCTCTAACGCTGATCTGACTCCTGAGGGAAGAAACCACAATAAGGTCTTGTATGTCTCCATTGAATGCATGGGCACTACTCTGGCTCAAGTTTTGGTTGATATTGGCTCTTCATTAAATGTTCTATCGAAAGGCGCTCTTAACAGACTTGATTACGAAGGGGTCATACTGAAACTCAATGATATTATAGTTTGAGCCTTTGATGGGTCAAAAAGGATGGTACATGGGGAAGTGGATCTTCAGATCAAGGTGGGCTCATAGATCTTCGAATCTACCTTTTGTGTAATGGATATTTGGCCAGCTTATTCCTACTTATCGGGACACCCCTGGATCCATGGGGCTGACGCTGTTACCTCTATCCTACATCAAATGTTAAAATATTGTATGAACGGAAAGATTGTTATTGTCTGCAGTGAAGAAGAGTATATGGTTAGCCACTTGAACTCTTTCTGGTACGTAGAGATGGACGACGAATTCATTGAGACTCCTTGTCAGACTTTTGAAGTTATCCCTCCTTCCTCAACTGAAGATGTTACTGCCATTCCCAAAGTTACCAGGGTTCCTCCAAAAATGGCTTCCTTGAAAGACGCTAAAGCTACTACAGAAGAAGGTGGTTGTACTATTTAGGGTCAGCTTCCTGACATTCCCTATAAACCTGACATGTTTAATTTGGGTTTCACTACAGAGGGCCGCTCATCGCGCTCGTGCTGGAAGGCCACCATTCCACATCATCTACAATAGAGTCAACGTAATAGAAGATGTTGACAGTGATTATGACCTTGATAGTTGGATCTTTACTACCATTGGCAACGGGCACAACAAATGGAAGGAAGAAGACGTTATATCTATCTCCTTTAGTCAGGAGTAATAGCTACATTTCTATTTTTTATTGTTTCAAGTTTTGGCTTTGTAATATTTGAACAATGGCTTTAAGCCTTGTGTCTTACCCGGGGCACAACAGTGCATTTGTTAAGGATTGTCATTTCATAAACATATTTTCATTTAATAAAAGCATTGGACATTTTGCATTCAAATTTTGTGCTCTCTATCTTTCTTTTTACTTTTATCACTTTCAAATAGCTATGTGTTCTTACACACACCCACACAATACATTGCATATCCACATCCACTCTGGATCTCATTGGTAATGACTCTGCTATTGCCACTTATGACTTTGAAAATCCAATCTACCAAGTCGAAGATGAAGATGAGGAAGATTGTGAGATACCAGGAGGACTTGCCAGACTGTTAGTGCAGAAAGAGAAAGCTATTTAACCACATGAAGAGTTGGTTGAAGTGGTAAATCTAGGTACTGGGGTAGATAGAAAAGAAGTCAAGATAGGCGCCAACTTAGAGGACAGTGTCAAGAACAGGTTGATTCAGATGTTGCATGAATATGTTGAGATTTTTGCTTGGTCATACGAAGACATGCCAGGGCTTGATACCGATATTGTGGTTCACCGTCTTCCGATGAAAGAGGGTTGTGCTCCGATAAAATAGAAGGTTCGTCGTATGCGTCCCGAGATGTCAGAGAAGATCAAGGTTGAGGTTATGAAACAATTCAACATAGGGTTCTTAGTAACGACATCATATCCTTAATGGGTTGCAAATGTTATTTTGGTACCAAAGAAAAACGACAAGGTACATATGTGTGTAGACTACAAAGATCTGAATCGGGCAAGCCCCAAAGATGACATCCCACTTCCACATATTGATGTTTTGGTCGACAACACCGCTCAGCACAAGGTGTTCTCCTTCATGGATGGTTTCTCAAGGTATAATCAGATCAAGATGTCACCTGAAGACATGGAAAAGACTACTTTTGTTACACAGTGGGGGACTTTCAGCTATAAGGTTATGCCTTTTGGGTTGAAGAACCCTGGTGCAACATATCAGCGTGCTATGGTAGCCTTGTTCCATGACATGATTCATCACGATATAGATGTCTATGTCAATGATATGATAGCCAGATCATAGACTGAAGAAGAGCACATGGACCATCTACATAAGTTGTTTGAGAGACTGAAGAAATATAAGCTGAGGCTGATCCGAACAAGTGCACCTTTGGGGTGAGGTCTGGTAATCTTCTGGATTTTATTGTCAGCAGTAAAGGAATTAAGGTTGATCCCAATAAAGTCAAAGCTATTCAAGAAATGCCTCCTCCCAGTACCGAGAAGGAAGTCCGAGGATTCCTGGGACAATTGAATTACATTGCCAGATTTATTTCTCATTTGACCGCTACTTGTGAGCCGATCTTTAAGTTACTGAAGAAAGATCAGGTAGTGAAATGGAATGATGATTTCCAGATAGCCTTTGAAAAAATCAAGGAGTACCTACAAGAACCTCCAATTATGATACCACCAGTTGAAGGAAGACCTTTGATCATGAATTTAACAGTGTTAGAGAACTCAATAGGGTGTGTACTGGGGCAGTATGACGAGTCTGGTCGAAAAGAGCATGCAATATACTACCTTAGCAAAAAGTTTACCGATTGTGAAATAAGATACTCACTACTCGAGAAAACTTATTATGCTTTGGCATGGGCTACTCGCCGACTAAGACAGTATATGTTGACTCATACTACTTTGTTGATCTCTAAAATGGATCCCATCAAATATATATATATATATATATATATATATATATATATATATATATATATATATATATATATATATATATATATATATATATATATATATATATATATATATATATATATATATATATATATATATATATATATATATATATATATATATATATATATATATATATATATATATATATATATATATTCGAGAAACCCGCTCTCTCCGGAAGAATAGCCAGATGGCAAATGGTCTTGACAGAATACGACATTCAGTACAACACTCAAAAAGCAATTAAAGGAAGTGTATTGGCAGATCATTTGACTCATCAAGCCGTAAACAACTACCAATCTATGAATTTCGAATTCTCGGATGAGAACATTATGTTGGTTACAGATTGTGAAGAACCTGGACCGTATGAAAGACCTGAGCCAGGATTCCGATGGACTATAGTTTTCGACGGAGCCTCTAATGCACTTGGCAACGAAATTGGTGTTGTAATCATCTCTCATCAGGATTGTCATATGCCCTTCACTGCCAGATTATGCTTTGACTGTACCAATAACATGTCTGAATACGAAGCGTGCATTATGGGAATCAAAGCTGCTATTGACTTGAGAATCAAGTTTTTAAATGTATACGAGGACTCAGCCCTGGTAATCAGTCAGATTAAGGGAGAGTGGGATACGAAGCATCTGAATCTCATTCCTTATAGAGAGCACGTGCTTACCTTAACCCCGTACTTCGAGGGGATCACTTTTGAGCACATACCAAGAGAAGAGAATCAGTTGGCAGATGCGTTAGCTACCATGTCGTCTATGTTCAAAGTCGGGTGGGATAACGAGGCTACAAGAGTTGCCATTGAAAAGCTAGACGAACCGACACACTGCTACAAAATTGACGCCGACTGAGTGGAAGAGAAGCCTTGGTTTCATGAAGTGAAAAGATAACTTGAGGATCAAGAGTACCCTGAAGGGGAATCAATCAACGACAAGAAATTCCTACAGAGGTTCTCAACTAAGTTCTCCCTGAGCAACGGAATTCTGTACAAGCACAACCATGATTCGACTCCGCTTTGTTGTATGGATAAGAAAGAGGCGGAGAAGATTATAGAAGATATGGACGAAGGTATATTTGGTACTCATTCCAGTGGACATACTATGGCTAAGAAAATTCTGAGAGCGAGTTACTATTGGTTGATCATGGAAGTTGACTCCCATCACCACTCGAGAACTTGTCATAAGTGCCAGGTCTATCCTAATAAAGTACATGTGCTTCCAGTACCTCTGAATATCTTGACGGCTCCTTGGATGTTTGCAATGTGGGGCATTGACATGATTGGAAAAATTAAGCCTACTGCTTCCAACGGACATTGTTTCATCCTCATCGCTATTGACTATTTCACAAAGTGGGTCGAAGCCGCCTTATTTGCCTCCTTTACCAAGAATGTTGTGGCTTGGTTCATTAAGCATAACCTTATCTGTTGGTATGGCATCCCTGAAATTATCACAGACAATGGTAATAATCTCAACAACACTATGATCAGGAACTCTACATGCAGTTCAAGATCAAGCACAACAATTCTTCTCAGTATCGACGGAAGATGAATGGCGCAGTGGAATCCGCCAATAAGAACATTAAGAAGATTATACAAAAGATGATAGTGACATACAAAGATTGGCATGAGATGTTACCATTTGCTCTTCATGGCTATCACACTTCAGTATGGACATCAACTGGGGCAACCCCATTCTCTCTAGTCTATGACATGGAAGTTGTCCTACCTGTCAAAGTTAAGATCCCTTCCTTGAGGATCATGAAAGAAGAAGATTTAGACGAAGACGAATGGATTCAGACAGGGCTGGATCAGTTGAATTTGATTGATGAGAAAAGGCTTGTGGCTATTTGTCATGGTCAGATGTATCAAAGGCGTATGATCAAAGCCTTCAATAAGAAGATCAAACATCGGGTATATTAGGCTGGTGACTTGGTAATAAAAGGCATCATCCTACCGCAAGGTGATCCCAGGGGCAAATGGACTCCCACCTACGAAGGGACATTTGTGATCAAAAAGATATTTTCGGGCGGTGCCATGATACTTACCACCATGGACGGTGAAGATATTTCACATCCTGTAAACGCGAACATAGTTAAAAAATACTATGCATAAAAAATGACCCGCTAGGTTGACTGGCCTAGGCGAAAATAAGGGCATCACGGCGTACCAAAAGGGTTCGGGCAAAAATCAAGGATATATATATATATATATATATATATATATATATATATATATATATATATATATATATATATATATATATATATATATATATATATATATATATATATATATATATATATATATATATATATATATATATATATATATATATATATATATATATATATATATATATATATATATATATATATATATATATATATATATATATATATATATATATATATATATATATATATATATATCCGATAAGTCAAAAACCTGAAAAGGCGGCTTGGGCAAAAAAAGGGTATCCCGTGGACTGAAAACCCGAAAGAGCGGTCCAGGAAAAGGTTAGGAATTAAAGTGTACGACTATGTCCCGTTTGGATCATTCACAACAACCATTATTACCAATGTCAAGTTCGAATGGTGAAGATCAATTCAATCAACTTATTTCGACATCAAGGGATAAGATGCTCGAAGACATAGGGGGCAATAGTAGAGTTGGAACCCGACAAGATTATTTACACATAGCTATATATTTTGTTTTCACTTTTTACTCTCTTCATTTTTCACGATGATTTCCTCTTACTAGGACTTCTGTCTCTTTGTACAACAATCGCCTGTTTCTAGGCAAACTATCAATATAAACATAATTTCTAAATTCAAAATTTGTTTTACTTTTTCTATTTTGTTTGCAAAGACGTCCAATGACTAAATTGAAAGAACATATGCACATGAATATGAATATTATTAACATATATGCATAAAAACATGAATAAGCATTTACTCAAGACTCTAGAGATGGGATAATGTTCAAGTCGTCCATAGATCCCCACAGAACAACCTCCATGGAATAATCCCCGGTGAAGTTACCACAGAGCAATTCCCATAAGACTATTCCCCGCGAAGTCATCTTCACAAAGCTCGACGCATTCCCCGCAAGTTTGAAATATCCTAATCATACTCACCGACAGATCCCCTAGCAAACAAAGGAGTATGATCTTTTCCCCAGTAATATCGCCAACCTACAAAATCCCAATCTTTAGTAAATTATGATATCAACATAGTTTAAAGGAATTCTCTTCCCCAACTGAGCTTATTTCTCCAAAACGGTAAAATTCCTCAGTAGAGCATATTCCTCAACAGAGTGTTTCTCCAGCAGGGTTTATTTCCTCAACAGGGTTTATTTCTCGAACAGGGTTTATTTCCCCAATAGGATACGATCTCCCCAGCTTGAGTCTGTCACTTTGACTACTACAAATCACCAGCGAAATTTCTCTCTCTAGTAGAGGGTAGTCCAGACCAGTATCCCCAGAGAGTTGCTTCAAAATTTGAAACTGGACCAGATATCAGTTAATCTTATCCTCCCCAGACGATTCAGCATCCATACCGAAAACTCGGTCAGACAGCACCTTGAAAGGTTATCCATCTCTTTTATCCCCATTCAGGGTATATAAGAATGAAATTCCCCAGTTGAGTGATGAATGACCAATGCTCCTAAACTCTTCTCCCCAAACAGAAATCAACATCCCCAGTCGAATTGTCTCAAGCAGAAAGCAGGATTTCCCAATAGAGACATTCTAGACAAGAATGAAGAATTACTGTCGCCATCCCCAACAGTAGCCCGGGATTTATTTTCCCAATCAAAAATGTTCTACAAAGCTATCGATACACTTCAACGACATCTCACATTCATACATCATTTACCATAGCATATGCATACGAAATGCATATAGCACGCTCTCATTTGCTTTAAGAACATCATTACGCAATGCATTACATATATCATGACATTGCATAAATACTAACTCTATCTTTTCAGGTAAAGTTCACCAACAGACGAACATCATCAACAGTTTTCTAACAAGACACAAAGTAATTCCTAAAATAGGACGGTACGACTATCTATATGATCATATAATTCCCCTCAGAGACTAAAACGGACAAGTAGCTAGTTAAGCACTTCCCCCAGAGAATCATTCTGAAAAAATATCTCTTCTAGATGAAGTTGGGCGTAGACATCTTCTAGTGCATCATTCAGATGAAGTCAGGCATAGATTTCCTTCTAATATTATTTTTGGAAAAAAGTCAGGCGTAGACCCTTTCCAATACCTCTTCTAGTTGAAGTCAGGCATAGACATCTTCTAGTTCAGATGAAATCAAGCGTAGATTCCTTCTGAAATTTTTTTGGACAAAGTCGGGCGTAGACTCATTCTAAACAAATCTTCTAGACGAAGTCGAGCGTAGACTCATTCTAGTATATCATTCGGATAAAATCGAGCGTAGATTTATTATGATGTTCTTTTTGGACAAAGTCGGGCATAAACTCATTCCAAACATATCTTCTAGACAAAGTCGAGAATAGACTCATTCTAGTATATCATTTGGATAAAATCGAGCATAGATTTATTCTAATGTTCTTTTTATACAAAGTCGGGCATAGACTCATTCCAAACATATCTTCTAGACAAAGTCGAGCATAAACTCATTCTAGTAGATCATTCAGATAAAATCAAGATTCACTCTGATATTCTTTTGGATAAAGTCAGACGTAGACTCATTCTAGATACATCTTCTAAGACAAAGTCAGGCGTAAACTTATTTTGATATTCTTATCAATAGTTACTCTGGATGGAATCTATATGCCCATCTCCGACGATATCCTGTTACTGCAAATGGCATCTTTAAGCCCATTCCTAGTATAATCAACTAATAGTGTTACTTTGTGCACAGGCGAGTGCAAATTTCTGGGCACTTAAGTGTTCAATCATCTTATAGCTTCAAGTCACGAATGGCGAACATGCCATTCTAACTCTTCAGGTTTAAGAAGATTGAACAGGGTCAGCTGTTGTACCCCAAAATTTTCCCTTCCATTTCTCATTCAAGATATTCTCATAAGGTTCTCAAATGCTCAAGGTGGCTCAAGAATTGATCAGACAAATTCTCCTCCTAAGCAATGGGTCTATAACTAGGGTTTGGTATTTCTCAAAGAAGATTGGGTTTCCGAGGCCTCAAGTGGTTTTCATGGTTCCTCATATCTATTCAACAATTCTCATGTCAAATTTCATGCCTTGAATCACAAGTTTACTCAGTCAATTGCTCAGATGACTGAAAATCAATTATATTGGGTAAAAAGTCAATTGTGGTCAACATACAATAAAACTTCAAGATTTTTGGCCAACATCAACATTTTGAAGTGATATTCATAATTTTATCAAGGTTTGATCATGATTCCTAAAGAAAATCCCTCAAATCATCAAAAGTCAAAAGTGGCCAAATTAGGGTTTCCTTAGGAGAAGTTAACTGAACTTTGACCAAGCATAACTTTCACATGCTTCATAAGCTTTTACCCATCCAAAGCTCATTTTTAAGGGAATTCAATTCTATACAATTACGTCTCTCTAAGCTCAAATCCAAAAAATTCATCATTTGAGAGATATAAGCCAATACATTGCAGGTCATTTCAAAAGTCAACAAAAAGACAATTTTTGTCAAGGCAACTTACATTAAGATAAAGTCTTTAAAAGAAAAAATGATCAACATAGATGTTGTAGAGGACATCTTGATATTTCCAAAAAGTCAAGGATCACCTTATGAAGATGAAAATTGAGTGAGTTATGACCATTGCAAGTTGGGAAATTTTGAGAAAATGCATGAAATCTCAATTGAGCAAATTTGTGATATTGGGCCATTGGGGCTAACTTCTTAGGTTCAAACATGTTCATGAAATATCTAAGGACCTCTAAATCCATTCACTTATTTTTATGATTTTTATTTCATTTTATTTTGATTTTTTCACTCAAATTCAAAATAAAATCAAATAAAATGCAAGATTAATGAGTTAGGCGTGCAAGGCTTTTGTTTCAATTATATTGGAGGCACAAGATTGCATATACTAGGTGGAAAATTTATGCAAGGAAGATTGGTGCAAAATTGATAAAAAATAACAAGTTTTCATATAATTCCAAATCAAATCTTTTTCTCCTAATCATGCAAGATTCTTTCAATTTTTGTTGACCTAATCTCATGTCCTATATATATATATATATATATATATATATATATATATATATATATATATATATATATATATATATAACAAGATCAGACCAAACACACGAAACCCTTGCCTCAAAAAGGGTTAAAAAGTTCAAACTTTTTCAAAGAACCCTAGAATTTCAAACTCTTGATACAACCCATTCTTACTACAAACAACCCTCTCATTCATTCCTAATTGTGATACGGTGGGAGAACTGACTTGAGGTTTGCGTTTGTATTCACACTTGTTCGGTTTAGCAAGAGTCGCCACCGACTTTTTATTTTATCCTAAAGGAAAGGTTAAAAAGCACAGGAAAAACCTTTTGAGATGTTTCGTGGGTTCGGGGGGTAGATTATGAAAAGGGAAGGTATTAGCACCCTTTTCATCCATGGTTATCCATGGGCTCTTAGTAACTTGTTTTAGATCACTTGCCTTGATTTTCAATTGTTTGAAATGGTGCTTTCAATTGTTTGAAATGGTGCTTTGTGTGTGGGTTTGAAAATGTTTTGAAAAGAGGCCATTGTTGTGGCAACCTTTGTAATGATCCATGTTTGAATGTATACAAAGGTGTATTTGTCTTTTAAAAAGTTTTCAATGTTTTTGAAAGTTGTTTTGAAAGTGTGTTGTGATGTGTGTTTTGAAAAATGGCAAGGATTGTTTTGCAAGTTGGTCAAGTAACCAAGAGCTATCTACCCTAAACTTCTCAAAGATCTTTCATATGTTTTAACCCTTTTAACAATATTGTTCCACCATTGTATTTGGTGGACAATCTTGTGTTAGGATGTTAACGGGACGGGCGCGGGTCATCGTTTGGACCATGAATGCAATGGTGCCAAGTGTCTTTGGCAATTTTGTTTGAAGGGACTATGATCATTTCGTTTAGGCAACTTTCGAAAGCGTCATCGAGGGACTTATGATCATTTGAATTGTTTTGCCAAAGAAACTCAACGTGCAAGCATGGCCCATTTTGGAAGGCAACAAGCGGGATTACCCTAGGGGTGCAAGTGTGAATGGTGTATTGATTGTCATGCATTTATCTTGTATTTAGGTTATCTAGCGTTTGATTTTATTTACATACAAACCCTAGGTCTAAACATGGTATAATTGAAAGCGATAAAATTGCAAGAATTTAAAGTATATGCTATTACAAATAAGTATCCGGGAGTGGGGGTACAAATATTTACAAATGGGGATGAGACTTTAATAGGAGAGTAGTGTCCAAATAATTTACAACCAAATCGAATCAATCGCAATGTAAAATGTAGCAATGTACAAGAATAAGCAAATGTGTATTGTAAAAGTGTAAGTGCATGTAATTATTTACAAGTGAGAAAAATGTATTTATTAAGCATGTATTTATTCTTTTTTTTTGGATTTTTGATTATGTATAAAACAAAAGTTTTAAGAAAAGAAAAGAAAGTGATTAACTTAAAAAAATCTATTTTTTATGCATTTCTATGAATATTTTATACAAGAGTTTTAATTAAAAGAAAGAAGTTTTAAGTTTGAGAAAAATTAAAGTTTATGTATTTATATACAAAAGCCTTTTAATTAAAAAAGGTTCTAAAGAAAAAAAGGAATGGCTTAAACCTAATGGAAAGAAAAAAATCTAATATCTATATATTTTCAAATATAATAAAAGAAAGTTTTGTGTAAAAGAGTTAAGGTATTATTTTTTATTTACAAATTAAATTAAATTATGTTAGTTTAAATTGTAAAAAGAAGAATAAAAAGATAAGTAAAAAAAGAAAGGATGTTAGTTTGAAAAATAAGAAAAAAGGCTAAAGGATTAAATGGGCCTTATGGGGGTTTATGATCCAATCAAAACGCAACAGGCTGAGACAGGGGGGGTATGCGCCTGATTTGCAATGGGCTTAAACGCTTTGGTATGGGGAAAGGCCCAAGACAATTTACACATGTTTGTAAGGGTTTGAATTTTGTTGTTTCAGAAAGGGGAATTAGGGTTACAGAGGCACGGCGCCGTTCATCACTCTTCGCTTTCGTCTTGCTCGCTCATGCCATGCTTCTGAACAAAGCTCTCCATCTAAATCCCCCAGGCGCCATCGCTACTTCTTCTTCCCTCCATGGATTACTCAGTGATGTTGTACAAAGGTAATGATTTCGTTTTTTAATTTTAGGGTTTTAAGCTTCGCATGCGTTACTTTCGTATTCTGATTTTGATGTGTTTGTTGTTTGTTTGAGGCGCGTGAAAAGAGAGAGGAAGAGATACTACCTTTGGCTTTTGGAGACGGAGGAGGACGGTGGCTTGGAGGCGCCTAGGGTGGCCGGAGCGAGGAGCGGTGAAGCTGGCTTTTGCTGGAAAACCTGGTATTTTTATCTTTGCCTTTTTTGTTGTTGGTTTGATGATGATGTCTGAAAATCTGAAAACGCCTAGTATAATTTCTTTTCCTCTTCTGTCCACTTGAATGTTTGCCTCTGTATGCTTGTATGCTCCTTTCAACGTTTGCTTCTGTTGGGTTGAAATTGATTCTGAGTTGCCTCTGATTGATGGTATTGCTGAGTATTGCTTTGTATGCTTACCCTGTGATGATTATATTCTGAGGGTTTCAAGGTTTAGGCTTGTTATTTGTGTATTTTGGATACAGGTAATAGGCTGGAAGCTTGGGGTTTGTTTTGAAACTTAGGCCTTGAAACAATTTTTTGTTGTTTCTGGTTTAAGGTTGATGCTTAGTTACAGTTTAAGGCAGGTCAGGCTTTGAGGCTTGATGCAGATCTGGGCTTGACAGGTTTGCTGGCTTCAGGCTTTTATGCAGGCATGAGGCTTTGGCTTGTTGTTTGTATGGTTAGGCTATGGCTTGATATGAGTTTGTGTTTGACAGTTTTGCTTGTAAGTTTGCTTCAGAAGTTTGTTTGAAGCAGGTTAGCAGGTGAAGGCTTTGGCTTGATGAAGTCTAAGGCTTAAGGCTTCTGGTTTTTGCCTGCTGTTTGTAGTGAGCTTGGCTTCAGCCGGCTTCAGGCTGGTTCTGTTGAAGCAGGTTCAAGGCTTTGTTTTGCTTTTCACAGGCTTATGCAGGTTGATGGCTTGGTTTAAGGCAGGTTAGGCTTGAAGCTTGATGTTCTGGTTTGTGTTTGAATGTTTGACAGGTTATGTTGTTTTGGAATACAGGTTTGGAGGCAGACTCTTTGTATGTTACAGTTTGAGAGCTTTTGGCTTTTGTGTTATTTCTTCCCCCTTTTGCATCTGTGTTGACTGTTTGTTTTATATATTTGTCCTTAAGCCTCAGCCTGCTGTAAGCCTATTTCTCTCTCTTTTCCTCTCTCTCTATAATTTAAAGCAATTGTTTATTGCTTAAAAGTAGCTTTTCTGAAAAAGCACTGGCTTGGGAAATGATGACTTTTGATGTTGCTTGCAATATTTGTTTAGCTCTGCATATCTCTTTTCCAGATTTCCTGCATATTGTACTTCTTTGACAGTTTTTGGATAGCCTTTGATATCTCTTGTACCTTTGACAGTTTTGGACAACTTGCTGTCCAGTTTGGACTTTGGTTAGGCATGTGTAGTTCAGTTTGCCTTTGGACTTGTTTGGTTAATGTTCTTTTTCATTATGCAGCCTTATTTTACAACTTATGCAGTATGTTTGACAAACTTTGAATTTGTGCAATTTGTAAATTTGTGCATTTCATATTTTATTTGCAAGCACCTTCTACCCCTCTTTGTGAACCAAGAGAAATCTTGTGATTTGCAGAGAGGGAAAACTGATTCCGGCCAGTTGCTTTTAATGATGATCTTTTTAACTGTCTGCCTTTAATTTCATTTCATCTGCTTTTGACTTTTTTTCTTTTTCTTTGTTTTGCAGATAAAAATCAATGGAGCAAAAGAGGAGTAGCAGTAGAAGATGGAGATTTAGGAAATTTTAGGATGCAATTTTATTTCCCTTTTAATCATTGTAACATTATTATTGTAAATACTTTGTAAATAATTACTGTATTTAAATAACAATTGTACAAATAATTAAAGATAAATAAAAAGTCTTTTTATCAGTTAATTCCTTTTCAATTCTCCTTCAATTATTTATTTAACTATTCATATTTCTTAAATTATAATAACTGGAATTTATCCCAACTATTCTAATTTAGAATAAATAAATAATCAATAAACAACTGGCGTTCCGAATAATCAAAGCATTGCACAGCCAAACAACAAACGTCCACATGTCCTTTTTTCACTTGATTAAATCAAACACTGCAAGCTCCTAATCAGAAACCTCAGTCCATATCTTAGAGTAAATTGAAAAGAACTGTAGAATTAATCCTTTCTGAGAATGCAGGCACAAAACCCTGATTCTTGGTTAAATGTCAAAGAAGCGTCCGCCTGTTCAAAACCTGAGCCAACTCAACCAAACCTTATCAATCTGCTTGGACTGCTTTAAAATTAATGAAAACCCTAAATTTTGTCTGACTGACGAGAAAAGTCTGTTTGACCGATTCTTGAGACAGTCTGAAAAATCAGGAAAAGCCCGAAGTTGTGATTTCTTGTGAAAAAATAAGAGGAGGGAAAATTTTGGGGTACAACAGTTGCCCCTGTTCAATCTTCTTGAACCTGAAGAGTTAGATTGGCAAGTTTGCCTTTCGCGACTCGAGGGTAAAAGGAGATTGGACACTAGAGTGCCCAAAAATTTGCACTCGGTGATGTGATGGTAGAGGGAATGGGCTTAAAGATGCCATTTGGTGATGGGCTTAAAGATGCCATTTGGTGATGGGCTTAAAGATGCCATCTAGAAATGTGACAGGGGGATGGGCTTAGAGATGCCATCTAGAAATGTTTGGAGGAGGATGGGCTTATAGATGCCATCTAAAGGTGATTGTTGAACTGTATGTCCTTGGTGAGTGGACGAGTATCAGAAAGGTATCCATGTTTTGGAGCATCTCTGAACTGGGGGTCTGAATAAGCAATAGATTGACAACCGTGTTTGGAGAATCCGTAAACTGCTTTCAGAAGTATTGAAGTTGAATAAGCAATAGAGCAGCATCCGTTGATGGGAAGCGTCCGTAAACTGTTTTCAAAAGTTGAAATCTGTACAAGTGATAGGTTAACATCCGTTACTGGAGAACCCGTGAACTGTTTTCAGAAGTCTTGAAGTTGAATAAGCAATAGAGCAGCATCCGTTGATGGGAAGCGTCCGTAAACTGTTTTCAAAAGTTGAAGAGTCTGAACAAGCGATAGGTTAACATCCGTTACTGGAGAACCCGTGAACTGTTTTCAGAAGTCTTGAAGTGGAAGAGGAACCGGTGTAGGGTTTCCTGATGATGAGTCCGTGAAAAACTGCATCTGGATGAATCTGGAATAAGTATCAAAATGTCGCCGTGTCTGGGTCACATCTGAACTATCTCTGGATGAATCTCGGAAGATGATGATTTTTGTCTGTTGACTGATCTTTCCTGAAAAGGTAAAGAATTAGTTATATGCAATGTCATGATGAGTGATGCAATGTATGTTATATCAATGTTTATGATATGAATGTGATGAATGTGCATGTAAGCTGATGAGCTGTCTTGCTGAGGATAGATGAATCCTGGATGGCTGGAGACAAAAGAATCTTGACTGCTACCGGGGAAAATAATTCCTTGACTGCTGCAGGGGAGGGCAAGAATCTTTTGATCATTGAAAATGAGAAGTCCTGGGACCACTGTTGGGGAATCAGAAGCTTGGGTTGTATGCCAATCTACTGGGGATTCCTGTCTTGAGAAGATCTTCATTGAGGAATATTCGAATATTCTGTGAGGAACTAAGAATGAGAGTCTTCACTCTGCTTGGGGATTGATAGTTGGAAGTTTTAGCTCTGCTGGGAATCTTGAAACTTGACACTAAGGGGAATTAGATTCTGGAAGGTTCTCTGGCTGGGGATTACAAGAATATTTTGAGTTTGAGAAGGAACCGGTGTAGGGTTTCCTGATGATGAGTCCGTGTAAAACTGCATCTGGGGTTGAGAAGGAACCGGTGTAGGGTTTCCTGATGATGAGTCAGTGTAGAACTGCATCTGGGTTTGAAGAGGAACCGGTGTAGGGTTTCCTGATGATGAGTCCATGTAAAACTGCATCTGAGGTTGAGAAGGAACCTGTGTAGGGTTGCTTCATGATGAGTCAGTGTAAAACTACATCTGAGGTTGAGAAGGAACCTGTGTAGGGTTGCTTCATGATGAGTCAGTGTAAAACTGCATCTTGGATTTGAGAAGGAACCTGCGTAGGGTTTCCTGATGATGAGTCTGTGTAAAACTGCATCTGGAGTTGAGAAGGAATCAGTGTAGGGTTGCTTCATGATGAGTCTGTGTAAAACTACATCTTGTATTTGAGAAGGAACCTGTGTAGGGTTGCTTCATGATGAGTCCGTGTAAAACTGCATCTTGGATTTGAGAAGGAACCTGCGTAGGGTTTCCTGATGATGAGTCCGTGTAAAACTGCATCTGGAGTTGAGAAGGAACCGGTTTAGGGTTGCTTCATGATGAGTCTGTGTAAAACTACATCTTGGATTTGAGAAGGAACCTGTGTAGGGTTGCTTCATGATGAGTCCGTGTAAAACTACATCTTGGATTTGAGAAGGAACCTGTGTAGGGTTGCTTCATGATGAGTCAGTGTAAAACTATATCTTGGATTTTGAGAAGGAACCTGTGTAGGGTTGCTTCATGATGAGTTCGTGTAAAACTACATCTTAGATTTTTGAGAAGGAACCTGTGTAGGGTTGCTTCATGATGAGTCCGTGTAAAACTACATCTTGGATTTTGAGAAGGAACCTGTGTAGGGTTGCTTCATGATGAGTCCGTGTAAAACTGCATCTGGTTTTTGAGAAGGAACCTGTGTAGGGTTGCTTCATGATGAGTCCGTGTAAAACTGCATCTTGGATTTTGAGAAGGAACCTGTGTAGGGTTGCTTCATGATGAGTCCGTGTAAAACTGCATCTTGGATTTTGAGAAGGAACCTGTGTAGGGTTGCTTCATGATGAGTCCGTGTAAAACTGCATCTTGGATTTTGAGAAGGAACCTGTGTAGGGTTGCTTCATGATGAGTCCGTGTAAAACTACATCTTAGATTTTTGAGAAGGAACCTGTGTAGGGTTGCTTCGTGATGAGTCCGTGTAAAACTACATCTTAGATTTTGAGAAGGAACCTGTGTAGGGTTGCTTCATGATGAGTCCGTGTAAAACTGCATCTGGTTTTTGAGAAGGAACCTGTGTAGGGTTGCTTCATGATGAGTTCATGTAAAACTGCATCTTGGATTTTGAGAAGGAACGTGTGTAGGGTTGCTTCATGATGAGTCCGTGTAAAACTACATCTTGGATTTTGAGAAGGAACCTGTGTAGGGTTGCTTCATGATGAGTCCGTGTAAAACTACATCTTGGATTTGAGAAGGAACCTGTGTAGGGTTGCTTCATGATGAGTCCGTGTAAAACTACATCTTGGATTTTGAGAAGGAACCTGTGTAGGGTTGCTTCATGATGAGTACGTGTAAAACTACATCTTGGATTTTTGAGAAGGAACCTGTGTAGGGTTGCTTCATGATGAGTCCGTGTAAAACTACATCTTGGATTTTGAGAAGGAACCTGTGTAGGGTTGATTCATGATGAGTCCGTGTAAAACTGCATCTGGTTTTTGATAAGGAACCTGTATAGGGTTGCTTCATGATGAGTCAGTGTAAAACTGCATCTTGGATTTTGAGAAGGAACCTGTGTAGGGTTTCTTCATGATGAGTACGTGTAAAACTACATCTTGGATTTTTGAGAAGGAACCTGTGTAGGGTTGCTTCATGATGAGTCCGTGTAAAACTACATCTTGGATTTTGAGAAGGAACCTGTGTAGGGTTGCTTCATGATGAGTCCGTGTAAAACTACATCTTGGATTTGAGAAGGAACCTGTGTAGGGTTGCTTCATGATGAGTCCGTGTAAAACTACATCTTGGATTTTGAGAAGGAACCTGTGTAGGGTTGCTTCATGATGAGTACGTGTAAAACTACATCTTGGATTTTTGAGAAGGAACCTGTGTAGGGTTGCTTCATGATGAGTCCGTGTAAAACTACATCTTGGATTTTGAGAAGGAACCTGTGTAGGGTTGCTTCATGATGAGTCCGTGTAAAACTGCATCTGGTTTTTGATAAGGAACCTGTATAGGGTTGCTTCATGATGAGTCAGTGTAAAACTGCATCTTGGATTTTGAGAAGGAACCTGTGTAGGGTTTCTTCATGATGAGTCCGTGTAAAACTGTATCTTGGATTTTGAGAAGGAACCTGTGTAGGGTTGCTTCATGATGAGTCCGTGTAAAACTGCATCTTGGATTTTGAGAAGGAACCTGTGTAGGGTTGCTTCATGATGAGTCCGTGTAAAACTACATCTTCCAACAGGTGATGAAGGAATTGTTGAACACTTTTGACATTCGAATGTCCCAAGTGATGATGAAGGAGTCTTGAATCAGGTTACTCTGCAAATTGAGAGATTTCTTGAAATCTTGACTGGACTGCCCCAGGTTAACTGAACTTTGAAAGATCTGTTGAAACCTTGACTGGACTGCCCCAGGTTAACTGAACTTTAAAAGATCTGTTGAAAGTTTGACTGGACTGCCCCAGGTTAACTGGATGGTGACATGTCATGCCCCTTGTTGATAGGAGATTTGTTAATGGGAGTGTCATCCTTTTTGAAGTGATTTTACTCACTGAGAGAGTTTTCGTTCCTCCGAACATTCGCTGTATGAATTTCTTCGCTGTCAAACAAATATTCAAATGCAAACAGTGATATTCAAGCAATGCAAAGTTTATGTTTGTCTCGAAGTTTTTGAAAAACGCGTTTTTTAGCAGAAAACTTTTCATAAGACAAAATCAACACCAGATTTAGAGCAAAGCCTTACAGGAGTCAGGATACCTTTTGTAACAGTATGCTTTCGAACTAACCCATGCTTCAATTAGGACTTTTGAAGGGTTGTAACGTGGCTTGGTTCACGGTTTAAGAAACAAAGGATAAAGGCTCAAAGTATATTTGTACCCACCCGCTCTTCGTGATGTTCTTCAACCCTAAGCTCAGTTAATTGTGCATCGCACTCTATTTGAGTTTGGAACGACTTTTGGGTGATGGTTCACCAATTGAATTTAGGAGGCAGTCATCATCTCCTTTTTTCTTTGCAACATTTTTCATGTTGTTTATGATTTGTAATGACCTCTTTATTTTGATTTTGATTTGTTATCCGTAACTTTTGCCTGACTGTTCCCGTTTTTGAGATCCCAGTCAGCGGGATGCCCTAGCTTTCTTAAGCCTCCTTTACAGGTTTTGACTTAGTGGGCTTTTTCTTTTTTGAGAGATTGACTGCCTATGTGATAGGGAACCATCACTGTCTTGTGATTCCAAAGGAATGTCTCTTTTTTTGACGTCGTTCGTTGTGTTACGAACTGAGAGTTTGCGACTTCAATGCGCATTTTCTTTTGAATTAACCGAGATACTACCCTGCCCCAGGTTTATATCAAAGGTTTTGATTGTTTAGAACAGAAAACTCCTACTTCTTTGGCTCGAAGGGGTTGACTAGGGATTATCTTCCTTATAACTCCAGTGTTTAGGAATTGAAAGAAATGCCTGTACATCATCAACAAGGTCTGTTCAAAAGCATACTATATGAGATTATGGTATTGTTTCGTCATCCTCCCTCTAAAGGCTTGCAGCTTTTTATCAAGAGTTAAATATCATAAAGAAAGCATAAGAGTAGTGAAAACGAATGTATGAATTCAAGACAAACATATGCAATGCATTAGTGAAATAGAGTTTGACATTAAAAGAGAATTGTTTGAATAACAAAAGATTACAACTTTGGAAATTCAAAATGAAACAAACACAATCTCAATGAGCTGGCATAGGAGCAATGATCATGCTGGGGCCTCTGGAGGACCAAACTCAATCTCCTTGGCATCAATCAAATTCTGAATCTTGTACTTCAATGCCCAACAGTCGTTAGTGTCATGTCCAGGACTGTCAGAATGATAAGCACATGTTGCATTAGGATTGTAGTTAGGAGATGAAGTCTTGGGGTTTGGATGAGGCCCTATCAATGCAATCAGATTCATCCTCAACAAGTGTTGCAGTGCTTGAGACAGCGGCATGTTGATGTTAGTGAACTGTCTCTTAGGCTCGTCTGGCTTTCGTTGACTTCCCTTTGGCTGTTGCCGGCGTGACGTAGAACCAGAGATCAGGACCGCCCCTGCATGTTGATCATGACGACCCTTTTGACCAGTCACCGCATTGGACTCTTTCTTTCCGTTGTAGGGAATTATTTGAGTATTCGAGGATATAATTCCTTGGATCTTTCCACTTTTGATGCCAGCCTCGACCCTCTCGCCGGTCAGTATTAGCTCGGTGAACCCGGCTGAGGAGCTTCCAATTAAGTGATTGAAGAAAGGCCCCGTCAAAGTTCCCATGAAGATGTCAATCAGCTCTCTGTCAGTTAAAGGGGGTTGCACCCTACCAGCCAGATCTCTCCACTTTTGGGCATATCCCTTGAAGCTCTCGTCGGAACCCATGGTCATGCTCTGCAATTGCACACGAGTTGGTGCAAGATCAGCATTCTACTGATACTGCTCATAGAAAGCAAAAGCTAAGTCCTTCCAGGTGTGGATGCGAGAACTCTTCAATTGATAGAACCACTCAAGTTGAGCCCCTACCAGACTTTCTTGGAAGAAATGGATCCAAAGCTTTGGATCAGTTGCGTATGGTTGAATCTTGTGGACAAGACGTTAGGTGCATCTTAGGGCAAGAAACTTAGTCGTATATGGCAAAGGTAGGGACCTTGAACTTTGGCGGGATGACCAATCCAGGAACTAAACCCATGTCTCCTAAATCCAAGCCAGGTATTTGTTGAATCTCCATAGCACTGAGGCGATCCTCCAACTCTTTGTACTTGTCATCAGCGAGAGGATATTGTTCTTCGGAGTAGTCAGCTTCCTCTTCAACAATCTCCACATTGTGGTCTTCTTCAAGACTATCTCCCATGTTGGATGGAGTTGCAAGGTCTAGGGTCTTAGGTCTTCTCCTCAAGCTCAGGATGCTGGCTGCCTTCTTGGACTTCTTCTTCTTGTCTTTGAGAAGGAGAGCTGTCAGATCCTCTTGCCCTTTCCCCATAGCAAGAAGCACTTGTTGAAATTGAGCATTTTGAGCTTGGAGATCTTTCACCGCTTGTTCCATATCCATCTTACTGAAATAAACAGTAGGAAGATAAGGAGACCTATATGGGAGAAACCTGTTATGCAATGATATGTGTGATATATATGCAATGTTTTCAAGGATCTCTTGGGGTAAACACAAGAGAATGTTAGAGGTTGAACTTTGATCTTCGGTTGGAGAACTTTGCACCGGTGGATGTCTTTCCACGAGAATCAAGCTCACCATGTCAAGTGGGTCATAGCCCCTGATTCAAGTTGTTGCACTTGATCTTTGATGGCATTTGTTTAGAGGAGAAACCTCTTGCCCTTTGGTAGACGTCTGGTTCAACGTAACCCTGCATCAAAAGAACCCTCGAGATCCTTGAAATGGTTTATTGAAAATGCTATGGTATGATGTTATGATGTTATGTACATGTATGCAAAAGCAAGTGAGTGTATATACAGGTAATCATATTCACACAAAGCAAACAAGTCCTTAGGCTTAGGCTTGCATGGGGTTTGTAGATAAGTACCCTCTTGAAGTTTCGTTGGTTAAGACCTGTCCTATCAAAAGTAATCGGGTTCTAGAGGATCTCAATATCACTGACTACCCTCAATCGGTCATAACTCCAGCGTCGCAATCTTTTCTTGCGGCCAGAACCATCGCGAGAGTTTAGCCTCAATGAGTGTAGCATACTGCTACCGTTCTATGGCCAAGTTGGGTCAATTTAGGGTTCTAAGGTCGGTTGGTGCTTAATGACTCCTCAGAAGACCCATATTCTCCTCGTTGCAACACAAGGGATATCGGTACAGGCCAAGGTGTCACACCAACGTAGCCACTGCTTCACCCGTGTCGGTCTACGCCGGATAGGTCCCTCACAACTTATGCTACCTAAAGGGTATTCCCCAGATCCGGGTTAGGATCTATGAAACTCCGATGCAAAGCCCACAAATATAAAAGCAAACAAAGCAAGCAATAGAAAACAAGAGTGGTCTAATCCTAAGGTACACCTCACTTATTAAATATCCCCAGCAGAGTCGCCAGTTCTGTGATACGGTGGGAGAACTGACTTGAGGTTTGCGTTTGTATTTGCACTTGTTCGGTTTAGCAAGAGTCGCCACCGACTTTTTATTTTATCCTAAAGGAAAGGTTAAAAAGCACAGGAAAAACCTTTTGAGATGTTTCGTGGGTTCGGGGGGTAGATTATGAAAAGGGAAGGTATTAGCACCCTTTTCATCCATGGTTATCCATGGGCTCTTAGTTACTTGTTTTAGATCACTTGCCTTGATTTTCAATTGTTTGAAATGGTGCTTTCAATTGTTTGAAATGGTGCTTTGTATGTGGGTTTGAAAATGTTTTGAAAAGAGGCCATTGTTGTGGCAACCTTTGTAATGATCCATGTTTGAATGTATACAAAGGTGTATTTGTCTTTTAAAAAGTTTTCAATGTTTTTGAAAGTTGTTTTGAAAGTGTGTTGTGATGTGTGTTTTGAAAAATGGCAAGGATTGTTTTGCAAGTTGGTCAAGTAACCAAGAGCTATCTACCCTAAACTTCTCAAAGATCTTTCATATGTTTTAACCCTTTTAACAATATTGTTCCACCATTGTATTTGGTGGACAATCTTGTGTTAGGATGTTAACGGGATGGGCGCGGGTCATCGTTTGGACCATGAATGCAATGGTGCCAAGTGTCTTTGGCAATTTTGTTTGAAGGGACTATGATCATTTCGTTTAGGCAACTTTCGAAAGCGTCATCGAGGGACTTATGATCATTTGAATTGTTTTGCCAAAGAAACTCAACGTGCAAGCATGGCCCATTTTGGAAGGTAACAAGCGGGATTACCCTAGGGGTGCAAGTGTGAATGGTGTACTTATTGTCATGCATTTATCTTGTATTTAGGTTATCTAGCGTTTGATTTTATTTACATACAAATCCTAGGTCTAAACATGGTATAATTGAAAGCGATAAAATTGCAAGAATTTAAAGTCTACGCTATTACAAATAAGTATCCGGGAGTGGGGGTACAAATATTTACAAATGGGGATGAGACTTTAATAGGAGAGTAGTGTCCAAATAATTTATAACCAAATCGAATCAATCGCAATGTAAAATGTAGCAATGTACAAGAATAAGCAAATGTGTATTGTAAAAGTGTAAGTGCATGTAATTATTTACAAGTGAGAAAAATGTATTTATTAATCATGTATTTATTCTTTTTTTTTTGGATTTTTGATTATGTACAAAACAAAAGTTTTAAGAAAAGAAAAGAAAGTGATTAACTTAAAAAAATCTATTTTTTATGCATTTCTATGAATATTTTATACAAGAGTTTTAATTAAAAGAAAGAAGTTTTAAGTTTGAGAAAAATTAAAGTTTATGTATTTATATACAAAAGTCTTTTAATTAAAAAAGGTTCTAAAGAAAAAAAGGAATGGCTTAAACCTAATGGAAAGAAAAAAAATCTAATATCTATATATTTTCAAATATAATAAAAGAAAGTTTTGTGTAAAAGAGTTAAGGTATTATTTTTTATTTACAAATTAAATTAAATTATGTTAGTTTAAATTGTAAAAAGAAGAATAAAAAGATAAGTAAAAAAAGAAAGGATGTTAGTTTAAAAAATAAATAAAAAGGCTAAAGGATTAAATGGGCCTTATGGGGGTTTATGATCCAATCAAAATGCAACAGGCTGAGACAGGGGGGGGGGGTATGCGCCTGATTTGCAATGGGCTTAAACGCTTTGGTATGGGGCAAGGACCAAGACAGTTTACACATGTTTGTAAGGGTTTGAATTTTGTTGTTTCAAAAAGGGGAATTAGGGTTACAGAGGCACGGCGCCGTTCATCACTCTTCGCTTTCGTCTTGCTCGCTCATGCCATGCTTCTGAACAAAGCTCTCCATCTAAAGCCCCCAGGCGCCATCGCTACTTCTTCTTCCCTCCATGGATTACTCAGTGATGTTGTACAAAGATAATGATTTCGTTTTTTAATTTTAGGGTTTTAAGCTTCGCATGCGTTACTTTCGTATTCTGATTTTGATGTGTTTGTTGTTTGTTTGAGGCGCGTGAAAAGAGAGAGGAAGAGATACTACCTTTGGCTTTTGGAGATGGAGGAGGACGGTGTCTTGGAGGCGCCTAGGGTGGCCGGAGCGAGGAGCGGTAAAGCTGGCTTTTACTGGAAAACCTGGTATTCGTATCTTTGCCTTTTTTGTTGTTGGTTTGATGATGATGTCTGAAAATCTGAAAACGCCTAGTATAATTTCTTTTCCTCTTCTGTCCACTTGAATGTTTGCCTCTGTATGCTTGTATGCTCCTTTCAACGTTTGCTTCTGTTGGGTTGAAATTGATTCTGAGTTGCCTCTGATTGATGGTATTGCTGAGTATTGCTTTGTTTTGTACCCCAAAATTTGCCCTCGTATTTTTCCACAAGAAATCACAGCTTCGGGCTTTTCCTGATTTTTTCAGACTGGCTCAAGAATCGGTCAAACAGACTTTTCTCGTCAGTCAGACAAAATTTAGGGTTTTCATTGATTTTTAAAGCAGTTCAAGCAGATTGCTAAGGTTTGGTTGAGTTGGCTCAGGTTTTGATCAGGCGGACGCTTCTCTGACAATCAAAACAAAACTAGGGTTTTTGTGCGCGCATTCTCAGAAAGAATTAATTCTACAGTTCTTTTCAGTTTACTCTGAGATTTGGTTTGAGGCATTTGAATTGAGGACTTGCAGTGCTTGGTATGATCAGTGAAGGCAAAAGAATAGTGATGTTTGTTTGATTCGACTGTGCAATGTTTATGGCTATCTGAAACGCCGGGTTTGTTATTGATTCATGCTAAATGGCAAGACCACAGTGTTTATTAATTATTATTTTTCTAAGTCAGAATAATTGGATTTACTTCCAGTTATTTTAATTTAAGGAATTCAAATAATTAAATGAACAATGAATTGAAAGAAGAATTAACTGATAAAAAAAAGGGGGATGTTTATTTATTTTGAATTGTTTGTTACAGATATTATTTAAATACTGTAAATTTATTTACAGTTATTTATATTAATACTATTACAAATAATTAAAATGGAAACAAAGCTATGTCCTAAAAGTCTTCAAATCTTCATCTTCTACTGCTACTCCTCTCCATTGATTTTTATCTGCAAAACAAAGAAAAAGAAAAGACAAAAGCAGATGAAATGATAAAAAAGCAGACAGTTAAAAAGATCATCATTAAAAGCGACTGGCCGGAATCAGTTTGCCCTCTCTGCAAATCACGAGATTTCTCTCGGTTCACAAAGAGGGATAGACGATGCTTGCAATGAAACATGAAATGCACAAAGTTATAATTTTGCACAAAATCAAATTGTCAACCAACTGCACAGTTTCAAAACAAACAGCATGTACAAGTATAAAGGCAAACTGAACAGTTACTGATTATGCCAAAAGAACAATGCAAGTCACAATTTCAAACTAAGTTCAAAGTCAACTAGAGCTGCCCAAAGCCAAAGATATCAAAAGCTGTCCAAAAGGATATGGAAAGATATCAAAGTACAAAATGCTGTCAACAAAGTATGCAGAAAATCTTGAAAGTACATAGAGAAAAGAAGTATGCAGAGAAAAACTAATGTGCAAGCAAGCATGTTCAAATCATCACTTTCCAGCCTGTCACCTTTTCAGAAAAGACAAATTTAAGCAATTTTATGCTTTTTTTTAATCTGTCAAGAGAGAGAGAGAAGAGAAAAAGAAAAGGCTTACAGGGCTTAGGCTTGAAGAAAGAAAGATATAAAACAAACAGTCAACACAGATGGAAAAAAGGGGGGGGGGCAGAAAATACATAACCAAAAACAACACCAAACTGATTGAGCACAAGCAGGAGCCTGCCTCCAAAACAATTCCAAGCCTCCAAAACCAAATATCACAAGCTTAAACCTGCATTCAAAGCCTTAAGCCTTTAACCTGCCTCAGGCAAACTTGAAACATCAAGCATCCTGCCCAAACCTGCGTTTCCAAACAAACCAGAAACAGCAAGCCTAACCTGTATCAACCAAAAGTCATCAAACTTACAAACAGAAGCCTAAGGCCTACTGCTTCAACCTGCACAAGCAATATGTCCAAAACCTGTGTCAAGCCTCTTAACAAAAGACATGAACCAGAAGCCTAAACTAACAGCATAAGCCTTTAACCTGCTTCAGGCAAGCCTAAAGCATCAAACCAGAACCAACCCA
Source organism: Vicia faba (assembly GCA_948472305.1). Lineage (NCBI taxonomy): Eukaryota > Viridiplantae > Streptophyta > Magnoliopsida > Fabales > Fabaceae > Vicia > Vicia faba. The sequence continues at coordinate 162,291 of CATIWC010002233.1, read as the reverse complement.
AAGCAAACATTTCAAACCCATACCAGGCCTGAACCACTATAAGCTTCAAACAAAAACTGTATCAAGACAACCATACAAACCTGCATTAAACTCAGTTTAACCATACCGAGCCTTGAAGCATTCACCAAGCCTTGAAACATTCAAGTCCAACACCCTCAGAGATAACCTCATCATAGGGTTAATAAGATCAAAGAACCAAAATCATACAGAAACCAGCAATCAAGAAGAGGAAAAGAAGTGTTCAATCTCAAGCAGGCAAACACCCAAGCTCTCAGAACTCAAAGAGTTCATCATCGAGTAACCAACAAAAACAGGGACTCAGAGCAAACATCATCATCTCAGAGTATACTGAAGCAGACAACCAGAAGCAAAAGAGAAGAGGAAAAGAAGCATACAGGGCATCTCAGATAAACCATCATTAAAAGCAAGCATACATAAGCGAAGCAAGCAATCAAAGGCAACAGAAATAGGCAACCAGAAGAGGAAAGAAGTGATAAACCAAAGGTTTTCAGAGTATTCATCATGAAACCCTAAAAGGCAAAGAAAGAATACAGAGTACCAGGTGTTCCAGCAAGAGCAAGCTAGCATCACTGTCGCCCTCGCCCTCAGCCATCCTAGGCGCCTCCGGTCCACCTCGCCTCCATCTCCAAAGCCAAAGGTATAAATCCCTTCTTTTTTTCCTTTCACAGAAACAACAACAACATTTAATCAGAATCAATAAACGAAAAGTAAAACATGCAAGACATAAGAGTTAAAACCCTAATGCATTGAGAAAAGTCATACCTCTTTTCATCGTTGCTTGAGTAAATGCGAGGAGGAGGACAGACGGTGGCGCTGGTTGGCTTTAGGTGAGAAGGACGTTGTTCAAGAGCATGGCTTGAGAAAGAATGAAGGAAACGAAGCGAAGACGAAGAAGAGCGTCGCTCTGTAAATCAAAGAAAACCTAAGTCCCAAATGATACAAAACTACTGAAACCCTAAAAAACGTTGTGAAGCATTGGGCCTGCCTCTGCCTTGACACGCCTAAGCCCATTTGTTTTCCAAACGCACCCCCCTTTATTTTCTTTTATTCTGCCTTTTTTTTGTTTGGGCTAAACAAATCCACCAAGCCTATTTAATTTCTAAACTAATCCCTTTTTTTTACATATATCATATCCTATCTTTTTTTTTGTTAAACAAATTAATATACTATTTTTTTACATTAATTTTTTATACTAATACTATCTTATTTTCTTTATAATACAAATTGTTTCTTTTGTAATTAAAAACACTTTAACCTTTTATACACATATACAAAATTTTCTAGGATAGTTTATATTTTTGAACAATTAAAAAGACATAAAAACTTAGTTCTATTAAGTTTAGCTTTTTTGTTTAATCTAAATTTTGTACATAAAAATACTAATTATACTAACATAAAACATTAATACATAAAATAGAACTTAAAACATTTCCTTTTCTTTTCTTAAAACCTTTTTTTTGTACATAATTAACAAAATACAAAACAAGATAAAAATACAGAATAAATAAATAATACTTAATTTTTCATTAAGTTAAACACATTTCTCACTTGTAAATAAATCACTTACACTTACACAAGTACATTGACACATTTACATTGCTTTATTCTTATATATTGCTATACATTATATTTTACATTTGAGATCACAATTCGATTTGGTTGTAAATATTTGGACACTACTCTCCTATTAAATCTCATCGCCATTTGTAAATATTTGTACCCCCACTCCCTGATACTTATTTGTAATAGCGTAGACTTTAAATTCCCGCAATTTATCGCTTTCAAATATACCATGGTTAGACCTAGGGTTTGTATGTACATAAAATCAAACGCTAGATAACCTAATACAAAGACAAATACATGAAATCAATACACAATCACACTTACACCCCTAGGGTAATCCCGCTTGTTGCCTTCCAAAATGGGCCATGCTTGCACGTTGAGTTTCTTTGGCAAAACGAGTCAAAATGATCATAGTCCCTCGATGACGCTTTCGAAAGTTGCCTAATTAAAATGATCATAGTCCCTTCAAGCAAAATTGCCAAAGACACTTGGCACCTTTGCATTCATGGTCCATACGATGACTCGCGCCCGTCCCGTTAAACATCCTAAACGCAAGATTGTCCACCAAATACAATGGTGGAACAAAATTGTTAAAAGGGTTAAAACATGAGAAAAACCTTTGAGTAAATTTAGGGATAGACAACTCTTAGTTACTTAATCAACTTGCAAAACACACTTGCCTACTTTTCAAAACCACACTCCACAAACACTTTCAAAACAAACTTTCAAAAACATTTGAAACATCTTTTCGAAAAGATACACACCTTTGTATATACTCAAACACGAGTCATTATAATGGTTGCCTAGACAAGGCGTCTTTTTCAAAACATTTTCAAAACACACACACACACACACACACACACACACACACACCATCTCAAGCAATTGAAAATCAAGGCAAGTGATCTAAAACAAGTAACTAAGAGCCCATGGATAACCATGGATGAAAAGGGTGCTAATACCTTCCCTTTTCATAATCTACCCCCCGAACCCACGAAACATCTCAAAAGGTTTTTCCTGTGCTTTTTAACCTTTCCTTTAGGATAAAATAAAAAGTCGGTGGCGACTCTTGCTAAACCGAACAAGTGCGAATACAAACGCAAAACCTCAAGTCAGTTCTCCCACCGTATCACAGAACTGGCGACTCTGCTGGGGAGTTTAAATCTAAAAGTGGGGTTACCTTAGGATTTAGATCACATTTGTTTTCAATTGCTTGCTTTGTTTGCTTTTATATTTGTGGGCTTTGCATCGGAGATTCATAGATCCTAACCCGGATCTGGGGAATACCCTTTAGGTAGCATAAGCTGTGAGGGACCTGTCCGACGTAGACCGACACGGGTGAAGCAGTGGCTACGTTGGTGTGACACCTTGGTCTGTATCGATATCCCTTGTGTTGCAACGAGGAGAATATGGGTCTTCTAAGGAGTCATTAAGCACCAACCGACCTTAGAACCCTAAATTAACCCAACTTGGCCATAGAACGGTAGCAGTATGCTACACTCATTGAGGCTAAACTCTCGCGATGGTTCTGGCTGCAAGAAAAGATTGCGATGCTGGAGTTATGACTGATTGAGGGTAGTCAGTGATATTGAGATCCTCTAGAACCAGGTTACTTCTGATAGGACAGGTCTTAACCAACGAAACTGAAAGAGGGTACTTACCTACAACCCCATGCAAGCCTAAAACTAAGGACTTGTTTGCTTTGTGTGAATATGATTACCTGTATATACACTCACTTGTTTTTGCTTACATGTACATAACATCATACCATAGCATTTTCAATAAACCATTTCAAGGATCTCGAGGGTTCTTTTGATGCAGGGTTACGTTGAACCAGACGTCTACCAAAGGGCAAGAGGCTTCTCCTCTAAGCAAATCCAATCGAAGATCAAGTGCAACAACTTGAATCAGGGGCTATGACCCACTTGACATGGTGAGCTTGATTCTCGTGGAAAGACATCCACCGGTGCAAAGTTCTCCAATCAAAGATCGAAGTTCAACCTCTAACATTTTCTTGTGTTTACCCCAAGAGATCCTTGGAAGCATGCATCTGCATATCATGCATTGCATCTTGACGATTTTCCCTTTTTCAGGTTTCCTTACTCTCCCACTGTTTATTTCCGTAAGAGATGGCCCTGGAACAGACTCTCAAGGATCTCCAAGCTCAAACTGCTCAGCTTCAGGAGATGTTCTTGAACCTGTCCCTGGGGCAAGAAGAGGTGAAAGCTCTCCTCACAACGGGCATGGTCCAGGGGAATTCAAACAATGCCAGGAGTGATCAGTTGGAAGCACTAAAGTCTGAGCTGACAACAATGAGGATCCAAATGACGGGGCAACTGGTGGGCCAGATGGCTCTCATCCAGGACTTGGCTCAAAAACAAGAGGAACTCAGAGTTCTCGTCAACCAACTGCTTCAGAACAACCAACTGGGGCAAACATCTGAGGTTGAAGAGCAAGCCATCATTCAACCCCCCTCCAGACAAGAAGACAAGGGGAAGGCTCCTCTACTTGCTTCAGGGTCACAAGCCCAGCAACAACCTCGCCAGCGTCAACGGGGTAATCGGTGTAAGCAAAATACGTCGGGAAGACAGTTCACTGAGACTGATATACCGTCATCTCTAGTACTAGAGCGCTTGTTGGAGGTCAATCTGACTGCTTTGAGGGATCCTATTCGGAAGCCCAATACCTCCGCTCCTAACTATCATCCCGATGCATTTTGTGTATACCACTCCTACAGCCCGAGACATGACACTGACGACTGTTGGGCCTTGAAGAACAAGATTCAAGATCTGATTGACATTGGAGTGTTGAGGTTCATGCCAGACGGTGAGATGAAAATCTTCCGTTAAGGAGTTCTCCACCTGAAGTGACAAAGCTCAAACTGAGAGACTTTTGCTTCATTTGAATTTTCAAATTTGTAATCTCTTTGTTATTCAAACAATTATCTTTTAATGTCAAACTCTGTTTCATTAATGCATTGCATATGTTTGTCTTGAATTCATCCATTCGTTTTCACTACTCTTATGCTTTCTTTATGATATTTAACTCTTGATAAAAAGCTACGAGCCTTTAGAGGGAGGATGACGAAACAATACCATATTCTCATACAGTATGCTTTTGAACAGACCTTGCTGATGATGTACAGGCATTTCTTTCAATTCCCAAACACTGGAGTTATAAGGAAGATAATCCCTAGTCAACCCCTTCGGGCCAAAGAAGTAGGAGTTTTCTGTTCTAAACAAATCAAAACCTTTGATATAAACCTGGGGCAGGGTAGTCTCTCAGTTAATCCAAAAAAAGGTGCGCATTAAAGTTGCAAACTCTCAGTTCGTAATACAACGAACGACATCAACAAAAAAAAGCAGTCCTCTGGAATCAAAAGGCAAGGGTGGTTCCCTATCACATAGGCAGTCAATCTCTCAAAAAAGGAAAAGCCCACCAAGCCAAAACCTATAAAGGAGCTGGGTATCCCGCTGACTGTAATCTCGAAAACAGGAATGGTCAGGCAAAAGTTAGGGATAACAAATCAAAATCAAAATAAAGAGGTCATTACAAATCCTCAACAACATGGAAAATGTTGCAAAAGAAAAAGGAGATGATGACTGTCTCCCAAATTCAATTGGTGAACCATCACCCAAAAGTCGTTCCAAATTCGAATGGAGTTCGACGCACAAATTAACTGAGCTTAGGGTTGAAGAACATCACGAAGAGCGGGTGGGTACAAATACACTTTGAGCCTTTATCCTTTGTTTCTTAAACCGTGAACCGAGCCACGTTACAACCCTTCAAAAGTCCTAATTGAAGCATGGGTTAGTTCGAAAGCATACTGTAACAAAAGGTATCCTGACTCCTGTAAGGCTTTGCTCTAAAATCTTGTGTTGATTTGTCTTATAAAAAAAAGTTTTCTGCTAAAAAATGCATTTTTCAAAACTTTGAGACAGACATAAACTTTGCATTGCTTGAATATCACTGTTTGCATTTGACTATTTGTTTGACAGCAAAAAAAATCATACAGCGAATGTTCGGAGGAATGAAAACTCTCTCAGTGAACAAAAATCACTTCAAAAGGATGACACTTCCATTAACAAATCTCCTATCAACAAGGGGGCTTGACATGTCACCATCCAGCACGCCTGGGGCAGTCCAGTGAAGGTTTCAACAGATCTTTCAAACGTTCAGTTAACCTGGGGCAATCAAGTCAAGGTTTCAACAGATCTTTCAAAGTTCAGTTAACCTGGGGCAGTCCAGTCAAGATTTCAACAAAATCTCTCAATTACAGATTAACGTCGGGCAAGTCTCCCTCATCATCATTTGGGGAATTCGAATGTCAAAAGTGTTCAACATTTCCTTCATCACCTGTTGGAAGATGCAGTTTTACACAAACTCATCATCAGGAAACCCTACAGCGGTTCCTTCTCAAAATCCAAGATGCAGTTTTACACGAACTCATCATCAGGAAACCCTACACCGGTTCCTTCTCAAAATCCAAGATGCAGTTTTACACGGACTCATCATCAGGAAACCCTACACCGGTTCCTTCTCAACCTCAGATGCAGTTTTACACGGACTCATCATGAAGCAACCCTACATCGGTTCCTTCTCAACCTCAGATGCAGTTTTACACGGACTCATCATGAAGCAACCCTACACCGATTCCTTCTCAAATTCAGATGTAGTTTCACACGGACTCATCATCAGGAAACCCTACACCGGTTCCTTCTCAAACTCCAGATGTAGTTTTACACGGACTCATCATCAGGAAACCCTACACCGGTTCCTCTTCAACTCCAGATGCAGTTTTACACGGACTCATCATCAGGAAACCCTACACCGGTTCCTCTTCAAACCTAGATGCAGTTTCACAGGGACTCATCATCAGGAAACCCTACACCGGTTCCTTCTCAAACTCAAAAGATTCTTGCAATCCCCAACCAGAGAACCTTCCAAAATCTAATTCCCCTCAGAGTCAAGTTTCAAAATCCCCAGTGGAGCCAAAACTGTCGATCCCCAGCGAAGCTAAAACTTCCAACTATCAATCCCCAAGCAGAGTGAAGACTCTCGTTCTCAGCACCTCACAGAATATTCGAATATTCTCCAGTGAAGATCCCCTTAAGATAAGAATCCCCAGTAGATTGGCATACAACCCAAGCTCTGGATTCCCCAACAGCGGTCCCAGGATTTCTCACTTTCAACAATCAAAAGATTCTTGCCCTCCCCTGCAGCAGTCAAGAATTCACTTTCCCCGACAGCAGTCAAGATTCTTTTATCCCCAGCGGAGTTCATCAAATTCCCCAACATAACTTATCAGTGGAATCCCCAGCGGAGCTCTCATCAAAACCTCAGCGAAGTATCTCTTCCCACAGAGTAATTCCCCGCAGAGTAATCTCTCCAACAAGTTTATTCCCCAACGGAGTCATCTTCTCCTACCGGTTTATTCTTGCAACCATCATCCCCAGCGGAAGCTAAGAACTCCACTCTTCAACATCAGCCCAGGATTTGATTTCCCGGCCTTCGTCAAGGATTTATTTTCCTAGTCGAAAACACATTCATAGACATTTCACATTTTATACATCCTGATACATACATATACGCATCATATCACACGATCTCATTTATTTTTGAGAACATCATGACATCATGCATCTCATACATCATGACATTGCATACAACTGATGTTTTGCCTTTTCAGGAAAAGGTCAATCCAAAGATGATTACTATCAACTATCGCATTTCCAGATTCGATACCTGTATCCAGCCAGGGCATATCTGTAGACGACAAATTCCAGATTCGATTCCTGTATCTAGCCAGGGCATATCTATGAGTGATTGATTGTAGATTCGATACCTGTATCCAGCCAGGGCATATCTGTATGAAGAGTTTAGAGATTCGATTCCTGAATCCAGCCAGGGCATATCTGTAGACGACAGATTCCAGATTCGATACCTGTATCCAGCCAGGGCATATCTGTAGACGACCAATTCTAGATTCGACACCTGTATCTAGCCAGGGCATATCTGTGAGTGATTGATTGCAGATTCGATACCTGTATCCAGCCAAGGCATATCTGCATGAAGAGTTTAGAGATTCGACTCCTGAATCTAGCCAGGGCATATCTGTAGACGATAAATTCCAGATTCGACACCTGTATCCAGCCAGGGCATATCTGTAGACGACAAATTCCAGATTCGATATCTGTACCCATCTAGGGCATATCTGTAGACGACAAATTCCAGATTCGATACCTGTATCCAGCCAGGGCATATCTGTAGACGACAAATTCCAAATTTGATACCTGTATTCAGCCAGGGCATATCTGTAGACGACCAATTCCAGATTCGATTCCTGTATCCAGCCAGGGCATATCTGTGAGTATTTGATTAGAGATTCGATACCTGTATCTAGCCAGGGCATATCTGTGAGTGTTTGATTGTAGATTTGATACATGTATCCAGCCAGGGCATATCTGTAGACGACCAATTCCAGATTCGATACCTGTATCCAGCCAGGGCACGTCTGTAAGCAACCTTTTGAAGTTCCGGATTCGATTCCTGTATCTAGCCAGGGCATATCTGTGAGCGTTTGATTGTGGATTTGACTCCTATATCTAGCCAGGGCATATCTGCATGAAGAGTTTGAAGATCAACCCCTGTAACAGGCCAGGAAATTATCTTTCTTTCTCAGGTACGCAAGTTCTCGCTAAAGAATCTCGTACGCGATCGACACCCCAGATGGCATCTTTAAGCCCATCTCCACAACTATCCATTACACTTCCAAATGGCATCTATAAGCCCATTCCCGACAAGGTTCTGTCACATCTCCAGATGGCATCTATAAGCCCATCCTCCTATCCATCATCACCAAATGGCATCTTTAAGCCCATTCCCTCTACCATCACATCATCGAGTGTAAATTTTTGGGCACTCTAGTGTCCAATCTCCTTTTACCTTCAAGTCGCGAACGGCAAACTTGCCAATCTAACACTTCAGGTTCAAGAAGATTGAACAGGGGCAACTGTTGTACCCCAAAATTTGCCCTCGTATTTTTCCACAAGAAATCACAGCTTCGGGCTTTTCCTAATTTTTTCAGACTGGCTCAAGAATCGGTCAAACAGACTTTTCTCGTCAGTCAGACAAAATTTAGGGTTTTCATTGATTTTTAAAGCAGTTCAAGCAGATTGCTAAGGTTTGGTTGAGTTGGCTCAGGTTTTGATCAGGCGGACGCTTCTCTGACAATTAAAACAAAACTAGGGTTTTTGTGCGCGCATTCTCAAAAAGAATTAATTCTACAGTTCTTTTCAGTTTACTCTGAGATTTGGTTTGAGGCATTTGAATTGAGGACTTGCAGTGCTTGGTATGATCAGTGAAGGCAAAAGAATAGTGATGTTTGTTTGATTCGACTGTGCAATGTTTATGGCTATCTGAAACGCCGGGTTTGTTATTGATTCATGCTAAATGGCAAGACCACAATGTTTATTAATTATTTTTTTTCTAAGTCAGAATAATTGGATTTACTTCCAGTTATTTTAATTTAAGGAATTCAAATAATTAAATGAACAATGAATTGAAAGAAGAATTAACTGATAAAAAAAAGGGGGATGTTATTTATTTTGAATTGTTTGTTACAGATATTATTTAAATACTGTAAATTTATTTACAGTTATTTATATTAATACTATTACAAATAATTAAAATGGAAACAAAGCTATGTCCTAAAAGTCTTCAAATCTTCATCTTCTACTGCTACTCCTCTCCATTGATTTTTATCTGCAAAACAAAGAAAAAGAAAAGTCAAAAGCAGATGAAATGATAAAAAAGCAGACAGTTAAAAAGATCATCATTAAAAGCGACTGGCCGGAATCAGTTTTCCCTCTCTGCAAATCACGAGATTTCTCTCGGTTCACAAAGAGGGATAAAAGATGCTTGCAATGAAACATGAAATGCACAAAGTTATAATTTTGCACAAAATCAAATTGTCAACCAACTGCACAGTTTCAAAACAAACAGCATGTACAAGTATAAAGGCAAACTGAACAGTTACTGATTATGCCAAAAGAACAATGCAAGTCACAATTTCAAACTAAGTTCAAAGTCAACTAGAGCTGCCCAAAGCCAAAGATATCAAAAGCTGTCCAAAAGGATATGGAAAGATATCAAAGTACAAAATGCTGTCAACAAAGTATGCAGAAAATCTTGAAAGTACATAGAGAAAAGAAGTATGCAGAGAAAAACTAATGTGCAAGCAAGCATGTTCAAATCATCACTTTCCAGCCTGTCACCTTTTCAGAAAAGACAAATTTAAGCAATTTTATGCTTTTTTTTAATCTGTCAAGAGAGAGAGAGAAGAGAAAAAGAAAAGGCTTACAGGGCTTAGGCTTGAAGAAAGAAAGATATAAAATAAACAGTCAACACAGATGGAAAAAAGGGGGGGGGGGGGGGGGGGGGCAGAAAATACATAACCAAAAACAACACCAAACTGATAGAGCACAAGCAGGAGCCTTCCTCCAAAACAATTCCAAGCCTCCAAAACCAAATATCACAAGTTTAAACCTGCATTCAAAGCCTTAAGCCTTTAACCTGCTTCAGGCAAACTTGAAACATCAAGCATCCTGCCCAAACCTGCGTTTCCAAACAAACCAGAAACAGCAAGCCTAACCTGTATCAACCAAAAGCCATCAAACTTACAAACAGAAGCCTAAGGCCTATTGCTTCAACCTGCACAAGCAATATGTCCAAAACCTATGTCAAGCCTCTTAACAAAAGACATGAACTAGAAGCCTAAACTAACAGCATAAGCCTTTAACCTACTTCAGGCAAGCCTAAAGCATCAAACCAGAACCAACCCAAAGCAAACATTTCAAACCCATACCAGGCCTGAACCACTATAAGCTTCAAACAAAAACTGTATCAAGACAACCATACAAACCTGCATTAAACTCAGTTTAACCATACCGAGCCTTGAAGCATTCACCAAGCCTTGAAACATTCAAGTCCAACACCCTCAGAGATAACCTCATCATAGGGTTAATAAGATCAAAGAACCAAAATCATACAGAAACCAGCAATCAAGAAGAGGAAAAGAAGTGTTCAATCTCAAGCAGGCAAACACCCAAGCTCTTAGAACTCAAAGAGTTCATCATCGAGTAACCAACAAAAACAGGGACTCAGAGCAAACATCATCATCTCAGAGTATACAGAAGCAGACAACCAGAAGCAAAAGAGAAGAGGAAAAGAAGCATACAGGGCATCTCAGATAAACCATCATTGAAAGCAAGCATACATAAGCGAAGCAAGCAATCAAAGGCAACAGAAATAGGCAACCAGAAGAGGAAAGAAGTGATAAATCAAAGGTTTTCAGAGTATTCATCATGAAACCCTAAAAGGCAAAGAAAGAATACAGGGTACCAGGTGTTCCAGCAAGAGCAAGCTAGCATCACCGTCGCCCTCACCCTCAGCCATCCTAGGCGCCTCCGGTCCACCTCGCCTCCATCTCCAAAGCCAAAGGTATAAATCCCTTCCTTTTTTCCTTTCACAGAAACAACAACAACATTTAATCAGAATCAATAAACGAAAAGTAAAACATGCAAGACATAAGAGTTAAAACCCTAATGCGTTGAGAAAAGTCATACCTCTTTTCATCGTTGCTTGAGTAAATGCGAGGAGGAGGACAGACGGTGGCGCTGGTTGGCTTTAGGCGAGAAGGACGTTGTTCAAGAGCATGGCTTGAGAAAGAATGAAGGAAACGAAGCGAAGACGAAGAAGAGCGTCGCTCTGTAAATCAAAGAAACCCTAAGTCCCAAATGATACAAAACTACTGAAACCCTAAAAAACGTTGTGAAGCATTGGGCCTGCCTCTGCCTTGACACGCCTAAGCCCATTTGTTTTCCAAACGCACCCCCCTTTATTTTCTTTTATTCTGCCTTTTTTTTGTTTGGGCTAAACAAATCCACCAAGCCTATTTAATTTCTAAACTAATCCCTTTTTTTTTACATATATCATATCCTATCTTTTTTTTGTTAAACAAATTAATATACTATTTTTTTACATTAATTTTTTATACTAATACTATCTTATTTTCTTTATAATACAAATTGTTTCTTTTGTAATTAAAAACACTTTAACCTTTTATACACATATACAAAATTTTCTAGGATAGTTTATATTTTTGAACAATTAAAAAGACATTAAAACTTAGTTCTATTAAGTTTAGCTTTTTTGTTTAATCTAAATTTTGTACATAAAAATACTAATTATACTAACATAAAACATTAATACATAAAATAGAACTTAAAACGTTTTCTTTTCTTTTCTTAAAACCTTTTTTTTGTACATAATTAACAAAATACAAAACAAGATAAAAATACAGAATAAATAAATAATACTTAATTTTTCATTAAGTTAAACACATTTCTCACTTGTAAATAAATCACTTACACTTACACAAGTACATTGACACATTTACATTGTTTTATTCTTATATATTGATATACATTATATTTTACATTTGAGATCGCAATTCGATTTGGTTGTAAATATTTGGACACTACTCTCCTATTAAATCTCATCCCCATTTGTAAATATTTGTACCCCCACTCCCTGATACTTATTTGTAATAGTGTAGACTTTAAATTCCCGCAATTTATCGCTTTCAAATATACCATGGTTAGACCTAGGGTTTGTATGTACATAAAATCAAACGCTAGATAATCTAATACAAAGACAAATACATAAAATCAGTACACAATCACACTTACACCCCTAGGGTAATCCCGCTTGTTGCCTTCCAAAATGGGCCATGCTTGCACGTTGAGTTTCTTTGGCAAAACGAGTCAAAATGATCATAGTCCCTCGATGACGCTTTCGAAAGTTTCCTAATCAAAATGATCATAGTCCCTTCAAGCAAAATTGCCAAAGACACTTGGCACGTTTGCATTCATGGTCCATACGATGACCCGCGCCCGTCCCGTTAAACATCCTAAACACAAGATTGTCCACCAAATACAATGGTGGAACAAAATTGTTAAAAGGGTTAAAACATGAGAAAAACCTTTGAGTAAATTTAGGGGTAGACAACTCTTAGTTACTTAATCAACTTGCAAAACACACTTGCCTACTTTTCAAAACCACACTCCACAAACACTTTCAAAACAAACTTTCAAAAACATTTGAAACATCTTTTCGAAAAGATACACACCTTTGTATATACTCAAACACGAGTCATTACAATGGTTGCCTAGACAAGGCGTCTTTTTCAAAACATTTTCAAAACACACACACACACACACCATCTCAAGCAATTGAAAATCAAGGCAAGTGATCTAAAACAAGTAACTAAGAGCCCATGGATAACCATGGATGAAAGGGGTGCTAATACCTTCCCTTTTCATAATCTACCCCCCGAAACCACGAAACATCTCAAAAGGTTTTTCCTGTGCTTTTTAACCTTTCCTTTAGGATAAAATAAAAAGTCGTTGGCGACTCTTGCTAAACCGAACAAGTGCGAATACAAACGCAAAACCTCAAGTCAGTTCTCCCACCGTATCACACTTTGTATGCTTGCCCTGTGATGATTATATTATGAGGGTTTCAAGGTTTAGGCTTGTTATTTGTGTATTTTGGATACAGGTAATAGGCTGGAAGCTTGGGGCTTGTTTTGAAACTTAGGCCTTGAAACAAGTTTTTGTTGTTTCTGGTTTAAGGTTGATGCTTAGTTACAGTTTAAGGCAGGTCAGGCTTTGAGGCTTGATGCAGATCTGGGCTTGACAGGTTTGCTGGCTTTAGGCTTTTATGCAGGCATGAGGCTTTGGCTTGCTGTTTGTATGGTTAGGCTATGGCTTGATATGAGTTTGTGTTTGACAGTTTTGCTTGTAAGTTTGCTTCAGAAGTTTGTTTGAAGCAGGTTAGCAGGTGAAGGCTTTGGCTTGATGAAGTCTAAGGCTTAAGGCTTCTGGTTTTTGCCTGCTGTTTGTAGTGAGCTTGGCTTCAGCCGGCTTCAGGCTGGTTCTGTTGAAGCAGGTTCAAGGCTTTATTTTGCTTTTCACAGGCTTATGCAGGTTGATGGCTTGGTTTAAGGCAGGTTAGGCTTGAAGCTTGATGTTCTGGTTTGTGTTTGAATGTTTGACAGGTTAGGTTGTTTTGGAATACAGGTTTGGAGGCAGACTCTTTGTATGTTACAGTTTGAGAGATTTTGGCTTTTGTGTTATTTCTGCCCCCTTTTGCATCTGTGTTGACTGTTTGTTTTATATATTTGTCCTTAAGCCTCAGTCTGTTGTAAGCCTATTTCTCTCTCTTTTCCTCTCTCTCTACAATTTAAAGCAATTGTTTATTGCTTAAAAGTAGCTTTTCTGAAAAAAGCACTGGCTTGGGAAATGATGACTTTTGATGTTGCTTGCAATATTTGTTTAGCTCTGCATATCTCTTTTCCAGATTTCCTGCATATTGTACTTCTGTGATAGTTTTTGGATAGCCTTTGATATCTCTTGTACCTTTGACAGTTTTGGACAGCTTGCTGTCCAGTTTGGACTTTGGTTAGGCATGTGTAGTTCAGTTTGCCTTTGGACTTGTTTGGTTAATGTTCTTTTTCATTATGCAGCCTTGTTTTACAACTTATGCAGTATGTTTGACAAACTTTGAATTTGTGCAATTTGTAAATTTGTGCATTTCATATTTTATTTGCAAGCACCTTCTACCCCTCTTTGTGAACCAAGAGAAATCTTGTGATTTGCAGAGAGGGAAAACTGATTCCGGCCAGTTGCTTTTAATGATGATCTTTTTAACTGTCTGCCTTTAATTTCATTTCATCTGCTTTTGACTTTTTTTCTTTTTCTTTGTTTTGCAGATAAAAATCAATGGAGCAAAAGAGGAGTAGCAGTAGAAGATGGAGATTTAGGAAATTTTAGGATGCAATTTTATTTCCCTTTTAATCATTGTAACATTATTATTGTAAATACTTTGTAAATAATTACTGTATTTAAATAACAATTGTACAAATAATTAAAGATAAATAAAAAGTCTTTTTATCAGTTAATTCCTTTTCAATTCTCCTTCAATTATTTATTTAACTATTCATATTTCTTAAATTATAATAACTGGAATTTATCCCAACTATTCTAATTTAGAATAAATAAATAATCAATAAACAACTGGCGTTCCGAATAATCAAAGCATTGCACAACCAAACAACAAACGTCCACATGTCCTTTTTTCACTTGATTAAATCAAACACTGCAAGCTCCCAATCAGAAACCTCAGTCCATATCTTAGAGTAAATTGAAAAGAACTGTAGAATTAATCCTTTCTGAGAATGCGCGCACAAAACCCTGATTCTTGGTTAAATGTCAAAGAAGCGTCCGCCTGATCAAAACCTGAGCCAACTCAACCAAACCTTAGCAATCTGCTTGAACTGCTTTAAAATTAATGAAAACCCTAAATTTTGTCTGACTGGCGAGAAAAGTCTGTCTGACCGATTCTTGAGCCAGTCTGAAAAATCAGGAAAAGCCCGAAGCTATGATTTCTTGTGAAAAAATAAGAGGAGGGCAAATTTTGGGGTACAACACTAATAATCTCACAGAGTAAGGTTGGGGTAGTTTTAATGTTCCAAAACACATGAAATTTCATCGCATGGCATAATTGATTTAACATTCTTCCAAATTCATATTTTAAATTTTGCTTTGTTTTAAACTGTATTAATATCACTAACATGCTCCTGAGGTGTCTCTGAACAGGTCTAGACCTTCATATGGGTCTCATGCACGACGAAACAAAGAATACATATTTGCTCTGATCGGCCTTGTTTGCTTCGTAGCCCTTGAACTAACCAGCTTTAGCCCACGAAAAGCATTTTTTTTTAAATCGCATCCCTTGATTTAGTGGGATAGGACGTTTTTGGATCACTAATGCTTTATATTTTGTAGATTTAGTGGAAGTAGTCTACCGGAGAAGACGATCGGAGCTAGGGCTCCGGCGCTTCTCTGACCAATATAATCATGTTTTATATTTATTTTTGTGGATTGATTTATATGAACGGATGTAAAGCCTCTCCAACGGTAGAAGCGTGCATGTTAGAGCGGTAGTGTTACAGGGCACAGGTTCGATCCCTGCCCCCTGGTATTTTGATTTTTTTCCACATATTTTTCTTGTTTAAAGATCCTACGTGAACCAGTGCAATGCGTTTACCATACACTCCCATCTCATCACCATCAGATCTTCACAATCTCAGATCTGACGCCCCAGATCTACACGACCACAATGAATCTACTTGGACCAACACACTGGATCTCAGACAGGCGCATTGGTTTGTTGTTTGGGCCTAGTAATTCTTGTTTCTCACACCCCCGGTTTGCTTCTACAACAAGCCCATTGCTTTTTTAATTGTTTTGCTTTAACCTTTTTTTAGCATAATTAACTCCTTTTTTAAATTAAAGTTAACATTAATTTAGACTTAGGTTTTTTTTAAAAAGTTAACTAAAATTAATTTTCCTTTTTAATTAATTAAATTAATTGACTTCTTTTTATTATTTAATATAAATTTAACATAGTTCTTTTTTAGGGTTTCGTTATTTAAAAATCAACTTAGGGTTTTTAGTCAATTTCTTCTTAATTAAAAATAATTAGGTCATTTAGTTTTTATTTTAACTAATAAATCTTTTTCCCTTATCAAAATTAAATAGTGTTTAGGATAATTATCAAAACTCTTTTTCATTAAAAATGATCACAAGACGATTTTTCTGTCTCTTTCCCTTCTTTACAATCTTCGCGTGCTCTTTTACTTTCGCATTAGTTTTTCCCAATTATATATCTGCTACAGTATGTAATAGCTTAAATTAGGGTTTTTACTTTCCTTTCCCCCCGATTTTATGGTTTTGTACCCCCACTCCCAAAGCATTGTAATAGTTTAGGTTTACTTTATGCACCTTTACTTTCTGCAATTTACTTCTTTCCTTATAATTGCTAGTAATTAGGGCATGTATGGTAAGATCTAAAACCAATCGTTAGATAACCCTAATCAAGATAAAATAACTGAGTTCAATACACTTTGCACATACTCACCTCTAGGGTAACCTCACTTGTTGCCTTCGAATAAAAACAGTCATGCCCCTCGAGCGTGGAGACGCTTTAGCAAAGTCCCTCCGATACAAAAGATCATAGTCCCTCAATGACCCTTACGATGTTGTCTTCGGTAAACAATCTTAGTCCCTTATGATAAAATTGCTAAAGCTCCCCAACAAATTGCCTTTATGACTGTACCGTGACCCGCGCCTATCCCTCACACATCCAATGATAGGGCTTCCTACTAACTAATTGTAGGATAACACTATCTAAGGAAGATGAAAATAACACGAAAGATCTTTGAGTAGGTAGATAGCTCGTAATCGCTTGCTCACAAAAACAAATATTTTCTCACAAACACTTTTTTCTGACATATTTTCAAAAAAACAAACACTTTGTACGCATCCTCAACTGATACAAGAATCATTACAAAGTGGCCCCACTTAAGCATTTTTCAAAATATTTTCAAACACTTACACAAAAAAGCATTCTCAAACGAAGTGAGCTAGCGATTAAGAGCCCGTAGTTAACTAAAGATGAAAAGGGTGCTAACACCTTTCCTTTTCATAACCTACCCCCCCCCCCCCGAATTTAGAAAATTCTCATAGGTCTTTCCTGTTCTTTTCACTCTTTCATTTTGGATAAAAGAAAAGTCGGTGGCGAGTATTGCTATCCACACATTTACGATAAAATGCAAAACAAGTATGTTCTTCCACTGTATTGCACCGAGCTACACCTAGAGAAAGTCATACAGTCATCAATAAACAACGTCAACAAAGACAATAATCGCCCCAGATCTCTCACAAGTAAAGGTTAAAAGGCAGTCCCTTGAGCACGAGCACTCCCTCAGACGAAAGAAAGAAGATCGCTTCAAACAATGGTATGATCAATCAAGGAGTAAGTGAAAAAGAAGGGGAGGAAAATATACTTATGATCCCCTTTGTAAGCTAAGTACTTTGTAAAGCTTTTGCATAATTTCAATAATTAATCGATTAACAGTGAGATACTGCAACCATATAGAGTTTTTTAACTCCATGATGGATGTCATAAGCCACTCTTTTAAGATAGACTTTACGTTTAAGGAGAACTTTTACCAATGTAGCTGGAACCCCCTCTTAAGAACTATCTATTCCAAGAGTCTAGGCGGTAGAGCCTTGAGACGTCCACCCCAAACCAGGTCAACCTTAGAGAAAAGAGCATGGACCTTACCTTTGGTCGGAGACGACTCGTAGTGACATGGAGGAAGCACAATAACTCCTCTCAGCCGGAGCTAGTAATGACAAAATGGTTTGAATGAGACTAAAGAGTTCAAAGAACACATCAAAAACCTCAACTCAATGAGGCACTCCTTCTTGGACCCTAAACAAGCATTTGATTGGTTTAAGGCACATGTTATACTTTCTAACTAGTGTTAAGATATCTTACAAATAATTACAATGATTAATTTCTTATGAATTATTTACTACCATGTTATCTATGTAAACTTCTAAAATATTGCTAATTTTATATGGAAATACAATGTCCATTAAACTTTGGTAGGTGGTCTAGTGTTCATGAGACAAATGGGATTACCTCATAATAATAGTTGTATTTGTTGATCTTGGAATTCTTTATGGGTTCATCGCTAAGATTCATTTTAATCAAGTTATAGCCTAAGTTAGCATCTATAAAACTAAATACATGTATATTAAAGATCTGTCAATCATCCTCCTATGTTTGGAAAATGGTAAGTGTCTTTAGGAGATGTCTGATTGAGATCAGTGAAATTCACACACATATATCATTTACTTGAGGTTTTTTTTACCATTACAACGTTTGTCAAGCAAGTAGGTTACTTGATTTCACTAATAAACCTGAGTCCCTTTAACATTTTTGAACTTCCTTATTGATATTGATCCTTCTTTCGTCTCATATCTTGTGTTTCTTTAAATAACATGTTGAAAGTTGACTATAAGGGCTATATCGAACATGTAAGAGGGTGCCCATGAGAAAAAATCATTAATCTCTTAGAGTAATTGTATAACCTTATTTTTTTTCGTCTTCTTTTAGAGAGGTTCTTATCTTTGTGGTTTGGAAAATTTGGAGGCCAATTTATATGTATTTCACATTGTAGGTACCCATCTATCTTACTCATATTCTTCCTTTAGATCTAGGTCCACGGAGTTGATGATGTGAGCATTTAACTTTAACGAGGTCTCCTTAGCAACTTTCTTAATTCTTAAGCTCTCTTTATAACACTTTCTGGCTACCTCATGTTCTCCCTTCACTATGCGTACTTTCCCTTTTATTTAGCTTCATGATTAGATAGAGTATGGATAAAACCACTTTTGTAGTGTTGAATACAATGTAAGAACAAGATTTGGTTCTGCATAAAATCTTCGAGTTTTGATGATAACAATACATATACTTTATGAGTAACAATTTTGGTATCTAATAGTTCTTTTAGTGTGCAGATAAAACATTCAAATTGATTCAGGATTGTTGTTTGAAGAATCATCGGAAATGTGTTTAGCTTGCATCAGAAAGACTATTGTTTGAAGTTCTGAAGAAACATTAGTAGTTTTGATGAATACTGAATGCTCGTCAGAAACAGAACCATGTATGCTTCTCCAGATAAGGCGTTGCTTCAGAAGTCTAGTGTGTTTAGAAAAGAATCTACAGTGAAGATTAGATATAAAGCTTTTGCTTCAATTATCAGAAAACAAGATAAAAGATCTTATCAGATAAAGTTTTTGCTTCAACACTTAGATATCAATAAATTGTTTGTTAGATAAGTTGTTGCTATATATCTGAAGACTACGTTCTGGTTCTGAAGACTCTGATACCTTTGGGAACACTACAAAGAAATATCTTCTGGAATATTCATCTCTTTATATTAGAATCATTCCATCAGAAGATTGAAGAACAAAGACGTGATCTCTTTTGTGCTCTCTTACTACTTCAGAACATAAGTATATCTCAAAAAGAAGAAAAGACCAGAAACTTATGCAAGAAGTAAACAAGTACAAATGTACATCACCTTTTTCGATATTTGTGGTGAACACAGTGTACACAAGAAGTTTTCGTGTGCTCCTTGTTTCCCACATTCATACAGTACCGTTGTAGCAGACGACTTTGTGAAAGTGGCATTTTCCAATAGTCTTCTTTTCTCAGCCTATATAAAGGGATTGGTACTTCTTTGAAAAATAAGGATCAACGAACAATCAATAAAACTACTCAATAGAAAGCATCAAAAGCATAATAAAATAAAAGAGAGAAAATAATCAAAGGAAAAACACAAAGAGTTGTTGCTCATATTTATGTCAAATCATATTCTCTAGAACCCAATAGATGTTGCTCATTATTGTATTAATTCTATCATTGTTGTATACACAAGAGTTGTTGCTAATATTTGTGTGCAAACATTTGTTCTTCATTGTGGTGTTTAAATCTACTTTTTATAAGCATTCTTGTAAACACTATTGTAAATCTTTCAAGATTTATTTCCCCAAGTTACTAAGTTGTAGTCAGAATTACTTGAGAGGGCTAAGGTGTTTTTTCTAAACTCTTAGAGGTTGTTATAATCTTTCTAGATTATTGGATTAAGTCCTTTTCTAAGGCAAAATCACCTTGGCGGATGGACAAGAGTAGCCTTTTCTATGGTGAACTTGTATAAACCAAAAGTGTCACTTTTCTTTATTGCTTAGTTATCATTGTTTGTTTGTGAGAAGCATTTGCAAAAGAAATAGTTTTTGAAAATCCAAATTCAAACCCCCCTTTCTTGTGTTTTTCTCAACCTTCAATTGGTATCAGAGCCTGGTTCTACTATTGATTATTCAATCAAACACTTAACCGTGTATAGAGATCCAGTGTGAGAAAAACTTCTATGGTTGTTGCTCATACAAATGAAAGAGATGGTTACAGTACTAAGCCTCCTAGTTTTGATAGATAAATTTTTTACTATTAGAAAGATAGACTAGAAAGTTTCTTTCTAGGATATGATGCTGATATTTGGGATCTTGTCATTTTTGGTTATGAAGCACATGTATCTGCGATTGGTATTCCCATTCTCAGAAACAAAAATAGAATGAATGATGATCAAAAGTGTGTGCTCAAGAATAATCATAAATCCAGAACTATTCTTCTCAATGCTATATCTCACAATGAATATGTGAAGATCACTAATAGAGAAACAACAAAGGATATTTTGTATTCGTTGAAAATGACACATGAAGGTAACACTCAAGTCAAGGAGTCTAAGGCACCTGCCTTAATCCAAAAATATGAAGCCTTCAAGATGGAAGAAGATGAAACTGTTGAAACTATGTTTTCAAGGTTTCAAACTTTAGTTGAATGACTTAAAGTTATGGACAGGGGCTATTCTACAATTGATCATATTAAAAAGATCATCAGGAGTCTTCCTAAGAAATGGAGACCTATGGTTACTACTTTGAAGATGTCTAAGGATCTAAACACTTTGTCTCTCGAAGAATTGGTTAGCTCTCTTAGAAGTCATTAAATAGAGCTAAAGGAAGATGAGACTCAGAAAAGACCTAAAATCAACGTCAGAAAGGACCAAGTCAGAAAAATGCAAAGCGTTCCAAGCTGAAGAAGTAGAAGATTCTGAAAAAGAACCTTCTGATGACGAAGTTGAAGTGTCTCTTCTTTGTAGAAGAGTTAAAAAACTCTGGAAGAAAAGACAAGGCAACTTCAGAAGACCAAGTAATAGAGAAGATCATTCAATATCATCTACAAGAGGAAGAGCAAACAAAGAAGTTACTTCCTACAAATACAAAATGTCGGGACACTACAAAAATGAATGTACAAAGCTTCAAAAAGAAAGCACCAGAAAAGAAAGCTTCAAGAAGAATGCCTTCAATGGTAAGAATAAAGGTCTCATGGTGTTGTACCCCAAAATTTTCCCTCTCATTTTACTCAATATATACTCCTAGAGATCCTCAATTTGCTCAAGTTTGCCCAAGAGTTGACCAGATAAAATCTCTCCTAAGGCAGGGTGTCTCAAATTAGGGTTTCCATTTTCATCAAGATAGATGGACTCCAAAGACCTCATATGCTCTCCTTGGTACTAATATGTTCTCAAGACCCTACATGTAAAGTTTCATGCCTTGCACAAGAAGTTTGCTCAGTCAACTGCTCAGATGCTTGAGAATCGACTATATTAGGTCAAAAGTCAACTGTGACCCACATACAGTCAAACTTCAAGATTTTTGGTCAAAATTAACATTTTGAAGTGAATTTCATCATTTGATCAAGTGTTTATCATGATTCCCAAAGGAATGCTCCAAAATCATCAAAACCCAAAAGTTGCTAAATTAGGGTTTCATAGTAAAAGTCAACCAAACTTTGACCAAGCATAACTTCCACATGCTTTATCAAAAATTTTCCAACCAAAGCTCATTTTGAAGAGAATGCAATTCCCTAGAACCTATCTTCATCCCACAAGTTCAAAATATGCACTCATAAAAAGATATGAATTTCTACATTATGGGTCCTTTTGAAAAGTCAACAAAAACACCTTTTGGGTCAAAGCTTCTTACATGAACATGGAAGACTCAATTGAGATGATACCAAAAAGGTTTCTTACGGGGACATCCTAAGCTTTCTGAAAAGTCCAAGAACACCTCTCTAGGGTTAAAATTGGAGGAGATATGCCATGTCAAAGTTAACCCTTTTTGCAAAATTGCCAAAAGTCAAATGTGCTCAAAAATGCATTTTTTTGTTAAATGAGTCAAACCTTTTATGCTTTCACCTCACTTATAATGTGGTCCACGACTCAAATATTCACCCACATATTATTTGCTTCATTTTTCAATTTATTTTGATTTTTTATTAATTAAAAATTGAATTAAATTAATTAATTGGTGAATAATAGTAAAGATATGATTTGATTTGGTTTTTGGACAGGTTGGTAATAAAAATATGATGAGTTATCAAGGCCAAAATGAATCAAGCATAATTGGTACAAGAAAGGGATGATTTGGCTAAAAATAGCAAGTTTACATGTAGCATGAAAATCAAATCAAATCTCTCATAATTGCAAAGATTCAATCCAATCTCACAACCCTAATTCATTCCTAGATATATATTGGACATATACAAAGCATGAAACAAGGTTTTGCAGACGTGAAAGTGAGAGAACGAAAAGCTCAAAATTGGACAAAAGTGGTGAATCAGTTTGAATCATACAAGGTTTTCCAATCAATCACAAGTCCTTTCACGCCCAGAAATAGCTTGTATGAACATTATGGTTTGCCATATTTTTCAAATTCGATTATCATGATTTATACATTATGAGCATGTTTTAATGGCATATACGTGTTTGTTATCATGTTTGCAATATGTTGGTCTGGTTTAATTAACGTTTTGATGCCCATACTGATGAATGCCAAAGCTAGGGTTTGAAACCACATTTTGGGGCTTCTTGACACGGGAAAAATTTGGCCACGAATAAGGTACCATGATGCTCGTGAGGCCAAAACGAGTCGATTGGTACAATCACAATTAATTTATCATGCCCGTGCTGGATTTTTGAGTTTTACAGGTTTGTAGCTACAGACTTTTGTCTGTAGGTAAAGGTACAAGAACCTAAGGCGACGGAGAAAGGTAGAAGAAGATTTTGTGTCAGCCAGCCATTCGCCCATTTGAAAATTCGCGCGCGTAGGAGTCAGTGATTTGTTTTCTTTATATTATATTTTGTTTTCATTATACTAAAAATTAAAACATATAGTGCAGCTGGCAACGAGGCATTGGTATTAAGCATAAGGACCTGGGTTCGATCCCAGGTCCCAGCGTTCCCTTTATTTTATTTTCTCTCAACAGATCCAACGTATCTCTCATCCTGGTGTCCACCATACTCCACCAGCATCCAGCCACTTGATCCAGCATAGTACTAGATCCAACGCTCCAGCAGTGAGGGACCATGATGCACCCTCAAGTCAATGCTACAAGAAATCAAATACTGACTGGGCTTGAAGGGTTATTGGGCCTGGAAACTCAGAATTACACCCCCCATTTGCTAGTACATACAGGCCCAGTTTGTCTTTTCTTTTATTTTCTTTTTAATTTCTTTAATTAATCTCTTCATTTGTTTTAATTAATTAACACAATTTTTTTTATAAAACTAAAAAATCACCAAAAACACATAATTAAATATTATTTATTCAAATTATTATTTTTGAAAATATATTTGGTTAATTAGTTTATTTGATTATTTTGTTTCAATTAAAATTAAATAGAAATTAGGTTTTAAATTTTGTAATTAAATTGTTTTTTTTCTCAAATAAAAAACCACCAAAAATACACAAAATCTTTTTTTGTAAAATATTTTATTTTCTTGAAATTATTTAATTTAGTTTCGATTAGGTTAATTTTAATTTCTTTTTATATTTAAAAATAATTAGAATTAGGGTTTTAGTCGTACATAACTTAATTAATTATTTTCTCAAAAAATAAATATTTTCTAGTCAAATTTTTAGGATTTTCAATTTTTCTCGCACTTAATTTGCCGCGCGCATTTCAGTTCGTTTCATTATTATTGTAACTGTTTCAAGGATGTAATAGTTTTAATTAGGGTTTTAAGCTTCTGCATTTTTATTTTCCGTCAAGACAATTATGTAACTGTCAAAGCCTTGTAATAGCTAGGTTTATTTTTCGCACTTTAAATTCTTACAAATATTTAATTGTCTAGATCCATGCTAATAGGATTGTATGACAAGAGTATCTTGAAATTAAAATGTTAGATCACCTAATGTGCAAAGACTAATTAACTGAAGCAATTCACATGCACATATTCACTCCTAGGGTTTACCTCACTTCGGTTGCCTTCGGTAAAACAGTCATTAAGCATAGGAGATTTTAGTGGTTTCCCCCCAGTCTAAAAGATCAAATTGTCCCATTCGAATGTTGCCTCAGAAAGATCTTAAGACTCTAGGGTTACTACTAAAGTTTTCTAACTATTGCTTTAGTGGTTGTACTTGTCCCTTTCGAATGTCCCTTACAACTCCAACGACGGTGCTACCTACTCCTTAATAGTGGGATAGCGCTCTAAAGGAAATGAGAACAAACAATCTTTTTTGAGTAGGTAGAATCTTAAGTACTTGCTCAATAAAAACGTTTCACACAAACACCTTTCAAAACAAATTTTCAAAACAAACTTCGTCACATCCTTGAGGACTGATACAAGGGTTATCACGAAGTAAAACATTTTCAAAACAAGCACGCACAAGCAATTTGAAAAATGAGTAAGTACCTAAGAGCCCATGGAAAACCATGGATAGAAAGGGTGGTAACACCTTCCCTTTCTATAATCTACCCCCCGTACTCAGAATATCTCGAAAACAGGTTTTTTCTGTTCTTTTTCCTTTTCCATGATTGGATGAAATAAAAGTCGGTGGCGACTCTTGCTTACCGCGACATTTGCAAACAAAAAATGCAAACCAATATAACAGTCGATTTTGCCACCGTATCACATAACTGGTGACTCTGCTGGGGAATTATAAGTGGGGTATACCTTAGGATCTAGGTCATTAAATTGCTTCTCTTGATTATCTTGATTGCTTTACTTTTAAGGGTTTGTTTGGGGTTACTATAGATCCTACACCCGGATCTGGGGGCACTCAGTAGGTAAACAGCAATAGATCGTGGAGACTGTACGACGTAGACCGATATGGTTTAAGCGATGGCTGTGTTGGTGTGACACTTTCGTTGGTACCGGTATCCTTCGTGGGGAAACGAGGAGAATATGGGGCCTCCGCATGGTGTCGTGAAGCACTAACGTACCTTATAACCTTAGTTGAACAAACATGGCCATTAGAAAGTAGTGAGATAGCCGACCTCGGTGTAGAGCTGAGGATTGGTTGATACTCGATGCTACACTCATTGAGATCATACTTTCGGGATATTTCGGCTGCAAGAAAATATTGCTTGAGCTGAGACAATGCCTGATAAAGGATGGTCAGTGATATTGAGATCCCTTAGAACCCGGTTACTTTTTAAGATAGGTTTGAAATCAACTAAACTTCAAGAGGGTAGTACCTTTAACCTCATGCAAGCCTTAAACCTAAGGAGTTTGTGTGATTTGACTGTGTTTGTTATACCGCTGTTTGTTATACCTGTGATTTATCATGACATCATGCATCAAAACATAGCATCCATTCTTATTGCACTAACCATTTCAAAGACCAAGGGAATTTATCTTTGTTCTATTTTGCAGATCATGGCTTCCGTTTGTAGAAACACTATTTGAATCAGCTTTGTGAAGATAACTTCCCAACTCAAAGAGCTAGCATCAAGGGTTTCTGAAACTTCTGCGTTAACTAAGAGACATGGTCGACTTCTCAACCTGGTTACTTCAAACTTTGATGAAAAGATGATGATTGTACTCTTTCAGTTCTTTGATCCCAAGCACCACTGCTTCACCTTTCCAGAATATCAGTTGGTACCTACCTTAGAAGAATTCTCTCAACTGTTGGATATACCCATTCTTGAACAGTTACCCTTCACAAGTCTAGAAGAAGTTCCTAAGCCAGAAGTCATTGCCTCGGCTTTGCATCTGAAACGGGCCGACGTGGTATCCAATTGGGAAACAAGAAGCAGAGTCAAAGGTTTTCTAGCTAAGTTTCTGATAGACAAGGCCCAACTGTCTTGGGATGATATGATTTTTTAGGCTTCTGAGGAGGTCTTGGCTCTTCTAATCTATGGATTAGTCCTATTCCCTAATCCGGACTCATTCATAGATGTGAATGCTATCAAGATCTTCCTCTCTCGCAATCTTGTGCCTACCTTACTCGGAGATATTCTGCACACTCTCCATACTCGCACCATGAAGAGAAGAGGGATTCTTATGTGCTGCACGCCATTGCTGTCGAGGTGGTTTATTTCTCACCTCCCTAAGTCCATACTTAAGAATGAAGAAGGTTTGGGTTGGTCGCAAAGGATAATTTCGCTTGCTCATACGGATATTCTTTGGTGTTCTCGAGCTATGGAAAACATTGTTATTATTGACCGCTGCGGAGAGTACCCTAATGTCCCATTACTTGGTATTAGAGGAGGTATAACCTACAATCCTTGTTTAGCTCTGTGACAATTTGGTTACGCTCGAAGGGATGGTCCCCATGAGTTGCTTATCGAGGGCATTGCATTTAACTATGATGACGATGTTCACGAGTATCGCCGGAGGTTCATACGAGCTTGGGGCATGGTAAACAGGTTTGGCACCAAGGCTTTGGGGCCAAAAACTTCCATTCCTATGGAACCTTACCTCCAATGGGTACGAGCTCGTGCCCAGAAGCTTATGATGCCCTATGTGGCTGTTTTGCCAGTGATTGTGGAACCCACTACAGAAAAGGGTATTCCTTACACGGTTCTCTATCCTTACATGCCCACTGATCTTGGAGAATTACAGAGGTCTTGGATTCAGTTGATGAAGGAGCGGGATACTTAGAGGGATTAGTTCCATGCTCAGGAGAGGAAGGTTTTAGAGCTCACATAGCAACTGCACGAAGAAAGAGGAATCAATGACTATCTCGGCACAAAGAGGAAGCATCCATGGGAATTTTGATGTCTTTTATAGTTTTAGATTTGTTTTTTAATTGTAACGCCTAAAAGGCATTTGAACTTTAAAATCAGCTAATAATTTTTTTGTTTATTTTGGTTTGCAAATTTAAATTTCCCGAAGTCTTTGAAATCATTGCATGCGCATCCCATTCATAACATTGCATGTGCAGGTACCATTACAGGTTTCTCATCTTCTTCGCTGTTTATTTCAGCACGAAATGTATTTCGAGCAAACCATCAAGGACCTTCAAACACAGAACGCCCAGTTCCAACAAATGTTCATAAGTCTGGAAAAAGGGCAGGAGGATCTGAAAGCCCTTATCCTAAAAGAGAAGAAGAAAAAGAAGAAGGTTATCGGTATTCTGAATATGGGCTGAAGGTTTAGAGAGCGGTTGAAGCGACAAGCCGATCTGACCTCTTCATCCAAGGAAGGGGAGAATCAAGAAGAAGAGAAGGACCCCAGTCCTGCAGTATCTAACAATGATACCAATTACAATGATGAGCAATATCCTCCTGCTGAGGATAGATACAAGCAGTTGGAAGATCGTCTGAGTGCCATGGAAGTTTAGAGGATACCTGGACTGGATTTCAAAGAATTGGGATTAGTGTCGGGAGTGGTCATCCTGCAGAAGTTCAAATCTCCAGTTTTTGCTAAGTATGATGGGGTGTCCTTCCCAAAACTCCATCTCCGTTCTTATGTCAGGAAGATCCAGCCCCACACCGCTGATAGAAATCTGTGGGTTCATTTCTTTCAAGATAGTCTGTCAGGGACTCAGCTTGAATGGTTCTACCAGCTGGAGGGAGAAAATATTCGAAACTGGGAAGATATGGCTGTTTCTTTCTACAAGCAGTATCAGTATAATGCCGACCTTGCTCCCACTTGTACTCAATTCCAGAGTATGTCCATGGGTGCAAGTGAAGGATTTAAAGATTATGCACAAAAATAGAGAGACTTGGCTGGGAGAGTTCAACCCCCGTTGTCTGATAGGGAGTTGGTTGATATGTTTCTTGGGATGCTATCTGGTCCATTTTTCAATCATTTGATTGGCAACTCGTCAACTGGTTTCACTGAGCTGATTCTGACTAGAGAGAGTAGAAGCTGGGTTTTGGAGCAGCAAGATACAGAAGGATGCCTCTTCGAGTTCGATAAAGAAGTCTTTAGCTGGTAAGAAGGAAGCCAGTGCTATCTATAGCCCGATGGGACAAAACAGAGCTGAACATCGTCAGACAGTAAGTGTCGTGATGATACCTAGACCTGCAGTTGCTCTACAATGCAACAATCAACAAAGGGGGGAAAGGCTATAACGACAGTTTACCCGCATCAATGTGACATTGGCTGAAGTGCTACCTCATCTGCTGAGATCCAACTTGGAAACCTTGAAAGAGGCTCCCGAGAATTCGAATACTACATCTCCCCGATATAATCCAAATGCCCGGTGTGCCCATCATTCTGAGAGTCCTGGCCACGATACAAATGACTGCTGGGCTCTGAGGAACAAAGTACAAGACTTGATTGAAGCCAAGGAAATAGAGTTTGATGCTTCGGAAAAGCCAAATGTCATAACTGCTCCCATGCCTAAACACGGTCGTAGAGTTAATGCTGTTGACACTGATTTGTTCGTTACCTCTGTTGATGAAGTCTCTACTCCTCATGATTGTCAAGAAAAATTTGTTGTGGCCCGGTTTATTTTCGAGTTATGGTGAAGGTTGCCACATGTGTTCATTTCTACCTTCTGGTTGCCGTTTGTTGAAATTAGGTGTTCAATGCCTGATAGACAACAAAGAAATTTTGTTTGAGAAAACTTTGGTTCCTGTTGTTCCACCTGAAGACATTGCCATTATAACCATTTCCGCCAATCCTTCCAAGGTCTCCTCGAGAAGACCTGTTAGGATTACATCTGCTCCAAGAATCGCTCTGCTGATAATCACTGTTCCTGGTCCTGTCCCGTATGTCTCGGACAAAGATGTCCCCTGACATTATGGTGCCGATGTGTATTATCATGGCATCAAACAAGATTTGAAAGAAGAAGAGGTTGATCCTGATATTGGTAACATTGTCGGAACCAGCAAAGTTACCTAAAATGGAAGGGTCTTCTCTCCCGAGATTTCCCCGAAGACTGTCAACAAACCTATTGTCATTCCATCTGTTATTCCTGCTAGTACATCAACTACTGTTCCTGTTCTTACTCCAGTTATTACCCCTGTCGGCGAATCTTCAGATACCCGCGGCAAGGAGATTATAGGTGAGCCTGCCAGGACGGAGGCGCCTAAGAAAATTGTTGTGGAAGCCTCTAAGTAAGAAATGGAGGAAATACTGAAAATCATTAAGAAGAGAGGCTACAATATGGTCGAGCAGTTGGGGAAGACCTCATCAAAGATATCTATGTTATCCCTATTATTGTGCTTCGAGACCCATGCGAAGGCTTTGATTGCATTCCTCAAAACTACGCATGTGTCGTAAGAGACTTCAACTGATCAGTTCAAATATTGTGTGGCCAACCTGACTGCTGATAATGGGCTGTGGTTTTCAGATGCGGATTTGACACCAAAAGAAAGAAAGCATAATGATGCTCTGCATGTCTCGATTGAATGCAGGGGCACCACTATGGCTCATGTGCTGGTAGATACTGGGTCTTCACTGAATGTTTTGCCGAAGAAGGCGTTGGACCAGTTGGATTGCGAGGGTTTGACTCTAAAGCCTAGTAACATTATGGTAAGGGCTTTTGAAGGATCAAAGAGAATGGTGCACGGGGAGGTGGACATCCCTGTCAAAGTGGGTTTCTCAGACTTTTGGGTCCACCTTCTATGTGATGGATATCAGGCCGTCGTATTCTTGTTTGCTCGGTCGTCCTTGGATCCACAAGGCTGGGGCAGTCACTTCCACACTCCACCAAATGCTGAAGTATCCGGTGAAAGGAAAGATTGTCACAATGCAGGGTGATGAAGAATATATGGTGAGCCACCTCAATTCCTTCCGCTACGTAGAGATGGACGGGGAATTCATAGAAACTCCTTGTCAAAACTTCGAAGAGGTCCCTCAAATCTTGGCATCAACTGAAACTTCTACCAACTAACCTCCTTTGAAGATGGATTCTCTCAAGGACGCCAAGGCTGTGGTTAAAGAAGGTAGGTGTACCAATTGGGGTC
Organism: Vicia faba; assembly: GCA_948472305.1. Lineage (NCBI taxonomy): Eukaryota > Viridiplantae > Streptophyta > Magnoliopsida > Fabales > Fabaceae > Vicia > Vicia faba. Next base: position 131,961 of record CATIWC010002233.1, on the reverse strand, counting down.
AGCTCCCTGATTTCACTCACAAAACGGACAAATTTGGTTTAGGTTTTACTATAGGGGCTCAAAGGGCTGTTAGATGCGCTCGGGCTGGAAGACCTCCCCTACACATCAGCAATTGTGGGGTTAACACCATCGAAGACAGTAAGGAGGACTCAGACATCGACAATTGGATCTACCCAACTACCAACAACGGACCGAGTAACTGGACGACTAGGGACTTTATACCAGTTTCTTTTATTCCGCAGTAATTGACTTACTTGTTTTGAGATTTGTAATAAACGATTTGAAACTTTACGGCCTGGTGCTTTGCCCGAGACACCTTGGCTTTGCTTGTGAGGGTTATTATTTGTCATTTCATATATCATTAATAAAGCATTGGACGTTTTCTTGCAAACAAATTTTGTGCTCTCTGTTTTTCTTTTCTGTTTTCACTTTATCAAAACAACTATTCTCTTACACACACACTCACGTATCATAATGAAGATCCATATCCACTCTGGATCATTGATAACAGCTCTACTATTGCCAATTATGACTTCAAAAATCCGATCAACCAAGTTGAGGATGAAGGTGAGGATGATTGTGAGGTGTCTGGAGAACTTGCTAGACTATTACAGCAGGAGGAAAGGGCCATACAGCCTCATGAAGAGCCGGTTGAGACAGTGAACTTAGGTACTGAGGAAAACAGAAAAGAGGTTAAAATAGGTGCAAATCTAGAGCTTAGTGTCAAACAGAGGCTGATAGAAATGTTGCACGACTATGTTGAGATCTTCGCCTGGTCTTATGAAGACATGCCTGGTTTGGACACTGATATTATGGTACATCGCCTGCCGACTAAAGAAGACTATCCTCTGATTAAACAAAAGGTCCGTCGTATGCACCCTGAAATGTCAGAAAAGATCAAGGCAGAGGTCATGAAACAGTTTGACGCAAGATTCTTAGCTGTCACCTCCTATCCACAGTGGGTTGCCAACATCGTCCCGACACCTAAGAAGGACGGTAAGGTACGGATGTGTGTGGATTACAGAGATCTGAACAGGGCAAGCCCCAAGGATGACTTCCCTCTTCCTCACATTGACGTTCTGGTCGACAACACCGCGCAACATAAAATCTTCTCCTTCATGGATGGTTTCTCTGGCTACAACCAGATCAAGATGGCTCCTGAAGACATGGAGAAGACAACCTTTGTTACACATTGGGGCACCTTCTTCTACAAGGTGACGCCTTTTGGGTTGAAGAACGTTGGGGAAACCTATCAGTGCGCCATGGTCGCTTTGTTCCATGATATGATTCACCATGAGATCGAAGTCTATGTTGATGACATGATAGCCAGGTCTCAGACTGAGGAAGAGAACCTTGATCATCTCCAGAAATTGTTTGGCAGGTTGAAGACATACAAGCTGAGGTTGAATCCGAACAAGTGTACCTTTGGGGTAAGATCTGGTAAGCTTCTGGGTTTTGTCGTCAGTGACAGGGGTATTCAGGTAGACCCTGCGAAGGTAAAGGCCATACAAGAGATGATGGTTCCCCGCACAGAGAAGAAAGTTAGAGGTTTCTTGGGACGCCTGAATTATATCGCCAGGTTCATTTCACATCTGACTGCTACTTGTGAGCCAATCTTTAAGCTTCTGAAGAAAGATCAAGTGGTAAAGTGGAATGATGAATACCATACCGCTTTCAAAAGAATCAAGTAATACCTTCAAGAACCACCAATTCTGATGCCTCCAGTTAAAGGAAGACCGTTGATATTATACTTGACAGTGCTAGACAATTCAATGGGGTGTGTGATAGGGCAGCATGACGAGTCTGGTCGAAAAGAGCACGCAATTTATTACCTTAGCAAAAAGTTTACCGACTGTGAGACACGATACTCATTGCTCGAGAAAACTTGATGCACTTTGGCATGGGCTGCTCGCCGACTGAGACAGTAGACGCTGACTCACACTACCTTGTTGATATCAAAGATGGGTCCGATCAAGTATATTTTCAAGAAGCCCGCTCTCTCCGAAAGGATAGCAAGGTGGAAAATGATCTTAAATGAATACGACATACAATATACAACCCAAAAAGTAATAAAGGGGAGTGTATTGGCTGATCATTTGGCTCATCAGGCCATGGATGACTACCAGTCTATGAATTTTGAGTTCCCGGATGAGAATATCATGTTAGTGACTGGCTACGAAGAACCTAGACCGGATGGAGGACCTGAGGAGGGATCCCGATGGTCTATGTATTTTGATGGAGCCTCTAACGTACTGGGTAACGGCATTGGCGCTGTAATCATATCTCCCGAGGGATGTCATACTCCATTCACTGCCCGATTAGGTTTCAACTGCACCAACAACATGGCGGAGTATGAAGCATGTATTATGGGTCTTCGAGCAGCTATTGACCTAAGGATCAAGTTCTTGAGTGTATTCGGGGATTCCGCTTTGGTGATAAGACAGATCAAAGGTGAGTGGGATACGAAGCACCCGAATCTCATTCCTTACAAGGAATATGTAGTGACATTACTCCCACACTTTGAGGAGGTAACCTTCAAACATTTCCCACGAGAGGAGAACTAGTTAGCGGATGCGCTAGCTACCATGTCTTTTATGTTCAAAGTTAGGTGGGATAATGAAGCTCCCCAAATCACCATTGAGAGATTGGATGAACCAGCACACTGCTGTGAAATCGATACTGAAGAAGCGGCAGACAAACCCTGGTTTCATGAAGTCAAAAGGTATCTCGAGGCTTAAGAGTATCTCGAAGGGGCATCTGTCAACGATAACAAGTTTCTGAGAAGGTTCACTGCAAAGTTCTTCCTCAGTAATAGAATCCTCTATAAACGCAACCATGACTTCACACTACTACGGTGTGTAGACAAAAGTGAAGCAGAGAGGATCATGACAAATCTACATGAAGGCACTTTCGGAACCCATTCTAGTGGACATACCATGGCTAAGAAGATGCTACGGGAAGGATACTACTGGTCCACTATGGAGGCAGATTGTTATCAACACTCTCGAACCTGTCATAAGTGTCAAGTCTATGCTGATAAGGTGCATGTACCTCCGGTTCCTCTCAATGTCTTGACGGCTCCTTGGCCCTTTGCGATGTGGGGCATCGACATGATCGGCGAGATCATACCTACTACGTCTAACGGGCATCATTTCATTCTGGTAGCCATTGATTACTTCACGAAGTGGGTTGAGGTAGCTTCATTTGCTACAGTAACCAAGAACGTCGTGGCGCGGTTTATCCGACACAATCTGATCTGTCGATATGGTATGCCAGAGAGAATTATTACTGACAATGGTACGAATCTCAACAACACAATAATCACCAAGCTCTATAAACAGTTCAAGATACAACACCATAATTCTTCTCCCTACCGGCCGAAGATGAATGGCGTTGTTGAGGCAGCTAACAAGAACATCAAGAAGATTATGCAAAAGATGACGGTGACATATAAAGACTGGCATGAGATGTTACCATTCGCTCTTCATGGGTACCTTACCTCAGCACGGACGTCGACAGGGGCAACACCCTACTCTCTGGTATATGGCATGGAGGCAGTCTTACCCATTGAAGTCCAGATACCTTCTCTCAGGATTATGAAGGATGCGGGTTTGAACGAAGATGACTGGATCCGAACCCGACTTGATCAGTTAAATCTAATCAATGAAAAGAGACTTACTGCTATCTGCCATGGTCAGACGTATCAAAAGTGAATGATCAAGGCTTTTAACAAGAAAGTCAGACAGGCGCCAAGAATATCAAGTCGGGGATCTAGTGATCAAACGCATTATACTGCCGCAAGGTGATCCCAGGGGCAAATGGACCCCCACGTACGAATGGCCATTTGTGGTTAAGAACATTTTCTCAGGAGGAGCTATGATTCTAACCACCATGGATGGTGACGACCTTCCTCGCCCTGTCAATGCAGCCATAGTGAAAAGATACTACGCATAATCAAAGACCCATTAGGTCGACTGGCCTAGGCAAAAATAAGGGCTTCCCGGTGAACCAAAAGGGTTCAGGCAAAAGTAAGGGATGAAAATGAAAAAAATATGTACACCCGGCAAGTCGAAAACCAGAAAGGGAGGCTTGGGCAAAAAAGGGTATCCCGGTGGATTGAAAACCCGAAAGGGCAATCCAGAAAAAAGTTAGGGATTGAAGCGTATCACTTTGTCTCATTGGATCATCTTGCGGCCAGACTTTGGTATTGACTATCAAGCTCGGACGGCGCCAACAAATCTGATCAACCTTCAGCCAAATAGCAAAGTGATGAGACGCTTGAAGATATAAAGGCAATAGCAGAGTTGGAACCCAATGGGGTTGTTTCACATAGCTATTTTTCTTTCTTTTACACAAATTGTATAATTTCTATCTTTCGACGGCGTTCTATTACTAGGACATCAGCCTCTTTGTACAAAACGCCTATTACAGGCCAACTTCAAAAATCAATACAAGTCATTTTCACAAGAAACTTCAATTTGTTTTTTCTTTTTCTGTTTTGTTTTGCAAGAACGTCTAATAATTTATTTTTGATATATGCATTTGAAAATGATTGCCGCTCATAAATATTTACATAAGAAACAAAAGACAATTACTTGTAAGTCCATAAACAGGGAAAAAACAAGAATTGCCAAACCCTACGGTTACTCGGCCCAGCAGGTACCGGGGTAGAGCCAGCTTGGGAACATAATTATTGGTATATACACTCCCCACAGAGTAAAAGAGTATCCAAAGGCATTGATGTCAGCTTTCCCGAAACAAGACAACACTCTCCCCAGCCGAGGTTCATAATTGCGGGCGGGTCAGTAAATTTCATCCCCCAAGCGGAGTTTATTTCTACAGATACAAAAGCTCAATCTCCAACAGAGCTCATCATCTCCAGCAACGGAATTTCATCCCCAGCTGAGTTTATTCCTCCAGATCAGCAGGCCTACCAACGAAGTATCTCTTCCCCTAAGTTGGTCCCCGCAGAGTTATTCTCCAGCATCCCTTCCCGACATAATATTTACAAATCTCCAGCAACCGCCAGGGATTTATTTTCCCAAGACGCGAGCATACCCCGATAGCATTTCATAAACATACATCACGACATACACATACATATCATATGCAGCATAATCTCATTTATTTTGAGAACATCATCTCACCCTGCATTTCATGCATCGCATATAACTGACCCTGATATCTTTTCAGGAAAAGACGATTAGCTTCAGCAAATCCAGCAGTTATAAAGATCACATCTACAGACGACTAATGGAAACTCAGTTCCCGAAATCAAACGGGTCAACTAATCTATACTATCGCTTTGAAGTAACCCTACTATCCAGGTTTCTTCCCACAAACCCTACGACCCAGGTTCCTTCTCACAGCCCTACTATCCAGGCTTTCATATCGAAGCAACCCTACTATCTAGGTTCCTTCTCACAGCCCTACTATCCAGGCTTTCATATCAAAGTAACCCTACCATCCAGGTTCCTTCTCACAGCCCTACTATCCAGGCTTTCATATCGAAGCAACCCTACTATCCAGGTTCCTTCTCACAGCCCTACTATCCAGGCTTTCATATCGAAGTAACCCTACTATCCAGGTTCCTTCTCACAACCCTACTATCCAGGCTTTCATATTGAAGTAACCCTACTATCTAGGTTCCTTCTCATAACCCTACTATCCAGGCTTTCATATCAAAGTAACCTTACTACCCAGGTTCCTTCTCACAGCCCTACTATCCAGGCTTTCATATCGAAGTAAACCTACTATCAAGGTTTCTTCCAACAAGCCCTACTATCCAGGCTTTCATATCGAAGTAACCCTACTATCCAGGTTCCTTCTCACAGCCCTACTATCCAGGCTTTCATATCAAAGTAACCCTACTATCCAGGTTCCTTCTCACAGCCCTACTATCCAGGCTTTCATATGGAAGTAACCCTACTATTCAGGTTCCTTCTCATAACCTTACTATCCAGGTTCCTTCTCTCTTATCTCCAGACAGCAGTCCACAACACTGTAGGACTTGGACCTGATCAAACACGATTGGTTTCACATTTTCCCAGTAAGTCACGGTGCAGCATATACCCTGACCAGATATGCAGTTCACTTCCGCTTCCTCAAGTCGGAGTTATTTCCCCAGTAGAGTAACAGACAACTGAAGCTCCTAAAATTCTATTTCTCCCAAGACAGATACCAACGTTCCTCAGCAGATTCCTCATCAACAACAGCAACAAGGACTCTCGTCAAAGGAATATCTCAGGAAATCAACATTCTCTAGATGGCATCTTTAAGCCCATCTCCGACAATTTTCCTTCGCATCCAGGATGGCATCTTTAAGCCCATCTCTAACAATATTCCATTATCGACCTCCAAATGGCATCTGTAAGTCCATTCCCGATATCAAAAATCAAGTGTCACTTCATGCGAGTGCAAATTTCTGGGCACTCTAGTGTTCAATCATCTTCCATCTTCAGATCACGAAAGGCAGGCTAGCCAATCTACATCCTCGGGTTTAAGAAGATTGAACAAGAGCAGATGTTGTACCCCAAAATTTTCCCTCTCATTTTACTCAATATATACTCCTAGAGATCCTCAATTTGCTCATGTTTGCCCAAGAGTTTACCAGATAAACTCTTTCCTAAGGCAGGGTGTCTCAAATTAGGGTTTCCATTTTCATCAAGATAGATGGACTCCAAAGACCTCATATGCTCTCCTTGGTCCTAATATGTTCTCAAGCCCCTACATGTCAAGTTTCATGCCTTGCACAAGAAGTTTGCTCAGTCAAATGCTCAAATGCTTGAGAATCGACTACATTAGGTCAAAAGTCAACTGTGACCCACATACAGTCAAACTTCAATATTTTTGGTCAACAATAACATTTTGAAGTTACTTTCATCATTTTATCAAGGGTTGATCATGATTCCTCAAGGAATGCTCCAAAATCATCAAAACGCAAAAGTTGCTAAATTAGGGTTTCTTAGTAAAAGTCAACCAAACTTTGACCAAGCATAACTTCCACATGCTTTATCATAAATTTTCCATACAAATCTCATTTTGAAGAGAATGAAATTCCCTACAACTCATCTTCATCCCACAACTTCAAAATATGCACTCATAAAAAGATATGAATTTCTACATTATGGATCCTTTTGAAAAGTCAACAAAACACCTCTTGGGTCAAAGCTTCTTACATGAACATGGAAGACTCAATTGAGGTGAGACCAAAAATGTTGCTTAGGGGACATCCTAAGCTTTCTAAAACGTCCAAGAACACCTATCTAGGGTTAAAATTGGAGGAGATATGCCTTGTCAAAGTTGACCTTTTTTGCAAAATTGCCAAAAGTCAAATATGCTCAAAAATGCATTTTTTGCTAAATGGGCCTAACTTTTTATGCTTGAACATCACTTATAATGTGGTCCACGACTCAAATATTCACCCACACATTATTTTCTTCATTTTTCAATTTATTTTGATTTTTTATTAATTAAAAATTGAATTAAATCAAATAACTGGTGAATAATAGCAAATATATGATTTGATTTGGTTTTTGGACAAGTTGGCAATCTAAATATGATGAGTTATCGAGGCCAAAACGAATCAAGCATAATTGGTACAAGAAAGGGATGATTTGGCTCAAAATAGCAAGTTTACATGTAGCATGAAAATCAAATCAAATATCTCATAATTGCAAAGATTCAATCCAATTTCACAACCCTAATTCATTCCTAGATATATATTGGACATATACAAAGCATGAAACAAGGTTTTACAGGCGTGAAAGTAAGAGAACGAAAAGCTCAAAATTAGACAAAAGTGGTGAACCCGTTTCAATCATACAGGCCATCTCAAGCCATCCTAGCATTGCCAATCGATTGTTGGACATCTCAGGCAACTATTCCAATCAATCACAAGACATTTCACGCTTAGAAATAGCTTGTATGAACATTACGGTTTGCCATATTTTTCAAATTCGATTATCATGATTTATACATTATGAGCATGTTTTAATGGCATATACGTGTTTGTTATCATGTTTGCAATATGTTGGTTTGGTTTAATTAACGTTTTGATGCCCATACTAATGAATGCCATAGCTAGGGTTTAAAGCCACATTTTGGGGCTTCTTGACACAGGAAAAATTAGGCCACAAATAAGGTACCATGATGCTCGTGAGGCCAAGACGAGTTGATTGGTATAGTCACAATTAATTTATCATGCTCGTGCTGGATTTTTGAGTTTTACAGGTTTGTAGCTACAGACTTTTGTCTGTAGGTAAAGGTACAAGAACCTAAGGCGACGGAGAAAGGTAGAAGAAGATTATGTGTCAGCCAGCCATTCGCCCATTTGAAAATCCGCGCGCGTAGGAGTCAGTGATTTGTTTTCTTTATATTATATTTTGTTTTCATTATACTAAAAATTAAAACATATATTGTAGCTGGCAACGAGGCATTGGTATTAAGCATAAGGACCTGGGTTCGATCCCGGGTCCCAGCGTTCCCTTTATTTTATTTTCTCTCAACAGATCCAACGTATCTCTCATCCTGGTGTCCACCATACTCCACCAGCATCCATCCACTTGATCCAGCATAGTACCAGATCCAACGCTCCAGCAGTGAGGGACCATGATGCACCCTCAAGTCAACGCTACAAGAAATCAAATACTGACTGGGCTTGAAGGGTTATTGGGCCTGGAAACTCAGAATTACACCCCCCCATTTGCTAGTACATACAGGCCCAGTTTGTCTTTTCTTTTATTTTCTTTTTAATTTCTTTAATTAATCTCTTCATTGGTTTTAATTAATTAACACAATATTTTTTTATAAAACTAAAAAATCACCAAAAACACATAATTAAATATTATTTATTCAAATTAATATTTTTGTAAATAAATTAGGTTAATTAGTTTATTTGATTATTTTGTTTCAATTAAAATTAAATAGAAATTAGGTTTTAAATTTTTTAATTAAATTGTTTTTTTTTCTCAAATAAAAAACCACCAAAATTACACAAAATCTTTTTTTGTAAAATATTTTATTTTCTTGAAATTATTTAGTTTAGTTTAGATTAGGTTAATTTCAATTTCTTTTTATAATTAAAAATAATTAAAATTAGGGTTTTAGTCGTACATAACTTAATTAATTCTTTTCTCAAAAAATAACTTAAATATTTTCTAGTCATATTTTTAGGATTTTCAATTTTTCTAGCACTTAATTTGTCGTGTGCATTTCAGTTCATTTCATTATTATTGTAACTGTTTCAAGGATGCAATAGTTTTAATTAGGGTTTTAAGCTTCCGCATTTTTATTTTCCGTCAAGACAATTATGTAACTGTCAAAGCCTTGTAATAGCTAGGTTTATTTTTCGCACTTTAAATTCCTGCAAATATTTAACTGTCTAGATGCATGCTAATAGGATTGTATGGCAAGAGTATCTTGAAATTAAAACGATAGATCACCTAATGTGCGAAGACTAATTAACTGAAGCAATTCACATGCACATATTCACTCCTAGGGTTTACCTCACTTCGGTTGCCTTCGGTAAAACAATCGTTAAGCATAGGAGATTTTAGTGGTTGCCCTCTAGTCTAAAAGATCAAATTGTCCCATTCGAATGTTGCCTCGAAAATGTTACCTCGGAAATGTTGCCTCGGAAAGATCTTAAGACTCTAGGGTTACTACTAAAGTTTTCTAACTATTGCTTTAGTGATTGTACTTATCCCTTTCGAATGTCCCTTACAACTCCAACGACGGTGCTACCTACTCCTTAATAGTGGGATATCACTGTCTAAAGGAAATGAGAACAAACAATCTTTTTTCGAGTAGGTAGAATCTTAAGTACTTGCCCAATAAAAACTTTTCACACAAACACCTTTCAAAACAAATTTTCAAAACAAACTTCGTCACATCCTTGAGGACTGATATAAGGGTTATCACGAAGTAAAACATTTTCAAAACAAGCACGCACAAACAATTTGAAAAATGAGCAAGTACCTAAGAGCCCATGGAAAACCATGGATAGAAATGGTGGTAACACCTTCCCTTTCTATAATCTACCCCCCGTACTCAGAATATCTCGAAAAAAGGTTTTTTCTGTTCTTTTCCTTTTCCATGATTGGATGAAATAAAAGTCGGTGGCGACTCTTGCTTACCGCGACATTTGAGAACAAAAAACACAAACTAGTATAACAGTCGGTTCTGCCACCGTATCACACATGGAAACAAGGGATGAATCAGAATTTGAAGGATCAAATTCTAACGTGGAGCGTGCTAATGTAGCACTCATGGCCACCACATCAGAAAAAGACTACACAAAACTGAGTCTGACTCATAAGAGGTATTTTCTGAAATCTCTCGTTCTGAACTTGAATTATGTTTATCTGAATCTCTGAGTAGGTATCATAAACTTCAACTAAAATTTGAGAACCTTCAAAAAGTTCATGAACATGAAGTTGAAGAATATGGTAAGCTAGAGAAACAAGTTTCGGAACAAAAATGAGACATCTTTATTTTAGAAAAATAAAATGTCTTTCTGAACAAAAATGTTTAAAACTTGAAGAAACTCTTTATAAAGCATCTCCATCTTCTGAAACCGTCTTATACAAATATGATAAGGCATTTCAGAAATTCTTGAACAAAAGCATATATAGAATAAAAATGGCTTCCATCTATGGTGTTAGTCATTATGCAAAAAGAGGAATTGGTTATGATTATGATGAAGATATTCAAGAAAATAAACCATTCTCTCTGTTTTCATATTTATATTCTTCTGCACAAACACAAATAATAAATGTTGCACAAAAACCCAAAGTCATTATAAACTCTGGAAAAACTAACTCTGGAGGACCCAAAAGCTTATGGGTACCAAAAGACAAAATAGTGTATGTTGCAAATATCTCATGCAGGGCTGAATCACCAGAAATAACACCAGAACTCTGGTTGCTCACAATACATGATAGAAAGAAAGCATATGTTTCAAAGCCTATAACTTAAAGATGCTTAATTCGGTGGATATAAGAAAGGAAAGAATAAAAGGTTTATGAACAATTGGTTCTGGGAAAAGACAAAAGGATCCAAGAACAAGTACTTCAAAGAATAACTTTTCCAGAAAAGACCAAGTCTTATCCATAGAATTGTTTCAAAGAATTAAAGACAAACATTGTCATAACAAGATTCACATTTAAAAATATCTAAGGAAAAGCTTCTAGGATTCGTGTCTTTTATTAGAACCAACTCCTATCAAGAAACACTTCTTATGAGGCTACACAAGAAAAGTTAAAACAATTATCCAGAAATTATGTTCATATGCTCATGTTCTGAGGAACTCACATGATCCAAATCGAATGGTTTGTTAGAAATGAAGTAAGTAATGTAATATCTTCAAAAATATTACATGACAGGTCAGAACTTCTTACCTTTTACCTTAATAATTTTATTATTGGAATCTGTCTCGATACTTCTACAAGTTAGAAGATGTCCTGATCAAGATCTATTATGTCAGAAAATCTTTAATATTCGTGGACCTGTTTATATTAACTATTGTACTTTCAAACGCATGGTTGTGATTCTCGTTTGAAACTTGTCAACTTAAAAACATAATTGAGTCATTTTATTGACACTTCGAGCGGTGAAAGTTCTTGAGATCATGTTAAAATCATCATTACTTTTTCCTCTGCACGTCTTCTATGCTTAAGTAATCATTTCAAAACTACTTTATAAAAGCTCACCTTTTCATCGTCACACACTTTTTCACTTCACCACCCACACTTTACACTTTTCAAAACCCTAAAACCCTTTCTCAGACCATTATCTTCCATGGATGCTCAACAACAACAACTCTTTGATTACACTCAAGAAATGTCAAGAATAATCCTCTCAACAAATGTAGTAAGGTAACTCATCGCATCAAGTGTTTTCTTGTTGTACACCATTTGATTCTATTTCCTTAAAAAAAATCTCTGGATGTGTTTCAAAAGCATCAAGAAACCCATATTCTTAATCGACTTTCACATGTTCATCTTTCCACTCCTGCAAACTCACTAGATGATCTCCCTGAACTCCTTGTGGATTTCGAGAATCTGAAGGAAAATGGAATAGACTTAATTGAGGAACTCAACGTCTAGGGTTGGGATGTTCACTTCAAGCGTCTCCGTGGTCCTATCTACATAAGCATGGTGAAGGAATTCTGGAGATTTGCTGAAGTTGATGATAACTATATCACATCACATGTTATGGGTGTTAAGGTTGTCATCATTGAGAGATCCATATCCACTCTACTTGGGATGGAAAAAGATGGAGGAAAATTGGCTTACCACATAAACTATAAATCATCATACCAGGATAATGTGATTACTCCTGCTATCTACACTGAATGAAGTGTAGTGCTTCATGAAGGAAAGCCTCTTTCTAAAGTTGTGGATCTTTCCAAGAAACCGCGTGTATGGTTCAAGATCATTTTAGGATGCATTCATCTAATACCTCCTCAAAGTTCATCCGATTATGTTAATGATTATCAAAAGTACATTTTGTTTTATCATCTGAAGAAAAACAACATGTACTCTCCCATCTCTTCTCTTTAATTATTTGAGAGATGCAGTTAGAGAAACAAGAAGAGACCAAATCGAAAAGACTAATAAGACCTATATTCTTCTGGGAAGACTAATTTTAGATATTCTGATTGAAAGTGGTCTTGTGGACCATCTACTCAAATTGAAACTCGTAGAAGATCTAGTTGTAACAACTGGAAAACCCTTCAATGGCAACAATTTAAAAGCATGAAAATTATGGATAAATCTTGTACCATGATTAAACCAAAATATCCTGTTAATATGTAAAGTGTTAAGACTCAAAGGGTACCATTTGATGGTTATCCTCTCTTTACTAAGCTTGATCCCCATGAGGTCCTGGAAAATTATCTAAATCGTCTTGCAGCTGAAGGGATTGACACGTCTGCATTTGAGTATGACTCTCTTCCGGATAAACCCCCTTCTTCACTAAAAGGAAGTTTGTTACTACTCTAAAGAAAAGGAATAAAACTCAAGATAAAAAATTAAGAATTCTTGAACAAGGTGTCTTTGAAAGTCATGCTCGGAAAGTTGTTACTACTGTGTCATCTGGTAAATCTTTTATCTGATGATTCTGGCTTTATTTCTAGAACAATTGCTTCATTAATTACTATACCATATCACTCTCTTCAACCACAGTTACAAGTTCATCCATCCCATGTTCATCATCTTTTAATTCAGCCCTCACTGAAAAATCCAAAGCTATAACCTCACCTTAAATCATTCCTCAAACAACAACCTCAGAAACCCGTACTCCCAAAATCTCTTTTGCACATCCAACTTTCACACCCCCATTTTCTCAATCTTTATTGAAATTTGCCTTCACATCCGCTGCATCAACCACACCTACTTCCACTCAAAAAAATTTCATTCCCAAAACTCTTCCAATAATCACAACTAAACTAACCTTTATCACTATCCCATCCTCTATACACCAACCAGTTACTAACTCTGAACATCTCATCTCTTCAAATACTTTTCCTTCACCTGTATTATTCATTTCCACAACCAACACCTCTGAAACTTCTGATCCTGATTCTCCTCATCCTTCCATTGAAATCCCAGTCTCTTATGATTCAAAAGACTCTGATAAAACTAGGTCTCATGAAAATAATTCAGATAAGGTAGTTGATCCTACTAATGAAACTCTCTTAGTTAATTATTCCTTGGTTGCTCAACCTCCTAGTCTTACCTTTGATAAAGTTATCTCTAACTTTAAAAACAGTGATGAAGTAAAGAAGCTCCATGAGAAATCTAACTCCAACAATGATTCCTCATCTATGATTCCAGCTAGAACAAGTTTAACAGATGGATGTCTATTGAAGTTCTTAGAATCCAAAATTTTGTTGTTAAGAATAAGATTGAATATGTGCAAAAAGCTGAAGAAAGATTTCTAGCTAAAGAAGCCCATAAGGTTACTGAACAGGAAGTTGCATAAAAAGAGGTTGTTGAGAAGTTGCAGCTAAGAAAAGAGCTGAAGAAGATGATAGACTTATAGCTGAGAAAAGTTTGGAAGAAACTTCCAAGGGTACAGAAAAGGCTGGGAAGTTTTCTACTCTTACGAAATCTCTTGAGATTTTGCACAAAAAAAACAGATAATGGTTAATGAAAGGCTTAACAAATAGGATGCAATTACAAATAATATTCAGAACATGCTGATTCAACTCCTGGCTCAGAAGAAATCCTTCATCTCCAGTCCTTAGGCACTTTAGGCTACCTGTTTTAATGGTTATTTTGTTTTTAGACTAGTTGTTCTTTGTTTTTTCTGTACCGTGTTTATTATATATCTGAAATATATTTCTTCAAAACGTATCCGGTTGATTCCTATTTTTTAATTGTGCTAATTATATTTTTTTCTCACACCTAAGAATTTTATTTATTTTTATTTATTATTATGACAAAAGGGGGAGAAAGATAGTAATGGTTTCTATACATCTAATTCTCTATAAATCTCATTGCTTACATTCTAATAATACATATGCAAGATTGTTTTGAGAATGTTGTTTCAGGAACAAGATGATAAGCAATTTAAAAGGTTCTAATAAAGAACTTTTGATGTCTTAAGGATTCAAAAAATTAAGATCAGATATAGAACTTCTATTATTTAAAAGATTATGAGATGACAAATCTATTGAAAGATATTCTAATAAATTCAAGCTCTATTAAGCGTTAAAAAGATCTTATTCTCTAATTAGGAGATAAGAAAGATAACAACTCTCAGAAAGCCCTCTCATCTCTAAAAATTATTAAGTCTTTAACTCAGGAGGATATTGTTTATCTCAAGGGGAGTTTCTCTAAACTTACTCTGATACTTTGATTGATATCACCTTATAAAATTGTTTCATTAAAATACATGATTTTTTCATCATAAAAAAGGGGGATTGTAAGAACAAGATTTCTTCATGCATAAAATCTCTCGATTTTGATGATAATAATACATATATTTTATGAGTAACAATTTTGGTATCTAATAGTTCTTTTAGTGAGCAGATAAAACATTCAAATTGATTCAAAATTATTGTTTGAAGAATCATCAGAAATGTGTTTAGCTTGCATCAAAAATACTATTGTTTAAAGTTTTGAAGAACCATCAGTAGTTCTAAATAATACTGAATGTTCGCCAAAAAAGGAACCACGTGTACTTCTCCAGATATGTTGTTGCTTCAGAAGTCTAGTGTGTTCAAAAAAGAACCTACAACGAAGATCAGATATAAGTCTTTTGCTTCAATGATCAGAAAACAAGATAAAAGTGCTTCTCAGATAAAGATTTTGTTTCAATGCTCAGATATCAAGAAACTGTTTGTCAGATAAGCTGCTGCTATATATCAGAAGACTAGGATCTGGTTCTGAAGACTCTAATACCTTTGGGAACACTATAAAGAAATATCTTCAGGAATATTCATCTCTTCATATCAGAATCATTCCATCAGAAGATTGAAGAACAAAGACATGGTCACTTCCGCGCTCTCTTACTACTTCTTAACAGAAGTATCTAAAAAAGAAGAAAAGATCAGAAACTTATGCAAGAAGTAAACAAGTATAATCGTACAACACCTTTTCTGATATTTATGGTGAATCCAGTGTACAGAAGAAGTTTTATATGCTCTTTGTTTCTCACATTCATACTCTACCGTTGTAGCAGATGGATTTTGGAAAGTGATGTTTTCCAACAATCTTCTTTTCTCGTCCTATATAAAGGGATTGCTACTTCTTTAAAAAAGGATGATCAATGAACAATCGATAAAACTACTCAAAGGCTAGTATCAAAAGCATAAGAAAATAAAAGAGAGAAAATATTCAAAGGAAAAACACAAAGAGTTATTGCTCAGATTTGTGTTAACTCTCTAGAACACAAGAGTTGTTACTCGTTATTGTGTTAATTATATCATTGTTGTATACACAAGAGTTGTTGCTCATATTTGTGTGTAAACATTTGTTCTTTATTGTGGTGTTTAAATTTTATTTTTAGAAGCATTCTTCTAAACACTATTAATTGTAAACCTTTCTAGATTTATTTCCTCAAGTGATTAAGTTGTAGTCATAATTACTTGAGCGGGCTAAGGTATTTCTCTAAACTCTTAGAGGTTATTGTAATCTCTCTAGATTATTTGATTAAGTCATTTTCTAAGGTAAAATAACCTTGGCGGGTGGACAAGGGTAGCCTTTTCTAAGGTGAACTTGTATAAACAAAACGAGTCACTTTTCTTTATTGCTTAGTTATCATTATTTGTTTGGGAGAAGCATTACAAAAGAAATAGTTTTTAAAAACCCCAAATCAACCCCCCCCCCCCCCCCCCCCCCCCTCTTTCTTGTGTTTTTCTCAACCTTCACACAAGTCTTTAAAATATAAAATTTCCAGTCCACGTCTGATTAAATATTGTTAAATAATAACTAAATTATTTAAAAGGTTTGAAAATGTGATACTAAAACAAGTTGTTGGAATTAATTATATAGCAATTAATTATACAAGATATACTTTGAACATGGTATCAATCATACTTTAGTTGTGAAATAAAATAAGCAAAAGAACATGTATATAATTCCAAGATCTATGACATGTCATTCTTTGAGAGATGAGATTGCAAGAATACTTCTATATATGGTAATAAGCTTTTCGATACTAATTTAAGACGTAAAAATGTAGAGACAAATGATTATCACTTGTTGTTTGTGTATTTTCCTTAATCGAATCTCTTTATACCTTCTTGAATTCTCTTTAGATGAGGAAAATAAATTATTTATTTATGTACGATATATTTGTTAGAATAATAATGCAAGCATGAGCAAGTGGGGAAATAGTCCTACATTAGATATAAATGTGGTGACTTGAATATTTATAAATGGGAGAACTCACTCACCTATCACCTTAAGATTTTAGGTGGATAAAAGATGTGTCTCTCACAAAGGTGTCTAATCCTACACTATGTATCAATGCTCCCTAATGAATTCATATATAGGATAATTGTCAATTACAGATCTCATTTTTCTAAAATGTGTCATCCTTACATCCAATTATATTTGAGTTCATAACAAAAATAGAAATCTAATTGGCTTTTTAAATTTAATATATATATATATATATATATATATATATATATATATATATATATATATATATATATATATATATATATATATATATATATATATATATATATATATATATATATATATATACACACTCACATAAAATTTTAAAATATAATAATTAAATATAAATATTCAACCCTGGTCCATCCGAAATCAAAACAAGAAACTAATAAGTTAGCTCATTTTATTTCTAGTTACAAAATTCTGAAAATAATTCAAACAGTCGAAATAAGAAAAGAGAAAAAGGAAAATACAGTGATAGTGTATAATATTTTTATAATGTCAATCAATGAGAAACATGTATTACAATAAATCTGATTTTAATTTTTAAAATACTTGTAATGACTTAGAAGATGTAAGTGCTTTGATTGATTGCATGTATATAGTTGTTTTAGATTAATAATGGACTATCTTTAATCACATAAGAAAAAAGTTATATTTGATACATAAAACATGTGTGATAAAAAATGGCATAACTCAAACTCACTTGACATATATCATCACCCAATACCTACGTAACCTTGAATTAAATTGAAAGTTTACTTAATAGGCATGACAATGAGGTAGATTGGAAAGGTTTTTACCTTCTATTTTTCGTCTTAAAGTTCTAATGAAAATGAAGAATTAAAACTAAAATGTGATTCAAATGAGTTTGAGTTCGATTTGGGTATTCCGTCTTACTATCATCCATATAAAGAAATCATGTTTTTTTTAATATAAAATATTGATTTATTATAATATTAAATTATATTACAAATAATAAATTAATTTTTTTATTTTAAATATTTCATATATAAATTTTAAATTATAAATTTCAAATAACAAAGTACAAATAAAAATATCAAAACATTCACCATATATTTAATAATTTAAATTATCAAAATTAAATAATAAAATAATAATAATATAAATAAGACGGATTCAGAGACAAATTCAAAATATTAATATCTCTTTTGTTATCTGACCTATCCCATAATTTATTATAAAAAAACTCAAATCCAAAGCTAAATATATTTTAAACAGATTTTGGTGTCAAACTCGAGACAATTCTGTATTATGTTGTCAAGCCTATTTAGTAATAATATACGGTATCTTTACTTGCTATTATTCTCTCCGTTCTTTTATAATTGTCACATATAAATTTTTTTCACATACTAGAAAAGATAATCATTATTATTACTTTTTAAACAATAAATTTATTTTATTTATAATTTCCTTAATTATTTATTATACGCATTTATTTTTTTTCTCTCTACAATAAATAATTAGGGATAATTTTGACAAAAATAAAATTAATATTTATAAACAAAAATTAAAAAAGAACAAAAAAATTATTTCAAAAGTGATAGAAAAATAGTAAAGGTATGTGTTTTAGTGTCGATACAGAAAGGTCAAACTCAGCCTATCCGATGTAGGCGGGGAAGCTTAGCAAAATATTGGACAATGTTATAAAATGATTTTACCCACAATACATTTTAAGTCAAAATGTTGAAGTCATCATTATGTTAACAATTTGCTAGTTGTATAACTCCAACCAAACAACCCACAGGATATGTCGTAGTCATAAGTTTGAATCAAATGGAAAAATATAGAATTGTATTAATTGTTGTTTGTGAAAGCTTATATATCACCACGAAGACTTAAAGAGGTAGAGAATTGTGTCCACTTTTTAGTCTTCATAGTCAGTCAACCACGAATAGCCATCCATACTTGACCATCTTCTAGTTGATTCCAAGTTTTTCGGTGAATGTTGATGTCTCAAAACTTTGAATATTTTGCAACTTTTATTTTCTTATAACCGAATATTTGCAATTGATCGGTAAAGTCCATAAAGTTATGTAGCCTTACCAGTTCCCATTCCCAGATTATTTTACCAACTGCTTGTCCTCAAAATAAACAAATTATGTGTATTTAGTGAATATGAGTAAATCCTTCCAATAACTCTATTAAATTATTTTACTATGCATAAAGAAAATATAAAACAAATATTCTTATTTAGTATCCCACAAGGTTAGATAATCTTGATGAAAAAGTCATGGAATATCGACTTATTCTCGTGAAACAATTATTTATATATTATTTAATTAATTTTTAATATCTTCAAATTAAAAATTGTTTAAAAAAACTAATTTAAAGGTAATTATATATTGGACTTTCAATGAAAGTTTCTTGTCACTCTAAAAGACAATTATATCTTGGATCATCATTGAAGGATTTTTACCGTCCTACGAGACAATAGTATGTTAGACCATTATTGAAAGATCCTTGTTCCTCTACGAGCCAATTATATATTGGATCTTAATTGAAGAATCGTTGTTCCTCTATGAGACAATTATATGTTGAACCTTCATTGAAGGATCATTGTCGTCCTACACGAGGCAATTATTGAGGTTGGTTGAAAATATACATGTTGAAGAAGACTAATTAATTTTATAAAGGAAGATGGAGTCTAAAACTATATAAAGGATTCAAGTTCTTTGTTACAAGATGTACAAGTCAAAAGCACTTTAAGTTTGGATTTGACTTTTTATTTTCTCTTATACTCTTGTGTTAGAGTGTTGTGAGAAATAGTTAAATATTTGCTTTAGAGAGTGCGAGTGTATTAGGGTCTTGGAGTGGTTGAGGATAGTCTATATGTTGTAATAATTTTCACATGGTATTACACTATAGTTGTCATATGACAATAGTCGTGGTTTTTTCTCCGATTTTGAAATTTCTACGTTAAATTCTTGTGTTGTTATTGTGTTCCTCTTTTTTCTCTATGTATTTGGTTTTCCTAACGATTGATATTGTTCTTGTAAAGCACGTTTGGACCACCTCCCGAAAGTTAATCCACCGAGGTTGTAATTGTATACGTTCTACCTAGTGTATCGTGCAAAAGTGATATGGATTAAGGGATTCGAGTTACATTGCAAAGGAGTGTCTATACTCAAGAAGGTTGTCTTACTTATCCTTCAGGTGGGGCCTATTTATACCTCTGATTTCATGATCTAACCTCATTAAGAGGTGACTTTTGGAGTCCCTGCATATTGATGAGATCATAATTACCGCTGTCACACTTTATGATGTTTATTGTCCCATGTAACGTTTCTGAGCAACCCCTCATGTATTCGTAACCGCTGAGCCGCTATAAGACATCTGCCTTATCCGACTTGGCACTACACGAGCTCTGTCATCCAACTCACCCCAGCTTACTCACATCTAACTTGTTCATTCCCGACTAGGTAAGCCTCCTAGTAGGGTCCAACTTCATGATGTTGTCCCTCGTTCGCTTTGTCCCTCTTATCATATTCCCGACCTTGATTATCCGATATGCAAGTCGTCTTAAGTATTTTTAGTATACATAAGCCCCTCGATCTCGAAGCTCCTTGGGACAAAAGTGTTTAGCCAAGAAGATTTTAAATTTCTTAACGCGACTTGAGTACTCGGCTACATCATGATTTAACAGCCAGGAGCAGCTTAGCATATGTCAGTGACTTTTCAAGAGTAATTATGGACACGCTTCCCACTACATCTTTTCACCTTGCTGTGCAATGATTATTTCTTTGGGAATGCACCATACTTAATTACTTTTACTCAGCTACAATCTTTCCCTTATAGCCTTTTGCTTACTCCATCACCCTTTAGCATTCTCAACATTGAAAGACTTCGTTCAAGGTTTTACCCATCTTCCCCTTGCTCATTCTCATTCCATACTTGTCAGTTAAACGTTTCTTCTTTCTTCTACTTTGTCTTAATCATTTTTGTTTAATAATGGTGCTTATCTGTGAGTGTGATGTTTCAGAGAAACTGTATGTTCCCCGAAATGCCCATGAAAGGAGAGACCTTTGGGATTAATGTATGAAATCATGTGTGGGTCATTTGGGGCAAGCCGAATTCGACCAAATCATTAGCGAAGTTTGTGGTAATCTTTATGTCTCCCTTAGCGATTCTGACTCAAAGTATGAATCCTCAAGTTCCATAGAAGTTCTAATGGAGGTAGACAACTCTTTCGTGGTCTCCGAAGTCCTAATCTACAAGCGTAGCATAGTGAATTATAGTGATATTGGAAAACATCGCTCTAATCTGAACCTCTCGTATACTGGAAACGAGGAGGATTTTATTCTAGAAACTTGTGAGGATGGGGATGGAGTGTACCTTTTTTTCCTACAAAGGTTTCAAGGATAGGTTTCTCCAAGTTAAGAGTGGGAACATATGCCCCATGGTTTTATACTCGGTGGGCGGAAACCATCGCTTCCCATTGTGCTAGACAGATAACCTGTCACCCGTCTTTAGCATTGGCTATGACAAGTTACCATTCAAAGAGGTCCAAGAGTTGGGTATCTTAGACTTCTTCAAAATGTTGAAGGTTAAAGATATCATGAACCTGTATGAAATTCTTCTGGTACAGGCAACACATGTTAATACTAATGTCTCAACATAAGAGAAAGATATCACTATAGATGTTACGACATCTATTGACAGACTGAACAGATTTATCAAGTTATAACAGATATTGAAACTTAAACTGCAGAATTATAAATAACACGTAGAGTTGTTAATGCAGTTTGGTGCAACATCACCTACTGTAGGGTCTACCAAGCCAGGAAGGAAGTCCACTATCAGCAGTATTAGTTCAAAGCTAAACAATCCCAGTTTACAATTTCTCGCCTAATCCCTATCCAATGAAACTTCTACCTAGACACCTCCTAAATATGAGACATTGCCATGTCACTTCCTAAATCACCTCAGTGATATAACTGTCCCAATCCCAGTGACTGTATCGATAATAACTCAACCAGAAGATCATACTTCCATTACAATACTTAGTCAAGACTCTTGACTAAGAACAACACTCAGATTTTCTTAAAAGGTTCATCCAAGAACAATATTAAATCATTACCTAAAGCCTTATGAGTGAGAACATAATGTTGACCACAAGTATCAAAAGATACAAGGGTGACTTACACCACACAATACACAAGAGACTCTCAAAATACTATTTTTCCTTCCCCTAATTTTACAATAGTTGAAAGTTCTAATTACATTAGGTTAGATCTTCTCTTTAAATACACCTTTGAATTCTTCATCCATATATTTCTTGATCCACAAGCTAAGTGATGCACCAATTGTGTAGCGAATCTCCTTCAATCTTGGAACAAATAATACAAAGTTTCCTAAATTGTCTCAAGGCCCAATTTAGTAACTAATGTACAGTTGGAGATACAAATTTGTTCAAAAAATAAATCTTCTTAACCTGCGAGAGTATTCGAAATATATCCAAAAGAAATATAACATAATCAAATCAAATATGTCAAGATTTAAAACAACATCGCCTGTTGTACCAGACCAAGATACCATGACATCTGCTTTGAAATCTGGCTAAAAAACTTATAACAGCAAAATTATTATGAAAATTGATAAAAATGCTACACCATCTTGATCAACATCAATTTAGAACCATTTGTTAGCAAACTTAAGCCAACCTCAAAACCATATAATTAACATTCTCACCCTTTGGCAAATTTTGGCTAAAATAACCCAAAATCCAAATACACTTGGAGAGAGGAATAAGACCACAACGGAATAAACCATATAGGAATAATACCACAAAACAAACTACACAAAACATGTATCAAAGATACAACAGTTACACAAACACAAGCTACATGCTAAACATGTAAACTTTGTACATGAGGAAGAAGATGGATATTTCTCCCCCTCAAACACTGAACCAGTTCTTCTCACAAAGTGACAAATCTCCCTCTCAAGATCACAACACATTAGAAGGACATGCATCAGAAGCTATATACATAACTCAGAGCATAAGACACAACCATGCTCATAACTCAGACCACAAGACACAAGACCTAAACACCCAGGATGTTAGAACATCCTTCGAAACATTCTTGCAAAAAAATGCAAGAATGGATTCTATACTCAAATGATGGACAATCATGCTCCCACTAAAGTGTAGCATAAAGCAACACTTGACTAGACTCAATGACACTTTTCTCCATCTTTTTATCCAAAAATTGACAAAAACAGAGTTAAAAGAAGCTGAAACAATAAGAATCAATATAAGCAAGAATTGATACAAGACAGACAAAGAAAGACTCATAAACTGACTTAAATAAACAGACTAAGGAAAAAAAAACAAACCCTATGCTTGATACAAGACCAATTGCATCATCCTAACTCAAAAGAAAAAAAATGGACTCACCCAAAGAGAAACAAGCTAAGGGTAAAAGAAAAAATGACAAAAAAAACCAAAAGAAAACACACACTTTTTTTTATTATAAATAATCAAATAGCATATAACAGTTATCCTACATAATCTCCCGAGTCAATGAAATTCAACCAATCTTCATCAACATCTAAGTTTGAATCAAGTATATGAACCTGGTTCTTCTTGAGGGACCTTAGTTCTAGGTGTTTTCCATGTCCTGGATGTTTCAGTAGATATTCCAACATTTACTGTGTTCGACTCTACTTTCTTTGAACCAAAACCCACTCCCTTCTTGATTACCAGCATAAGAGTTTTATTTTCCATCAACAATGTTGAAACGCAACTTGTGAGGATAGTGAGGTTGTATAGTCGTAAATACAAGGAAGAGATACTTAGATTGTAAAGAAACCTTGCTTGTAACTATAATCTAGTCAATGAAAGTGCTATTGGTAGGAGATAAAGTCTTCTTTAGTGATAATGAACCACTCACAGCAGGAGAGAGACACGTTCTTCATCAGCTTTTTCTCTTTCCAAGCCTTGATTGCTTGAAAATGTTACAACATTTGAAATGACATTTTCCATGCCATTGAAAATGATTGTTTTGAGACTTCATACTTCACTATATGAAAGAATATAGTTGACAGACCTTCCAAACAATTACTCCAATAATTCTTCAATAGTGCAATTCTAAAATTACCCCTTATATTCTCAATGTAACTTGCATCTCAAGTTATGATGAATATACTTCCAGATCTTCTTAACCATACCAAGTTTAGGAGTTTCAATATAAGCCTGTAGCAAGATCCCTGACACACTGATGATAGAACCAATGACTTTGTTCTGCAAGTAGAATAAAATCTTTGTACCTTGATTGCAATAACATGTGACACTATAATGTCATGAAATCCAGTTTGACATTGCACTCTTTTAGTAATCAACCCAGTTGAAAATACATCTTCCATCAACAATGTACCTAATCTTAAAGATATACTAGGATTCAGTTAATTCTAATCTAATTAACCAGAATATCCTCTAATAAACAATCTTCTTTAGACTTGGCCAACATCTTTTAACTCCAAGACTCATAATCACTCAATATCTCATCTTTGAAACACCTGATGATCACAGACCAAAACAAACTCCAAATACTGAACTCCCTCTTAAAATGCTTTCTAGATAGCTTCTATAATCAGTGCCTCCTAATCCTTTAGATTCTTCCACACACTGGAGTAACAAGCTGTTGTGATTATGTTCCAACATTTGGTTAAACTTCAATACCTTTCTCAATGAACACATCACTGATTTTGATCCAGAAGTTACTCATCACTAAAAGTACTTCTCCCAATAAAGTAACTCAGAAACATACCTTTCTCCCATTCAAGGAGTAGATAATACCTTTTGAAGACTTCATAGATAATAGATTCACTTTATTAAAGGACACCAAAGAAAATCACATATACCTTTCTATCCACCAGGACCTTCACCTAGCATTGAACCAAACAGATCCATAGAACATGTTCTATAGCTTTTGCAACTGTCTGATGTTGCACCTTCTGGTGCGACATCTTGACTTCTTCTTTCATGAGCACCAAGTAACAGGATAAACAATTAAATACTTGTGAATTCACAAATAGCAATAGTTCTTAAATCCTTAGAGAAACTTCATCAGTGACAAAATACTCTTCCTTGATGAAATATACCTTCTGACTTTGATCACACAACTGACTTATATTTATAACAATAGTGAACAGTCCTTTAGTAAGAAGAAAAATTACCAAAACTTAGAAAATGCATCCTGAATTCTTTAGTTATCCAATGTCCTTAAATTTTCCTTTCAGCATCATCAACAAGTAACAGTTGATTAGAATGAGACTTAAACAAACCACCAGGAACACTTTTACTGCAGTTAAGTGTCTTGAACAGTAAGTGTCAAAATACCAATAATCTTAGTTGGAGATCTAAGAACGATATGAGAAATAAGGCAATTATCACCTTCCATGAGCATTAACCACTGCTTGGTTAAACAATATTGAACTTGACCTTTGAGAAGGTAATCAAACCTGTTAAAATAAACTTATCATAAAAGAGATATCTTCAGTGCAAGTATATGCCTGAAGTATGAGTAAGATGATGTCCTGCAAAATTTTAAGACATTAAGATTGACATCCTTGACTCAGTTTGCCTTTTGATAAAGACAACCTTTTGTCACTTTTAGTTTTTCTTTGCTTATCCTATCTAGAAAGCCTAACACTTCCAACAGTCTTCATAGATGTTTTTAACATATCCTTAAAGACTTGACCAAGATATCAAGGTTTTAGGAAAAATACAGTCACCTCACCTTGTAGGTCATAAATGGTAAACAATTATTCATTCTCTTAAGATATAAGACCAGAGATAAATCACCTTCTACTTTCTTCATGGTTGACAACCCTTTTTATTCTAGATATACATATCTTTGAATAACAACATCCAACAGCTCACAAGATAATTCTTCAATATAGAAATCTTCAATAGAAATCCATCTTCCAGTCAAACCAAAAAAAACCATTCAATTTTTCTTGAGGTTAGTAGGGAATTCTGCTCCACAAAGATTCAAGGTCGTCACACTAATAAGAATGCTTTGACATTGGTTGATCTATACTCCAATTCTAGCCACTTTTCTTTTAGCATCAGAAATATGCCGAAGTTAGTACAAATGTTCTTGACATTTGGTCCAGACATCTTGTTCAAACTCTTCAACACTTGATTGTATTGCCTTCCAAGGAACACAATAGTAATAAGAAACCCTTCATTAGAGACTAGGGTACAATTTCCTGTAAGTTGGAAAAAGAATGCTCTTGTTGTTCTTAAATAGCTTGTTACTTATCATGTTAAACTTCTTGATTAGAAACCTGAGAAAACTTCTTCTTGATAATTTTCACATCTGAATTTGTTTCTTCCAAACACACTTAGATGTGCCTTTATGAGTGGATTTGATAGATTTTCAAGTATCTTTGGCTACAATAAAAGTGATGCAGAGAACCTACCAAATCCATAGATCATGAATTTGATCATTTCAGAGTGACAAGAGCCAACTCAACCTCTTCCCTTTTATCTCTTGAGAACAAGGAATCTCCTATCCTGATAATTCTTAAAGTTTTGATGTCTATTAGTAACCAGAATGATATCACTCCAGTCTTCCAAAAAGAGAAGTAGTACCAGAAAAATACTCCCTGAAGCTCACCCAATGGACCAAGTTGCTTGCTCTTATACCAATTGAAATTCTTCTCGTATAGGCAGCACATGTTAACACTAATGTCTCAACATCCGAAAGATGTCACTACACATTTGACAACATAATGTCAACCACAAGTATCAAAAGATACAAGGGTGACTTACACTAGACAATACACAAGAGACTCTCAAAACCTAATACTATTTTTCCTTCCCCTAATTTTACAATAGTTGAAAGTTCTAACTACATTAGGTTAGATCTTATTTTTAAATACACCTCTACAGTCCATGGGCTTCGAGTTATGCATCCAGATATTTCTTTATCCACAAGTTGAGTGATGCACCAATTGTGTAGCTAATCTCCTTTTATCTTAGAACAAACAATACAAAGTTTCCTAAATTGTCTCAAGGCCCAATTTAGTAACTAATGTACAGTTGGAGATACAAATCTATTCCAAAATCAAATCTTCTTGACCTCGAGAATATATGAAATATATCCAAAGGAAATATAACATAATCAAGTCAAATATTTCAAGATTTAAACCAGTTGTGACTACTGTACCAGTCCATTATGTCATGACAACTACTTCGACATCTGGCTGAAAAACTCATAATAGCAAAATTATTATGACAGTTGATAAAAATGTTGCACCATCTTGATCAACATCAGTTTAGAACCATGTGTTAGCAAAATTATGCCAACCTCAAAACCATGGAACTAACATTATCTGATGATCCATAAATTTTTTTAGAATACATAGGTAAGAATTTGTAAACCATACATTGTGATACGGTGGGAGAACTGACTTGGTTGTTTTGAGTTTTATTGCAAATGTTGCGGTTAGCAAGAGTCGCCACCGACTTTTCTTTTATCCAAAAGGAAAGGTGAAAAAGCACAGGAAATACCTTTGAGATTATTTCTTGAGTTCGGGGGATAGATTATGAAAAGGGAAGGTGATAGCACCCTTTTCATCCATGGTTTTCCATGGGCTCTTAGTTACTTGCTAGATCACTTGCTTTTGTTTGAAAATATGCTTTGTGTGGTTTTTGAAAGTATTTTGTAAAGATACCATCATTTAGGAAAACTTTGTAATAATTCCCGTTCGTAAGAATGTATACAAAGTGTTGATCTTTTGAAAATGTTTTCAAGTTTGTAAGATGTTTGAAAGTGTAGGTGTTTGTTTTTGAAAATAGCAAGGATGTTTTTGTTTTGAATTGAGAAAGTAACTAGGAACGTTTTACCTACTCAAAAGTCTTTCATGTTCATTTCCTTTTTCCTTTGACATTGTTATCTTACCATTGATTTGGTAAGTAACCCTATCTTTGGATGTAAAAGGGACGGGCGTGGGTCATCGTATAACCATGATTAACAATATTGTAAGATATATTAGCATTTTCTTTAGGGACTAAGATCATTTTGAAAGGCAACATTGATAGCGTCATCGAGGGACTATGATCTTGTATTTTGGTTTGCTTTTGCTAAGATATCCCACATGCATAACATGGCCATTTTTGTAAGGCAACAAGTGGAGTTAACCCTAGGGGTGCAAGTTTGCAAGTGTGTTTGATTTACATTCATTTCTTATCTTGAATTATGGGTCTCTAAACATTGATTTTATCTTTCCATACAAACCCTAATTTACTAGCATTGATATGAAAGCGATTGCGGAAAGTAAAATCACTACGCCATTACATCATTATGGGGATGGGGTATACAAATGTACAAATGGGGATTGCAAGAAAATTAAACCCAAATTACTATTACAAGGCTTTGACAATTACATAATTTATAATGCAAAAAGAATAAAATATGCAAGAAGATTTAAAGTGAGAGAAATTGCTTTTTAGGGTTTTTTTTATAGAAAAAGGTTTTGTAATTAATTTCATTGAAGAAAAAATTTAAGTCTAAGTTAATTGTTTAGAAAAGTGTTTTTGAGGTTTCATTTGAAAACAAAGGTTTCATAATGTTAGGTCATTTCCAAGCAATGCAATACGTCCAAAATAAACTCAAAAATCTCAAAAAATCAAGAAATTTGGTGCCCGAGCTGACACGGGCCGTGTCAGTGGACACGGGCACCCGTGTCAGGACCTGCCCATGACTTTTATGCATTTTTTGGTTCCAGCCAACCTGACACGGGCGCCCGTGTCAGCCCCTATTCATCTTTTTCTGCTCATGTACGCACCAGTAACATTGTCACGGGCCGTGTCGTTTGACACGGACACCCGTGTTAGCCTCTGTCCCTGCACATTATCATGTTTTTTCAACCCAACTAAGCTGACACAGGCCGTGTCGTGTGACACGGGCCGTGTCGTGTGACACGGGCCGTGTCGTGTGACACGGGCCGTGTTGTGTGACACGGGCACCTCTGGTCTGGCTTTTTGTTAGTTTTTTCTCTTTGATCTGTCTTGTTATATCTTTTGAGCGCAAAAGCAAATGATGTATAAACAATTATATCACAGTTTAAGAAAGTTTACCTCTCGAAGCAGAAGATTTAGAACACGTACGAATGTTTTTGAGTGTAAAGTGGTGATTGAACGAGCTCCTTTGAACCTTCTTGAAGTAACTCCAACCTTCCTTTTGTACTGAAAATGGTTGAACCGCTCCAACCAAGTCAAGTTGCAATGTATGTTTTTTGAGTTTAGAAGATGGTGGTAATGATGTTACAGAAGTTATTCTTATGTTTGAACAACTTCTATATGGTGTATATGAAGTGTTTGGATGGTTTGTTTGGAGAAAACTTGCAAGGTATGAGATTCAAAGATTTGGACTTCAAAGCTCAAAAATGGAGGTTTTATGTACAAATCTGGTTTTTGACAGCAAAAATGATTTTGAGTGTTAGTTTCCCATCCTATTTTTCTGGCCTTTCTCTCTATTTTTTCTAACCTTTTCCAACCTTTCTCTCTCTTGCAAATGCTTCTTCTATTTATAGGCAAGGGGTTTATGCATATGATCTGATTAGGTTTATAAGACGGCATGTTATGGTTTGGTTAGATTACAAAGATTAAACTATGTCAAGTACTCCATAGTCCCAAGATGAAGTACCAAAGTTGCTGGTATAGAGGAGCTACTTCCCATGATTTATGGTGGAGTATAATCAGCAACAAGAAAGGTATGGGCTTAAGATAAACTTTGTACCAAAAGGATTACTTTTCAAGAGTAGCAATGGTGCCTTTATGCCATAAATGGAAAGATCTTTTGAGCAATGGCTCAAACACTTGCGTAATTGCTCAAGCTCTTGTGTAAACATTAAATTATGTAGAGATTTGCAAGCAATAATGTATGCAACATAATATTATGCAGCATAGCATAAGGGCTTTGTTATTGTTCTTCTATAAAATGACTTGCAATTCAAGGATGGATGCCCAACTTCAAGCCCTTGAATCTCCTATCTTAAGTATGATAAATTCAAGCTCTTGAGTGTTTTGGAAAGCTTGAAACACCCTATATAACTTTCATGTTGGCCATTTTGACAAAATCATCTCGTAACTATGTGAAAAATGCCAAGAAGTTGGGATAAAATCCTAACCAAAACTGCTGAAAATTTCTCTAAGTGTTTATTCAAAAATGCCATTACTTCATGAATTTATAACTTAAAATCCAAGCATTTCTAGGAAAAGTTTTTCCCTATAATGTTTTAGATCTCATTGAGATCTACAACTTTCATTTTGGAAGTTTCCCTTGAATCATCTTGCATCATGTTGGAAATTTGGCATAAAGTTGTGAAAAAAACATGAATTTTCCAACACTTAGAAAAATTTCTAAGTTTTTTGACTTTTCAAAGATGAAATTTGACTTTTTTTGATTTCTTGATGAACAAGTTTCATATTCTTGAATGTCTTGATGAAATTTGATTTTTGGAATGTAATGTTGACCAAAAATTCAAAGTTTGACTTTCCAATATGCAATTGACCATTTTGCCCTTGGGCCAATTCCAAACCTAAATTGATGTATCATTGCTGCAAACTTGACGTCATAGAAGATCTTATGAGAGAATCTTTGAGAAATAAGAGGGAAAATTTTGGGGTACAATAGCTGCCCCTGTTCAATCTTCTTAAACCTGAAGAGTTAGATTGGCGAGTCCGCCATTCGTGACTTGAAGGTGAAAGATGATTGAACACTAGAGTGCCCAGAAATTTGCACTCGAAGATGGACGGTGAATGGGATTATAGATGCCATTTGGAGAAATGTTGGTAAACACTAGAAGAAGTATCAGCACAAATCTCTTGTTGATTTATACTAAAACTTGATGTTTTATCTGTGGGAGACAAGAGTTAGTAAAATGCAGATGCATGCATGATGTTCACCAGACGTGGTATTATGTTAAATGCATATGGTATGTACATGCTATGATGTATGAATGTGAGATGTATGTTTCTGTCCGGGAAAATAAATCCCTGACTGCTGCTGAGGAAATTCTGGGGGGTTGAATCCCTGATTGTCGTTGGGGATGAAGAATATGCATATCTTCAAACTTTGTTAAAAGGATGCTTTCACTGGGGAATATCTCTTGAATGTCAGTTGTTATTTGGTTGGATCCAGGCTTCATAATTTGCTAAGGATGAAGTAGTCAACTACTATCTGGTCGGATCCAGGATTCTCGGTAACTTACTGAGGGAAGAGACGAATTAACTGTTATCTGGTCGGATTCCAGGCTTTGCATAAAATTTCTTGAAATTGAATAGTTATCTGGTCGGATCCAGGCTTCACAACAACTTGCTGGGGATACAGAAGTTAACTGTTATCTGGTCGGATCCAGGCTTCGTAGTAACTTGAAATGGTAACTACTATCTGGTCGGGTCTAGGTTTCATGGTTTTTGGAAAGTTGTACTATTATCTGGTCGAGTCCAGGCTTCATAGTGTCTCTCTGGGGATCATAGTTAATTGTTATCTGGTCGGGCTCCAGGTTTCACAATAAACTGTTTGAAAAACTGTCATCTGGTCGGGTCTAGGCTTTGTAGATTTTTGAGGTTGATGAGGTCAATTGCTATCTGGTCGGGTCCAGGTTTCACAATAAACTGTTTGGGGATTTAGTTGTTATCTGGTCAGTTTCCAGGTTTCACAATGAATCTCCAAGGGTAATTGTTATCCGGTCAGATCCAGGCTTCACAATAACTTATTGGGGTAGAGGCAAACTCTACTGGGGAAAAGAAATTAAACCTTGGTCGGATCGAGTTCAGGTTCTTCTATATATATTGAAGAGTTAGACTATTATCTGGTCGGGTCCAAGTTTCATAGCATCTTGAAATTGAGATCAACTGTTATCTGGTCGGATCCAGGTTTCAGGTATTCAAATCTATTATCTGGTCGGGCCCAGGTTTCCGTAATTGAAGATGTCAAATTATTACCTGGTCGGGTCCAGGCTTCAGTAATAACTTGAAAATTGTACTAATATCTAGTCGGATCCAGGCTTCATAGCATCTTTTGGAAATAGTAAAGGCTTTGCTGACGACTTTATTGGGGATCAGGGGTTGTGGCCCTATGATTTGCAATAATCTGAAAGAAAATTCAAACCGGAGAGTGTAGACTCAGTCGGGTAGGAAAAACTCAACTTGGGGAGGATACACTCAACTGGGGAAGATAAACTCCGTTTGGGGATAATAGCCTTAGCTGGGGAAGATATGCTCAACTAGGGATGATAGGCTCAGTTGGGGAACTTTGTGGTGTCTTGGTTGTTGTATGTTGGGGAAATTTGAACTCGGCTGGAGAGTTATGTGGTTCCTTGATGATTATTAGGGAAATAAAACCTGTTGGGGAAAGGTTTATTGCAGCCTTCCTTGTGGGGATAATGGTGATGAGATAACTCTGTGGGGATATTTCATATACATTAAAGAGATGCTTACTGCTGCTTAGCAGGACACATGTGCCAAATAGTTTTAATTATATTCATATGCATATGTTCATTCAATTTTAGTAATTGGACAAATTTGCATTCAAAACAAAGACAGAAATTTTGCACTTCAAAGTGTATTTGTATTGATATTTTGCCCATGAATAGGCGTTTTTGTACAGAGAGACAGAGATCCTAGTAAGAGAAAATCGTCGAAAGGAAAACAAAATTGAGAATGAAAACAAATAGCCATGTGAAATGATCTCATTGCCTTCCAACTCTACTATTGCCCCAATGTCTTCGAACGTCCCTTGCCGTTGATCGAAGTTGATTGGTTTGATCTTGGAGCGTTTGAACTTGGACCTTGATGATAAAATTGACTGTATTGATTCCACGGGACATAGTCATACGCTTTTAATCCTTAATTTTTGCCTGGACCGCCCTTTCGGGTTTTTGGCCCACCAGAATGCCTTTTTTTGCCCAAGTTGCCATTTCGGGTTTTCAACTTGCCGGGTGTACAATCTTTTGCATATATTCCTAATTTGTGCCCAAACCTTTTGGTTTGCCGGGATACCCTTATTTTGCCTAGGTGTGTCAACCTAGCGGGTCTCTTATGAGTAGTATTTTTTAACTATGTCTGCGTTTATGGGATGTGGGAAATCCTTGCCATCCATGGTAGTCAGCATCATGGCACCGCCAGAGAAAACTCTCTTGACAACAAATGGCCCTTTATAGGTGGGAGTCCATTTGCCTCTGGGGTCGCCTTGTGGTAAAATGATGCGTTTTATCACCAAGTCACCAACTTGATATACTCGAGGCTTGACATTTTTGTTGAAAGCCTTGATCATTCGTTTTTGATACGTCTGACCATGGCAAACAACAGCTAATCATTTTTCATCAATCAAGTTCAGCTGATCCAATCTCGTTTGAATCCACTCGTCTTCGCCTAGGCCTGCCTCAATCATAATCCTCAACGAGGGAATTTGAACTTCCACTGGCAAAACAACTTCCATGCCATAGACTAGAGAAAAGGGAGTTGCCCCAGTTGATGTTCTAGCTGAAGTGCGATAGCCATGTAGAGCAAACGACAACATCTCATGCCAATCCTTATAGGTTACTACCATTTTCTGCACAATCTTCTTGATATTTTTGTTGGCTGCTTTGACTGTGCCATTCATTTTTGGCCTATACGGAGAAGAATTGTGATGCTTGATCTTAAACTGAGTGCAAAGCTCAGTGATCATAACATTGTTGAGGTTAGTCCCATTGTCGGTGATGATCCTTTCGAGGATACCATAACGACATATGAGGTTGTGTCTGATGAATCTGGCTACCACATTCTTGGTGACTGAGGCAAAAGAAGCGGCTTTGACCCATTTGGTAAAATAGTCGATAGCAACAAGAATGAAGCGATGTCCGTTGGAGGCGGTAGGCTTGACCTCTCCAATCATGTCAATGCCCCACATTGCAAATGGACACGGGGCGGTCATGACATTCAGAGTGATAGGAGGCACATGGACCTTGTCAGCATATATTTGGCATTTGTGACAAGTTCTTAAATGTTGATGGCAATCAGTCTCCATCGTTGACCAATAGTAATCGGATCTTAAGATTTTCTTAGCCATCGTATGTCCACTTGAGTGAGTATTGAAGAGACCATCGTACATGTCTTCCATAATTTCCTCTGCCTCATTCTTGTCCACACATTGGAGTAGAGTCGAATCATGGTTGCGTTTGTACAATATCCCGTTACTTAGGAAGAATTTGGTTGCAAATCTTCGCAAGAACTTTCTGTCATTGATAGATGCCCCCTCTGGATACTCTTGTGCTTCAAGGTATCTCATCACTTCATGGTACCATGGCTTTTCCGCATCGGTGCCAAGCTCATAGCAATGCATGGGTTCATCGAATCTTTCAATTGTTATCATAGGGGCTTCGTTGTCACATCTGACTTTGAACATTGAAGACATGGTTGCCAAAGCGTCAGCCAACTGGTTTTCTTCCCTGGGGAAGTGCTCGAAAGTAATCTCTTCGAAGTAAGGAATCAGGGATAGCACAAGTTCCTTGTAAGGGATAAGATTAGGGTGTTTAGTGTCCCAATCTCCTTTTACTTGGATGATCACTAGAGCGGAATCCCCGAACACATCCAAATGCTTGATCCTTAAGTCAATAGCAGCTTTTAGACCTAAGATGCATGCTTCATACTCAGCCATATTATTTGTGCAATCGAAGCATAGTCTGGCAGTGAAAGGAGTGTGGCAACCTTCAGGAGAGATGATCACAACACAAATTCTGTTACCTAAGGCGTTGGAAGCCCCATCAAATACCATAGTCCACCGGGATCCTGGTTCAGGTTCATCATTTGGTCCTGATTTCGCGCAGTCGGTTACCAGCATGATGTTCTCATCAGGGAAGTCGAAGTTCATTGATTCATAACCATCCACAGCTTGATGGGCTAAATGATCTGCTAGTACACTCCCTTTGATGGCTTTTTGAGTCGTGTATTGAATGTCGTACTCAGTCAAGATCATTTGCCATCTAGCTATCCGTCAGGAAAGGGCAGGTTTCTCAAAGATGTACTTGATTGGGTCCATCTTAGAAATCAACAGAGTGGTATGAGTCAACATATACAGTCTTAGCCAGCGAGCAGCCCATGCCAGAGCGCAACAAGTTTTCTCGAGCAGTGAATATCTGGTTTCACAATCGGTAAACTTTTTTCTCAGGTAATAAATAGCATGCTCTTTTCGGCCACACTCGTCATGTTGGCCCAAAACACACCCCATAGAATTCTCTAGTACTGTCAAGTACATGATCAAGGGTCTTCCTTCAACTGGAGGCATGAGAATATGAGGTTCTTGTAGGTATTCTTTGATTTTGTCAAAGGCAATCTAGCATTCATTGTTCCACCTGACTACCTGATCTTTCTTTAAGAGTTTGAAGAGTGGCTCACAAGTAGCAGTTAAGTGTGATATGAAACGGGCAATGTAATTGAGACGACCCAAGAATCCTGACTTCTTTTTCAGAATGAGGGACTGGCATTTCTTGGATGGCCTTTACCTTGGCAGGATCAACTTCAATGCCTTTATTGCTGACAACAAAACCTAGAAGTTTTCCAGAGCATACTCTAAATGTGCACTTGTTAGGGTTTAACCTCAGCTTGTCCTTCTTCAGCCTCTCGAATAATTTGTGTAGGTGATCGAGATGTTCTTCCTTGGTTTGTGATCTGGAAATCATATCATCCACATATACCTCTATCTCATGATGAATCATATCATGAAACAAAGCTACCATAACTCTTTGATATGTTGCCCCTGCATTTTTAGTCCGAACGGCATGACCTTGTAGCAGAAGTTGCCCCATTGCGTAATGAAAGTAGTCTTCTCCATGTCTTCAGGAGCCATCCTTATTTGATTATAGCCTGAGAAGCCATCCATGAAAGAGAATACTTTATGCTGAGCAGTATTATCAACCAAGACGTCAATGTGCGGTAAAGGGAAGTCATCCTTGGGGCTCGCCCTATTCAGATCTCTATAGTCTACGCACATGCGAACTTTCCTGTCTTTCTTTGGCACTGGCACCACATTGGCAACCCATTGAGGATATGATGTCACAACTAGGAACCCTGCATCGAACTGTTTCATCACTTCAGCTTTGATCTTTTCGGACATATCAGGCCTCATGCGACGAACCTTTTGCTTGACAGGCGAACAATCTTCTTTTGTCGGCAGACGATGAACTACGATGTCGGTGTCCAACCCAAGCATATCTTCATAAGACCAAGCGAATACTTCCACATAATCATGTAACATCTAAACCAATCTTCTCTTGACACTGCCTTCCAAGTTAGCGCCGATCTTGATTTCCTTCTCATTTGCCTCAGTATCCAGGTTGATAACTTCAACTGACTCCTCGTGCGGTTGAATAGCCTTTTCCTCTTGTAATAGAAGTCTGGCTAGTTCTCTCGGTATGTCACAATCTTCCTCGCCTTCGTCTTCGGCTTGGTTGATAGGACATTCAAAGTCATAGTCGACAATAGTAGAGTCATTGGCAATAGGATCCAGAGTGGATGTGGACCTACAAGAGTGTGTGTGTGCATGTAAGATACAAGGCTATTTTTTTTTGAAAATATATTTGAAAGAAAGGAAAGACAATGAACACAAATATTTGAATGCAAAAGAGTCCAATGTACTGAATGATCATATGATTAGATGAATATAAATAAAACCCTTGACAAATGGACCAAAATTCCACGGGCCAGGCACATGGTTTAAAAGTCATTGTTTGAATATTACAGACAACAAGTTCTTGAATTGAAAGAAAAGAAAAAACAAGTAGATTACTCCTCAATGAAGGAGACTGGTACAAAGTCCTTTGTATGCCAATTCTTCAACTCCGTAGTGGTTGGATACACCCACTCTTCAAATGTAGTCTCTTCTCCATAATCACCCACGTCATTAACTCCATGGCTTCCAAAGCGGAGAGGTGGCTTTCCAGGACGAGCACACCTCACTTCCTTCTGAGATTTGACGGTGAAGCCCAAACCAAACTTGTCTACTTTAAATGGGATATCGAGGAGTTGCCCCCAAGTACCACATTTTCCTTCTTCAGTTGTCGCGCGAGCATCCTTGACTGAAACCATTTTGGGCGTGGTCTTAACATCTTTAGACTCATCGGAGGAACATTTAGTAGTAGCAATCATCGGTGGTACGACCTCAAAGGCTTGACATGGGGTTTCAATGAATTCTCCGTCCATATCTACGTACTTGAAAGAGTTAAGGTGGCTTACCTTACACTCTTCTTCCCCACAGACGGTGACTATCCTGCCTTTGACTGGGTATTTGAGTTTCCGATGGAGGCTTAAGGTCACTACCCCAACCTTATGAATCCACGGGTGACCTAACAGACAAGAATAGGTCGGACGAATATCCATAATATAGAAGGTGGAGTTGAAGGTTTTGGAACCCACTTTGATTGGAAGATCTACCTCCCCATGAACAGTCCTCTTGGATTCGTCAAACGCCCTTACGATGATATCGCTTGGCTTCAATACTAAATCTTCACAGTCGAGACAGTCTAATGCCCCCTTGGGTAATACATTCAGAGAAGAACCAGTGTCGACTAGCACATGTGCTAAGGTGGTCCCTTTGCACTCGATTGACACATGTAATGCTTTGTTGTGATTCTTCTCAAGAGGTGTTAAGTCAGCATCTGAAAACCCCAAGCCATTATCAGATGTCAGGCTAGCCATGCAATTCTCAAATTGGTTTGTTGTTGTCTCATGGAGGACATGATCTTTTTTCAGGAACTTGATTAATGTCCGAGCATGGGCATCGGAGCAAAGCAGCAATGACAACATTGAAATCTTAGAAGTCGCTTCTTTTTATGATCTTCAAAATCTCGTCCATCTCGCGGGCGGAGGGTTCTTCATCAGCTATGTCTTTGGAGGGTACCTCAATCACATCAGGCTCAACAACCTTCCCCTTCCCTCTGGTATCAATATTTGGCTTGGCAACAATAATGCCGATGGGAGTCTTTGTAACTACTGGAGGTGAGATATTGGCTGAAAATATTCTCTAAGTTCTAGTTACTTTGCTTGAGCCAGCTATGTTGCCAACATCGTCATCTTTTCCTTCTTTGATCCAGGCATCTTGTTTAATCTCATGATAGAACACTTCAGCACTGTAATTCCATGGTACCGCTTTATTTGAAGAGTAAGGAATTGGTCCGGGATTGGTTATTATTAAGGGAGCAATATTGGGTTCATTTGAAATCCTAATAGGACCTTTGGAGGTGATCCTAAGAGGCTTGTTGGATATGGTAATAATGGAGAGGTCTTCACATTTGTTAACCAAACTCTTGGCAGGCGGAGTCTTTTCAAACATAATTCTGTGGCTATCCATCAGACGTTGTATACCTTTTTTCAGTCCTTCACATCCATTGGGTTTTCTTGTACAACACACACAGTATTCTTCATAGCCTGGGTAGATCCCAGCTTTCAATAGATTATTCTTGATTACATTCAACAGAGTAGTCAATTCTTCAACAAAGGCAATAAAATTTGTATCTTCAACATCATTAAAACCTTTGTCATGCTTCGGCATTGGAGCGATAATTACATTCGGTGTCGGAGGAGGATCAAACTCAATAGTTTTGTTATCAATTAAATCCTAGATTTTGTTCTTCAAGGCCCAGCACTGGTCAGTTTCATGCCCAAGACTGCTTGAATGGTAAGCACACTTAGCGTTCAGATTATACTTTGGTGAAGAGGTGTCAGGGTTGGCGGGAGGATCGCGCAACGTCACTAAATTAGCCTTGAGCAAATGTTGAAGGGCTTGAGACAGTGACATGCCTAACCTTGTAAATTGTCTTCTTGGAGTTTCAAAATGTTGATGATTTGCAGATGGTCTTGGAGTAGGAGTTGGATTGGAGATTCGGACATCATTGACAGACGGGTGGTCATTATTCTTGGTATGGGTCCTTGCCCCATACACAACATTAACTTCCTTCTTTGTAGCAAAAGGTTTCTTGATAGGATTGGGAGTGGAGGTAGATGCCACAGAGATTTTCCCACTTTTAATGCCACTTTCAACTCTTTCACCGGTTAAGATTAATTCAGTGAAACCAGAAGAAGAGCAGCCAACTATAAAATTAAAGAAAGGACCAGATAAAGTGCCCATGAACATATCGATGTGCTCCCTATCAGTCAAGGGAGGTTGTACCCTACTAGCAAGGTCTCTCCACTTTTGCGCATATTCCTTAAATCCTTCGTTCTTCCCCATGGTCATATCTTACAACTGAACCCTCCTTGGCGCCAATTTGGTGTTGTATTGATACTGATGGTAGAAGGAAGTAGCTAAATCCTCCCAAGTGTTGATACGAGACCCGTCTAACTAATAAAACCATTCAAGTTGTGTTCCAGCCAAACTCTCTTGGAAGAAATGAACCCAAAGCTTCTTGTCAGCAGTGTGCGGCTGTATCTTGCACACATAAGACTTCAAATGGAGATTTGGACAAGAAATCCCATCATACTTGGCAAAGATTGGTATTTTGAATTTGTGGGGAATGACTACCCCAGAGATCAAACCCAAATCATCAAAATCTAAACCAGGAAGGGCTTGTTTTTCAACAACTTTCAATCTGTCTTCTAACTGCTTGTATTTGATATCAGCGGGTGGGTACTGCTCGTTGAAATAATCATCATCGGATACTTGACCGTTGATATAGTCAGCCTGAGTACTCTTAACCTCACCAATCTGGTTCTCGTCCTCTTCGGATGAATCTTCTTCTATTGGGATTTGACGAATTGCCTCTTTGAACCTTTTACCCATGTTGAGTAGAGCTTTTTACTTTGGCTTCTTCTTAATGGCCAGTAAAGCCATCATATCTTCCTGCCCCTTAGCTAGGGCTAGTAGACTTTCCTGAAACTGAGAATTTTGGGCTTGGAGATCCTTCACCGTTTGCTCTAGATCCATCTTACTGAAATAAACAACAAAAAGATAAGGAATCCTGTTATGCGAAAACCTGTCATGTTATGATGCATGGAATATGTATATGCAAATGATTTTAAGGATTAATGAAATTTAAATTTGTATAGACAAAACAATGAACAAACGTTAACTTTCATTAGTCAAAACAACAAAGATTACATTATGCCCCTTGGGCTTACAAAATAGATTTCTAAGATAAAAAGACCGAACGCATCCTCTTTGGCGCGGTATAAGCGTTCACATTTTTCTCTTCTTGTAGCTATTTCGTAAGCTCAAAGACCCTCTTCTCACTAGCATATAACTGAGCCTCGAAAGTATCTCGTTCTTCCTTAAGCTGGATCCAACCCTTTTGTATGTCTTCGAGAGAGGTAGGCATGTCAGGATGGAGGATAGTGTAGGGAACATCTCCTTCGACCACAGGCTCCACGATGATTGGTAAAATGGAAGGATAAGGCATCACAAGTGTCTGAGCACGAGCCCGTACCCATTTAAGGTAAGGCTCGAGGGGAATTGAATTCTTGTGTCCTAGTGTCTTGCTATCCACCTTATTCAACATCCTCCAAGCTCAGATAAACCTCTGGCGGTAACCTTGATCGTCATTCTCGTAGTCAAATACCACTCCTTGGATGAGTATCTCATGGGGACCATCCCTCCGAGCGTGACCAAACTGTCGTAGGGCTAAGCAATGGTTGTAAGTGATACCTCCTCTAATTCCAAGCAAAGGGACATTAGGGAACTCTCAACAATGGTCGACAATAGTAACATTCTCCAAAGAGCGGGAACACTAATGAATATCTGAATGTCTGAGCGCCATCAACCTATGTGACCACCTTGAACCTTGCTCATTCTTCAATACAGATTGGGGAAGATGCAAAATAAACCATCTTGCCAAGAGAGGAGTACAACACATGAGGATACCTCTTTTCCTCATAGTGCGAGTGTGAAAGGAATATAGGATGTCCCCTAGCAAAGTAGGCACCGGGTTACGAGACATGAAGATTTTGACGGTGTTCACATCTATGAGTTGGTCAGGATTTGGAAACAAAACCATCCCATAGATGAGGATAGCCACAATTTCCTCAAAGGCTTGCAAATCCAAAGAGTTCTAACAGTTTTGGGCTTTCTCAAACAAGAACTTTGCTAGGAAACCTTTGACACCACTCCTTGTTTCCCAATTAGTTGTGACATCAAATGGTTGCAAGTGTAGAGCTTGAGCAATCTCTTCTGGCTTTGGATCTCTTTCCATACCGTTGAAAGGTAGTTAATTGAGAATGGGAATCCTCAAGAGTTGGGAGAATTCTTCCAATTTGGCACAAGTTGATAATCGGGAAATGTGAAGCAATGGTGTAGGGGATCAAATAACTGAAAGAGCACCTTCATCATGTCTTCACCAGTGTTGGAAGTGACCAAGTTTAGTAGGCGACCATGTCTTTCGGTAAATGGAGAATTTTCAGGAATCCTTGATGCTAACTCTTTAAGTTGAGGAGGGATTCTTACAAGATTGACTTGAATGGTTTTCCTGCGAATAGAATCCATGTCCTACAAAATAGAACAAAGATAAATCCAAAAAATCTTTGAAATGGTTAGTGAGTATGAGTATGATGTTATGATGTTTATGATGTTATGTACAAGTAAATATACACACAAAGCAAACAAGTCCTTAGGTTTAGGCTTGCATGGAGTTTCATAGGTAAGTACGCTCTTGAAGTTTAGTTGGCTCAAACCTGTCATAGTAATAGTAACCAAGTTCTAAGGAGCTCAATATCACTGATTTGTTTTCTCGGGCATTGTTTCAGCGCAAGCCTCTTTAATGGCGACCGAAATATCCCAAAAAACCAAACCTCAATGAGTGTAGTATCGAGTATCTACCAATTTCGGACTACACCAAAGCCGGTCATCTCACTACGTCCTAAAGGCCAAGTTGGTCAAGTAAAGGTTCTAAAAGTTCATTAGTGCTTCATGACATCACTCAGCGCCCCCGTATTCTCCTTGACTACTCAAGAGCTACCGGTACCCACAAATATGTCGCACTAACATAACTATTGCTTAGACCGTGTCGGTATAGCCCGCACAGTTTCCACAACGTATTGCTACTTACCTATAAGGTATCCCAAATTCGGGTAGAAGATTCAAACCCAAACAAAGAACCAAAATGTAAAGCACACAAGTCAAACAAAGAAAGTAAATGTGATCTAACCCTAAAGTAAACCCACTTTTAAAATCTTTTCCCCAGCAGAGTCGCCAGTTCTGTGATACAGTGGGAGAACTGACTTGGTTGTTTTGCGTTTTATTGCAAATGTTGCAGTTAGCAAGAGTCGCCACTGACTTTTCTTTTATCCAAAAGGAAAGGTGAAAAAGCACAGGAAAGACCTTTGAGATTATTTCTTGAGTTCAGGGTGTAGATTATGAAAAGGGAAGGTGTTAGCACCCTTTTCATCCATGGTTTTCCATGGGCTCTTAGTTACTTGCTAGATCACTTGCTTTTGTTTGAAAATGTACTTTGTGTGGTTTTTGAAAGTATTTTGTAAAGATGCCATCGTTTAGGCAAACTTTGTAATGATTCTCGTTCATAAGAATGTATACAAAGTGTTGATCTTTTGAAAATGTTTTTAAGTTTGTAAGATGTTTGAAAGTGTAGGTGTTTGTTTTTGAAAATAGCAAGGATGTTTTTGTTTTGAAATTGAGCAAGTAACTAGGAACTTTTTACCTACTCAAAAGTCTTTCATGTTCATTTCCTTTTTCCTTTGACATTGTTATCTTACCATTGATTTGGTAAGTAACCCTATCTTTGGATGTAAAAGGGACGGGCGTGGGTCATCGTATAACCATGATTAACAATATTGTAAGATATATTAGCATTTTCTTTAGGGACTAAGATCATTTTGAAAGGCAACATTGATAGCGTCATCGAGGGACTATGATCTTGTATTTTTGTTTGCTTTTGCTAAGATATCCCACATGCATAACATGGCCATTTTTGTAAGGCAACAAGTGGAGTTAACCCTAGGGGTGCAAGTTTGCAAGTGTGTTTGATTTACATGCATTGCTTATCTTGAATTATGGTTCTCTAAACATTGATTTTATCTTTCCATACAAACCCTAATTTACTAGCATTGATATGAAAGCGATAAATTGCGGAAAGTAAAATTACTACGCTATTACATCATTATGAGGATGGGGTATACAAATGTACAAATGGGGATTGCAAGAAAATTAAACCCTAATTACTATTACAAGGCTTTGACAATTACATAATTTATAATGCAAAAAGAATAAAATATGCAAGAAGATATAAAGTGAGAGAAATTGCTTTTTAGGGTTTTTTTATAGAAAAAGGTTTTGTAATTAATTTCATTGAAGAAAAAACCTAAGTCTAAGTTAATTGTTTAGAAAAGTGTTTTTGAGGTTTCATTTGAAAACAAAGGTTTCATAATGTTAGGTCATTTCCAAGAAATGCAATACGTCCAAAATAAATTCAAAAATCTTAAAAAAATGAAGAAATTTGGTGCCCGAGCTGACACGGGCCATGTCAGTGGACACGGGCACCTGTGTCAGGACCTGTCCATGACTTTTATGCATTTTTTTGGTTCCAGCCAACCTGACACGGCCGTGTCACATGACACAAGCGCCTGTGTCAGCCCCTGTTCATCTTTTTCTGCTCATGTACGCACCAATAACATTGACACGGGCCGTGTCATTTGACACGGGTACCTGTGTCAGCCTCTGGTCTGGCTTTTTGTTAGTTTTTTCTCTTTGATTTGTCTTGTTATATCTTTTGAGCGTAAAAGCAAATGATGTATGAATAATTATATCACAGTTTGAGAAAGTTTACCTCTCGAAGCGGAAGCTTTATAACACATACAGATGTTTCCGAGTGTAAAGTGGTGATTGATCGAGCTCCTTTGAACCTTCTTGAAGTAACTCCAACCTTCCTTTTATACTGAAAATGGTTGAACCGCTCCAACCAAGTCAAGTTGCAATGTATGTTTTTTGAGTTTAAAAGATGGTGGTAATGATGTTACATAAGTTATTCTTATGTTTGAACAACTTCTATATGGTGTATATGAATGGTTTGGATGGTTTGTTTGGAGAAAACTTGCGAGCTATGAGATTCAAAGATTTGGACTTCAAAGCTCAAAAATGGAGGTTTTGTGTACAAATCTGGTTTTTGACAACAAAAATGATTTTGAGTGTTATTTCCCCTCCTATTTTTCTGGCCTTTCTCTCTATTTTTTCTAACCTTTTCCAACCTCTCTCTCTTGCAAATGCTTCTTCTATTTATAGGCAAGGGGTTTGTGCGTATGATCTGATTAGGTTTTGTTGTACCCCAAAATTTCCCTCTCAATTCTCAAGGCATCTCTCACAATGATTCTCAAAATTCAAGCTTGCACAAGTACATTGGGATTTTCCAACACCAGAATTAAGAGGAAGCTGCCAAAAAGGGAGAAATAGATAAAAATAACATTTTGACGAATTTGGAGGAAAATAGGTCTCCTTCGATTCAGCCCCCTTCGATTGGGCT
The DNA here is from genome assembly GCA_948472305.1 of Vicia faba. Classification (NCBI taxonomy): domain Eukaryota; kingdom Viridiplantae; phylum Streptophyta; class Magnoliopsida; order Fabales; family Fabaceae; genus Vicia; species Vicia faba. Next base: position 87,565 of record CATIWC010002233.1, on the reverse strand, counting down.
TTGCACCTCCTTCGATTGCTCAAAAGTTGCTGCTAGCGTGCCTCTTTCATCTAGGCATGTGACTTCAAATAGGTCTCCTTCGATTCAGAAGGAAATGATCTTCATACAAGCTTCAATTGAGTTTTTGTTTCCCTTTGAAACGGTGTCCTTCGACTCAGGAATGTCCTTCGACTCAGGAATGTCCTTCGACTCAGGAAGTAAAGGCCTCCTTTTGGTTTTATTCAATTCAAAAAGTCAATAATCTTCTGAAAGCTTCCTTAAATTCAGAAGATAATAACCTTCTGAAAAGTGTCATTCGATTGCACCATTCGCCCCTCACCTGTTGGCCTTGGATTCATAAGTTTTCGATTGGATGAATGGCTACCTTCCTGTGAATTTCAAATTCATCTTCATGTATGATTCGAATGCGCCTTCATATCACCTTCGAATCCATCTGTAAACCCTTCAATACGCCATAGTCCTGCATTATGACACATAACTTAGTGGTCCATTCGAAGGACTTGCCATAGTTGGGGAATAATTGTTCTCTTACTTTGGAGTCTAGTCGAAGGTTTGGGCCTAAGTTATTAAAAAGCAAGAAGACTCAAAATGGCATATTCAGCTAAAAAGGGCCATTCGAAGAACACAATTGGTTCATTCGAAGGACACAACTGGTGAAAACGAATGCTGTTTTATTCTAGTCTGGTCGAAATGTGTAGAAAGATGGAGGATTCGACTCAAAAGATCAAGTTGAACATTTAGAACCATAGGCTAGGCTACGTGTTTTCCCTTTTCAGGCCTCAAACCTATGACTCACTCTATATTTAATTGTTTATGCAAGATAAAATAGGCCTTTACCCATTTGTTGTCCAAGACCACTTGCACTTAATAGCATAGTACTACCTTTTAGAAAAGTTTGTCTTGAGCCTTGCGCCTGTTTTCCTTCAGAAAGAAGCAACCCATCTGAACCATTCATCTTGCTTTTATAGCACAAGTGGACACTTACTTTCCAGCTGAGCCTTATTTTATTAATTTTGCTTCCCAAGTGTGATCGGTGGATCTGGAACTGACTGTTTAACGCTGGTTCGCGAAATGTCGCGGTAAGCAAGAGTCGCCACCGTCTTTTATTTTCTCCAAATGGAAAGGACAAAAGCACAAAAAAATTCCTTATAGAGATTGCTCTCGGTTCGGGAGGTAGATTATAGAAAGGGAAGGTGTTAGCACCCTTTCTATCCATGGTTATCCATGGGCTCTTAGATACTTGCTCATTTGTGTTTTCAAAATGGTTTGTTTGCTTTTCAACTGTGGGTTTTAAAAAAAGTTTCTTTGAAAATTTCAGTTCGACTCTTGTATCAGTCCTCAAGAGTGTTTGAAAGATTGCTTTCGAAAGCTTTTTGAAAAGGTGTCGGTGTGAAAAGTATTTTTTTTTTTGATTTGTTTTGAAATTAGAGCAAGTATCTACGAGTTCTCTACCTACCCTAAGGAATTCGTCTGTGTAAATGTCCTTAAAGTAGTGCCATCCCACCATTGAGAGGTAGGTAGCACCACCGTTGGAGGTGTTCGGGTCAATTCGAGGGTTCGGGACATGGTGATCACCAAAGCAATAGGAAGACACCTTAGAAGCTACCCTCATGCCATGTTCATGGACATGAGGACTTACTAAAACGTCCTCTACTCGACGACCACCTTTCGAGGGGCAAGGCAACAGTGAGACGTACCCTAGGGGTGGTGTGTGATTTGTGTGTCGTTTTCAGATATTTTTGTCTTGTCATGCATTGGTGATCTACGCGTTGCTTTTATTTTGACATTCATTCTTTCATGCAGTAGTTAACAGTTAAAAGTTGCGGGAATATAAAAGGTCCTACGCTATTACAAAGGCGCGGGTCTACATCGCCAAATTATCCAAGACCCGATTTTAAATAAAATAAAGTGCGAGAAATAAATGTCCTAATTGACCTATTACATAGCTTTGGGAGAATTACATGAAAAAGGAAATAAAATAAGCGCGCGAATTAGAATTGTAATCGAATGCGAGGGCGTTGGACCCTTTTAAAGAACTTGAATTAAAATTAATAAATTAATTAAGTTAAATGAGAAAAGGAAATTGTTTTTGGTATTTATGGATTTTAATGAGAATTAATGGAATTAAAACCTAATTCTAAACTTTTTTTTAATTTATTAAAAAAAATATTTAAGTTTGTATCCTAATTTTAACCTAATTATTCACATGGCAATTTATTTACAAAATAATAATAAATAATTAAATAGGGTGAAAAAGAAAAAAAGGAATAAAAGTATAAAACCCTAATTCTACATTTTTTAATTTATTAAGAAAAATATTAGAATTAAACCTAGAATAAAAAAAACTAAATTAATTAATAAAGTTTATTTACAAAAATGTTAATGAATTAAACATAAAAAACATATTTTTTATTTTATAGTTTCTGAATTTTTTTTGGGTATTTTTATGTTATGAAAATATTAATTTATGAATTAAAAGAAAATAATTAAATTAAAACAAATAATAAAAAGATAGGAAAAAGAAAAGAAATGCAAACACTTGGGGGGTGTTGACCCCAATTTGGAGGCATTATTGTAGCAAACAGGCCCAATGAATTAAGAAGGCCTTCAGTTGACTTTTCAGGGCGCGTGTGGCTTCATTGACCAAGGCGTATGGAGTTCTCCAGATCAAGGCCATTGGTTTGCTCTTCATGTATAGGTGGCAAGCACAGATATGGAGGCCTATGGTACTCCCTTGAGAACACGCTGCGTGGAATTACGTTAGCAAGAAAAATATTGAAATAACGTGGGGGACCTGGGGATCGAACCCAGGTCCCATTGCTTACCAAGCCAATGCCTTGCCATCTGAACCATTTACGCGCTTTGTATATAATATGACCAATAAACAACATAACGTGAAACAACGATTAGTGGTGTTTTTTTCGCGCGAAATTCAAACGCACCAACCGCTGGCTTACACCTCACCTTCTTCTCCAATTGTTTGCTTTGCCTGAAAAAAAAAACAGTTAGATAGCGGGGGTTTTAAACCCCCACTAAGTGATAAACATGAAAATAGCGAATAGGCCCTGGTTGCTCCTAAATTGAGCGTGACCTATGGATTGAGTTCGTGTGAAGCTTCTGGTTCTAATGGCCCTGGTGTCTGTCCCAATTTTTCCTGAAGAGGAAAGCCCTAATTTCACAACCTTGAAAACCTAGCAAGCTTCCATGGTAGATTCATGTATAAAGCACGAACACTCAATTAAATAATATGGTTAGCTTTAGAATGATGAACTTAATACAAATCAAGCATTAGATATTGAAAATAACGCATGAATCATGAGACATGAATATGAGAAAAGTTATGAACAGGGCGGGTTCGTTCTACCAATTCCTTGTGTTAGAAGCAGTGGTTTTGATCCAGAAACGTTCCTTGAGGCCTCAGGAATGTAATGGGATTGTTCTCTTGCCTTGAAACGCTTTGGAATCGTGTTTTCAGTTTTGACTTTTTTCACAAAAATTGCAAAGTGTGTTTGTGATCTGGAGCGCAGCTTGGAGGTTGTGAGCTTTAGGGTTTGCATCTGTTTATGTATGGGAATGGATTAGGGTAAGAATCAAGTCCAAAAACCCTTTGCATTGATGAAAGAAATATTTGATTTTCAAAGAATATTTTCAAATCTTTTCCACATGAATATCATGCCAATTTGCACCAAATCTTCCCTTTTTTGAAGTGCACGAAATCTTGAGTAACCAATGAGGGCATAGGCTGCATAAAAAGATTCAAATGCATGTTTAGTATTTTTTTCATATTTTATTTTATTAAATGAATTAATGGTGATTAAAAATTCAAATAAATAATAAAAAATGATGAAATAAATCCCCTTTGGGCCAAATGGTCGTGCATAGCCTTTGGATGATGAATCTTGGAAGAAAATGTGGCCCATTAGCAATTTTGAGGCATTTGAAGTAAAGTTGACTTTTCAAAATTCCCAAAAATTCCCCAACTTCCACAAGGCATATCTTGCTCAATGTTTAAGCTTTGATCATTTTCTTGGACATTTTGGAAAGTTCTTGAAGTCCTCTAACCAATGCCTTTGGTCCCATGTCATTTTGATTTACCAATCTCAAGTTATGGTCTTTGACTTAAAGTCACTTTTTGTTGACTTTTGAAAATGACCTATAATGTTGAAATTGATAACTTTTTGTGAGAGCATTTCTTGGATTTGAAGTGTGAATAGGAGTTGTAGGAAATGTCTTTCTCTTAAAAATGAGCTTTGGATGGAATTTTTCTGATAAACCATGTGGAAGTTATGCCTTGGTCAAGTTACAGTTGACTTTTTCAACTGTCCAAATATGGAAACTTTTGCATCTTGAGACTTTTTGAGTCATGCTTTGAGAATCATGATCAAGAATTGATCAAATGATGTTTGTGGCTTCAAAATAAGATATTGATCAAAAATTTGAACTTTTGACTGTCAAATGACCATTTTGCCCCTGCAGTTGACTGTAGGGCAATTAGGGTTTTTGACTGTGCAATTTTTTGCTGTAAGTCTTGAAACTTAGCATGAGGATGCTTGACCATGTTTGTAGGCATGTGGGACTTGTTTGGACCCTTGGAAACTTCATTTTCTCTGTCAGAACCAAAACCCTAGTTTTTGACTGTTAGGAGGCCCTTGAACTGTGCAACCCTTGAGAGATTATGAAGCATGCTCTTTGCAAATCTTGAAGAATATGAGAGGGCAAATTTTGGGGTACAACACCAAGCTTCCTAAAAGCCTTTCTCTATAAATAGAGAGTTCATTTGCACAAAGAAGGGAGGAAAAAAGACAAGAGAAGGGGAGGGGAATGTATCTTCAAAAATCTCACACACCATAAAATTCTCAAACACTTCAACACTTGTGAAATAAAAAAAACCCAGAATCATCGTTACCTCCTTCAATTCTGAAGAACAACATATTCCAGTTTCCTTCGAATCAAGGAGCATCCCACTTGTTCCTTCCTTTGAATCCAGCAAAGAAGGATATTTCACTTGTTTTGCTCTTTCGAATCCAGTGTCGAAGGCCTACCCTGGGTCTTTTCCTTCGAATCCAGAGGCATTCAAAGTAACCACTTCAAAGTCCAGAACACGCTCCAACCTCCAGCAAGGTAAGTCATTTTTAACCTTTGACCCTTCGTTTCCAGCATAACATGTAAATACAATTCCTTTTTGTTTCAAACATTTACATACTATTGTTCTTGTTTTCGTTTCCACCCTTTTTAATATGTTTCATGGTTAACAACCTTCTTGGCTTTTGCTCTTGGTACATTTAAATACGCTTTAAAGAACTAATCTAGTCTTAAGGTGATGTTGGCATGGCCTTGGGCCATGTTGGTATTCAAACTCAAATGAAAGAAACAGGAGACAGAAAGTTAGAAACGAAGCCTCTGGCTTCCATACTAACCTTCAAGCCAAACGAAAGGCACAACATGCTGGCTTCCAGGCCCCAATTAAAAGCCAAAATATGCTGGCTTCTAGGCCCCAGTCGAAAATCATTCCTTCACCCCTTTTCAAGTAAGGTCGAAGAGAGCCAGAAATGGCAGAATCGAATGGTTTGCTGCCCTAAATCGAAAGATCCACTTTTTCTTGCTTTTACCTTATTTTTGCTTTTATATTTTCATGCAATTCAATATGGTTGTAATAGTGTAGGATTTATTTTTTGCACTCTTTTATTACCTTCATAAATGTTAAGTAATTAGGTGTGTATGGCAAGATAAAATCAACAAGTAGACAACCCAAAAATCAAAGACAAAATGCATGCAATCAAACACACTTGCACACATGCACCCTTAAGGAAATTCCACTTGTTGCCTTATAAAAATGGCCATGTTATGCATGTGGGGTATCTTAGCAAAAACAATCACAAGTACAAGATCATAGTCCCTCGATGACGCTATCAAAGTTTCCTTTCAAAATGATCTTAGTCCCTAAAAGAAAAGTGCTAAGATATCTCATAACATTGCTATCATGACTATACGATGACCCACGCCTGTCCCTTCGCATCCAACGATGGGGCTTCTTATCAAATCAATGGTAAGGTAGCAACATCTAAAGGAGGAGGAAAAACACATCTAAAACCTTTTGAGTAGGTAGATTACTTTTAGTTACTTGCTCAATTTCAAAACAAGCATCCTTGCTATTTTCAAAACAATCACATACATCTTTCCCAAACTTGAAATATTTTCAAAAGCTCAACACTTTGCATACATTCTTACGAACGGGAATCATTGCAAAGTTCGCCTAAATGATGGCACCTTTTCGAAATACTTTCAAAACCACACAAAAGCACAATTTTCAAACAAAAGCAAGTGATCTAACGAGTAACTAAGAGCCCATGGAAAACCATGGATGGAAAGGGTGTTAATACCTTCCCTTTTCATAAACTACCCCCCGAACTTAAGAAAACATCTCGAAAGGTCTTTCTTGTGCTTTTTCACCTTTCCTTATTGGATAAAAGAAAAGTCGGTGGCGACTCTTGCTAAACCACAACATTTCGCGAACACAAACACAAAATCAGTTCTCCCACCGTATCACAGAACTGGCGACTCTGCTGGGGATTTAAAATCTTCAAAAAGTGGGTTTACCTTAGGGCTAGATCATGTTTACTTGCTTACATTATTTGATTTGCTTGCTTTATATTTTGGTTCCTTGTTTGGGTTTGTTTTAAATCCTACACCCGGATTTGGGGGATACTTTTTAGGTAAGTAGCAATAAACTGTGAGGGAACTGTGCGGGGTATACCGACACGGTTGAAGCAGTAGCTACGTTGATGTGGCACTTTGGTTGGTACCGGTAACCCTTGAGTCAGTCAAGGAGAGTACGGGGCCGCCGCGTGGTGTCATAAAGCATCAACTGACCTTAGAACCTTACTTGACCAACTTGGCCATTAGGACGTAGTGAGATGACCGGCTTTGGTGCAGTCCGAAGTTGGTTGATACTCAATGCTACTCTCATTGAGGTTTGACTCTTAAGTTTTGTTTCGTTGCGAGTCAATCGCTTATTGAACGAAACTTGGGGGAAAGTCAGTGATATTGAGATCCCTTAGAACCCGATTACTTTTAACTATGACAGGTTGAGCCAACTAAAACTTCAAGAGGGTACTTACCTGAAACCCCATGCAAGCCTAAACCGAGGACTTGTTTGCTTTGTATATGCATTTGTACATAAACATCATAAACATCATAAACATCACTAACCATTTCAAGGATTTTTGGATTTATCTTTGTTCTGTTTTGTAGGGCATGGCCTCCGCTCGTAGGAGCACTATCCAAGTCAGTCTTGTGAGGGTACCTCCACAACTCAAGGATTTAGCATCAAGGGTCCCTGAAGATTCCCCGTTCACCAAAAGACATGGCCGACTCCTTAGTTTGGTTACCTCAAGTATTGAATAAGATATGATAAAGGTGCTTGTCCAATTCTTCGACCCTTTGCATCATTGCTTCACTTTTCCTGATTACCAACTTGTGCCCACTTTGGAGGAATTTTCTCAACTCGTAGGGATCCCTATCCTTAATCAGTTACCTTTCAACGGTATTAAAAGAGACCTTAAACCTGAGGAAATTGCTCGAGCTCTACATTTGCAACCATCTGACATAGTAACAAATTGGGTAACAAAGAGTGGCGTTAAAGGGTTACTAGCAAATTTTTTGTTGGAGAAGGCTCAAGAGTGTTGGGATATTTTGGATCTACAAGCCTTTGAGGAAATTCTGGCTCTTCTCATCTATCGATTGGTACTATTTCCAAATCCTGACCAATTTATAGATGTGAATGCGATTAAGGTTTTCATATCTCGTAATCCGGTACCTACATTGCTGGAGACATATTGCATTCTCTTCACTCTCGCACTTTGAAGAAAATGGGAACTTTGATGTGTTGCACTCCTCTGTTGGCTAGGTGGTTTATTTTGCACCTACCTCGATCCGTGGTGAAGAATGAACAAGGTATGAGATGGTCTAAAAGATTGATGTCACTTTCACATGCTGATATCCATTGGTATTATCGCTCCTCAAAAGACATTACCATCATTGATCGCTGTGGGGAATTCCCTAATGTCCCTCTACTTGGCATAAGGGGAGGCATTACTTATAACCCTTGTTTAGCTTTACGATAATTTGGGTACGCTAGAAGAGATGGCCCTCATGAGGTACTCATCCAAGGAATTGCATTTGACTATGAAAGCGATACCCAGGGTTACCGCCAAAGATTTATACAAGCTTTGGGCATGGTTAACAAAGTTGATAGCAAGACATTGGGGCATAAGAATTACATTCCTTTGGAACCTTATCTTAAATGGGTAAGGGCTCGCGCTCAAAGTCTCAAGATTCCTTATGAAGCCGTCTTACCTGTTATCATGGATCCAGTAGTCGAGGGAGACATTCCACATACGATCCATTATCCTGATATGCCTACTTCTCTTGAATATTTGCAAAACGCTTGGATTCAGTTAAAAGGAGAGCGAGACACCTTCGAATCTAAGTTCTATGAAAGAGAGAAGAAGATATTGGAGCTTACAAGGGAACTTCATGAAGAAAGGAGCTTAAACACCTACATTGTGCCAAAGAAGATGCGCACAACTTTTCTGTCTTAGGAGTTTACTTTATGCTTATTTCTATTGTTGTAAGCCAAGAGGCATGTTTGTATTCAAATCAAGATTTCTTTAATGCAAGTTAACGTTTGTTCACTCTTTGTCTATACAAATTTAAATTCTTTAAATCCTTGAAATCATTTGCATACTGCATATTCATGCATCATGACATGACAGGCGTCCGCATAACAGGTTTCCTTATCTCTCCGCCGTTTATTTCAGCAAGATGGATCTAGAGAAAACTGTGATGGAACTCCAGGCTCAGAATTCTCAATTTCATGAAGCTTTACTCGCCCTGGCCAAGGGGCAGCAGGATATGATGGCCTTGTTGGCCACTAAGAAAAAGCCAAAGAAGAAAGCTCTACTCAACATGGGTAAAAGGTTCAAGGAGATAATCCGTCAAATTCCAATAGAGGAAGATTCATCCGAAGAGGATGAGAAACAAATTGGTGAGGTCAAGAGTACTCAGGCCGACTGTATCAATGACCAAGAATCTGATTATGATTATTTCAATGAACAATATCCACTCGCAGACATCAAATACAAGAAGCTAGAAGATAAATTGAAAGCAGTTGAAATCCAAGCTATTCCCGGTTTGAATTTGGACGATTTGGGATTAATCTCTGGTTTAGTTTTCCCCACAAGTTCAAAATACCAACCTTTGCAAAATACGATGGGGTTTCTTGCCCAGAGCTCCATTTGAAGTCCTATGTGCGCAAGATACAATTGCACACTACTGATAAAAAACTCTGGATTCACTTTTTCCAAGAGAGTCTGGCTGGAACACAACTTGAATGGTTTTATCAGTTGGATGGCTCTCGCATCAATACTTGGGAGGGTCTAACTACTACTACCTTCTACCATCAATATCAGTACAACGCCGACTTGGCACCGACGAGGGTTCAATTGCAAGGTATGACCATGGGGAAGGATGAAGGATTTAAGGAGTATGCGTAGAAGCGGAGAGACCTTACAAGTAGGGTCCAACCTCCCTTGACTGATAGGGAATACATTGACATGTTCATGAGCACATTATCTGGTCCTTTCTTTAATCTGTTGGTTGGCTGCTCTTCTTCTGGTTTCACCGAATTAATCCTAACCGGTGAAAGAGTAGAAAGTGGCATTAAGAGTGAAAAGATCTCTGTGGCATCTACTTCCACTCCCAATCCTGTCAAGAAACCTTTTGCCGTGAAGAAAGAAGTTAATGTTATGTCTAGAGCAAAGGCCCATACCAAAATGAATAATCATCCATCTATCAATGTTGTCCGAATCTCCAATTCGACTGCTACTCAAAGACCATCTACCAATCATCAACGGGTTGAAGCTCCAAGAAGACAATTCACAAGGTTAGGCATGTCATTATCTCAAGCCCTTCAGCATCTGCTCATGACCAATTTAGTGACATTGAGGGATCCTCCTGCCAATCCTGACACCTCGTCACCGAGATATAATCCAAATGCAAAATGTGCTTATCATTCAAATAGCCCAGGGCATGAGACTGATCAGTGTTGGGCTCTGAAGAACAAAATCCAGGATTTAATTGACAACAAGACTATAGAATTTGAACCTCCTCCAACGCCGAATGTAATTATCGCTCCCATGCCGAAGCACGACAAAGGTGTTAATGCCGTCGAAGATACAACTTTCATTGCCTCTGTCAAAGGGTTAACTACTCCATTGAATGTAATCAAGAGCAATTTGTTGAAAGCTGGGACTTTCCCCGGCTGTGAAAAAGACTGTGTGGGCTGTATGAGACAATCTGACGGGTGTGAAAAATTGAGGAAAGGTATACAACGCCTAATGGATAGCCGTGAAATTCTATTCGAAAAGAATCCTGCCATCAAAAATTCAGTCGACAAAGCTGAAGAATTGGCCATCATAACAATTTCAAACAAACCTCTTAGGATCTCATCCAAAGGTCCTATTAGGATTTCAAACGAACCAATCATTGCTCCTCTCATAATCAGTGCTGTCGGACCCGTTCCATACACCTCTAATAAAGCGGTTCCATGGAATTATGGTGTCGATGTTTATTACCATGGGGTAAAACAAGATTCTTAGATTGATGATAATGAAGCAGGTGTTACTAATATCACTGGTCCTAGTAAAGTCACAAGAATAGGAAGAGTCTTTTCCCCTGATATCTCACCACCAACCACTACCGCAGTTCCAATCTGCATAACCAACGACAATGCTGGTGCCAGTACTAAAGGGAAAGAGAAAGAAAGTGAGCCTGCCAGGGAAGATGAACTTGCTAAAAAGACTGTTATGGAAGAACCATCCACTCAAGAGATGGAGGAGATTATGAAAATCATCAAGAAAAGCGACTTCAAAATAGTAGAGCAATTGGGACAAACCCCTTCTAAAATATCAATGTTGTCCCTATTGCTATGTTCCGACGCCCATGCACAAGCTTTGATAAAGTTCTTGAAAAAGGCTCACGTGCCTCAAGAAACCACAGTTGACCAGTTTGAGAACTGCGTAGCAAGTCTGACAGCTGACAATGGTCTGGGATTCTCCGATGCAGATTTAACCCCCATGGGAAAGAATCACAATAAAGCCTTCCATGTTTCTGTTGAATGTAAGGGGACCACTCTGGCACATGTTTTGGTGGACACAGGCTCATCTTTAAACGTGTTACCTAAAGGCGCTTTAGATCGGCTAGATTGTGAAGGTTTGGTTTTGAAGTCAAGTGACATTGTTGTAAGGGCATTCGATGGGTCGAAAAGGATGGTTCATGGAGAGGTGGATCTCCCAATTAAGGTTGGTTCACAGATTTTCAACTCCACATTCTACATAATGGACATACGGCATGCGTATTCTTGTTTGCTTGGGCGCCCATGGATCCATGGGGTAGGTGCGGTCACTTCTACTCTCCACCAGAAGTTAAAATACTCAGTTCAAGGGAAGGTTGTCACTATTTGCGGTGAAAAAGAATTTATGGTAAGCCACCTCACTTCTTTTAAGTACGTAGAAATGGAGGGCGAATTCATAGAGACTCCTTGCCAGACATTTGAAGTTGTGGCCACCACCAAAATCTCCTCCGACACTCCAAAAGCCGATAAAGTTATTCCCAAGATGGTTTCTCTTAAGGATGCCTGTGCGGTAGTAGAAGAAGGAAACAATGAGATGTGGGGTCAGCTCCCCGACATCCCGTTCAAGGTAGATAAGTTTGGGATAGGTTTCACCTCCAAAGCTCAGAAAGAAATTAGAGATGCTCGTACTGGAAAGCCGTCTCTCCACCTCAAGAGTCATGAAGTAAATGCCGCAGAGGATGCCGATGATGAGTGTGCCTTCGAAGACTGGATCTACCCAACAACCGAGGGGAAGCCCAACAATTGGCATGAGAAGGACTTTGTTCCCATCTCCTTCATTGAGGAGTAATCTACTTGTTTTTGCTTTTAATCAATTCAAGAACTCTTTGTCTGTAATATTTTGATATTGACTTTTAAGCCATGTGCCTAGCATGGGGCACTTTGGTTCTTTTGTCAAGGGTTTTATATTTTGTTCATCTAATCATATGACCATTCAATATATTGGACTCTTTTGCATTCAAATATTTGTGTTCATTGTCTTTCTTTTCTTTTAAATACATTTCCAAAAGATAGCTATGTATCTTACATGCACACACACACACACACACACACACACACACACACACACACACACACACACACACACACACACACACACACACACACACACACACACACACTTGCAGGTCTACATCCACTCTGGATCCTATTGCCAACAACTCTATTATTGCCAACTATGACTTTGAATGTCCTATCAACCAAGCTGAAGACGAAAGCGAGGAAGATTGTGACATACCAGGAGAACTAGCCAGACTTCTGTTACAAGAGGAAAAGGCTATTCAACCATATGAAGAGTCAATTGAGGTTATCAACCTGGGTACTGAGTCAAACAAGAAAGAAATCAGGATCGATGCTAATTTGGAAAGCAGTGTCAAAAGCCGTTTGGTTCAGATGTTGCGCGATTATATGGAAGTATTTGCTTGGTCGTATGAAGATATGCCTGGGTTGGATACCGACATTGTGGTTCATCGTCTGCCAACTAAAATAGACTGCCCTCCTGTTAAACAAAAAGTTCGTCGCATGAGACCTGACATGTCTAAAAAGATCAAAGCTGAAGTAATGAAACAGTTTGATGCATGATTTCTAGCTGTAACATCCTATCCTCAATGGGTGGCTAATATAGTGCCAGTGCCAAAGAAAGAAGGGAAATTTCGCATGTGCGTAGACTATAGGGATCTGAATAAGGAAAGCCCCAAGGATGATTTCCCTCTACCACACATTGACGTCTTAGTCGATAATACCGCTCAGCATAAAGTCTTCTCATTCATGGACGGCTTCTCGGGCTATAATCAAATAAAGATGGCTCCCGAAGATATGGAAAAAAATACTTTCGTTACATAATGGGGCACTTTCTGCTATAAGGTCATGTCGTTCGGATTAAAGAATGCAGGGGCAACATATCAAAGGGCTATGGTGGCTTTATTTCATGACATGATTCATCATGAGATAAAGATATATGTGGATGATATGATCGCCAGATCACAAACCGAAGAAGAACATCTCGGTCACCTGCACAAACTATTTGAGAGACTGAAGAAATATAAACTGAGGTTAAACCCTAACAAGTGCAAATTCGGAGTACGCTCTAGAAAGCTTCTAGGATTTGTTGTCAGCAATAAAGGTATTGAAGTTGATCCCGCCAAGATAAAGGCCATCCAAGAAATGCCAGTCCCTTATTCTGAAAAAGAAATCAGAGGATTCTTGGGTCATCTCAATTACATTGCCCGTTTCATATCACACTTAATTGCTACCTGTGAGCCACTCTTCAAACTCTTGAAGAAAGATCAGGTAGTCAAATGGAACGATGAATGCCAAATTACCTTTGACAAGATCAAGGAATACCTGCAAGAACCTCCTATTCTCATGCCTCCGGTTGAAGGAAGACCGTTGATCATGTACTTGATGGTACTAGAGAATTCTATGGGGTGTGTGTTGGGCCAACATGACGAGTCTGGCCAAAAAGAGCATGCAATTTACTACCTAAGTAAAAAGTTTACCTACTGTGAAACTAGATATTCATTACTCGAGAAAACTTGATGTGCTTTAGCGTGGGCTGGTCCCCGGCTAAGGCAGTACATGTTGACTCATACCACTTTGTTGATTTCTAAGATGGATCCTATTAAGTATATCTTTGAAAAACCTGCCCTTCCCGGACGAATAGCCAGATGGCAAATGATCTTGACTGAGTACGACATTCAATACACAAATCAAAAAGCCATCAAAGGGAGTGTACTAGCAGATAATTTAGCCCATCAAGCTGTGGATGATTATCAGTCAATGAACTTTGACTTCCCTGACAAGAATATTATGCTGGTAACCGACTGTGCAAAACCTAGACCGTATGACGGACCTGAACAAGGATCCCGATAGACTATGGTGTTCGATGGGGCTTCCAACGCCTTAGGTAACATAATTGGTGTTGCGATCATCTCTCCTGAAGGATGCCACACTCCTTTTACCGCCAGACTATGCTTCGATTGTACAAATAATATGGCTGAATATGACGCATGCATCTTAGGACTAAGAGCTGCTATTGACTTAAGGATCAAACATTTGGATGTGTTTGGAGATTTTGCTTTGGTGATCAGCCAAGTAAAAGGAGATTGGGACGCTAAACACCCTAATCTTACAAGGAGTTTGTGTTATCCCTAATTCCCTACTTTGAAGAAATCACGTTCAAGCACTTCACTAGAGAAGAAAACCAGTTGGCTGACGCTCTGGCAACCATGTCCTCAATGTTCAAATTCAGATGGGACAACAAAGCCCCTATGATTACAATTGAAAGATTTGATGAACCTGCACATTGCTATGAGCTTTACACCAATGCAGAAAAGCCATGGTACCATGAGGTAATGAGATACCTTGAAGCGCAAGAGTATCTAGAGGGAGCATCTATCAATGACAGAAAGTTCTTACGAAGATTTGCAGCCAAATTCTTCCTAAGTAATGGGATATTGTACAAGTGCAACCACGATTCAACTCTACTCCGATGTGTGGATATGAGGGAGGCGGAGGAAATCATGGAAGACATGCACGATGGCCTTTTTGGTACTCACTCAAGTGGACATACAATGGCTAAGAAAATCTTAAGAGCTGGCTACTATTGGTCAACGATGGAGACCGATTGCCATTAACATTCAAGAACTTGCCACAAATGCCAAATTTACACTGACAAGGTCCATGTACCTCCGATCCCTCTGAATGTCATGACCTCTCCGTGGCCATTTCCAATGTGGGGTATTGACATGATCGGAGAAATCAAGCCCACAGATTCCAACGGACACTGCTTCATTCTTGTTGCTATCGACTATTTCACCAAATGGGTCGAAGCCACCTCATTTGCCTCAGTCACCAAGAATTTGGTAGCCAGATTCATCAGACACAATCTTATCTGTCGTTATGGTATCCCCGAAAGGATCATCACCGACAATGGGACTAACCTCAACAATGCCATGATCAGGGAATTGTGCACTCAATTTAAGATCAAGCATCATAATTCTTCTCTGTATAGACCGAAAATGAATGGTGCAGTCGAAGCAGCAAACAAAAATATCAAGAAGATTGTGCAGAAAATGGTAGTGACCTATAAAGATTGGCATGAGATACTACCATTTGCTCTACATGGTTACCGCACTTTAGTTAGAACATCAACTGGGGCAACTCCCTTCTCTCTAGTCTATGGCATGGAAGCCGTTTTTCCAGTGGAAGTTCAAATTCCCTCACCGAGGATTATGATTGAGGAAGTCCTAAGTAAAGACGAATGGATCCAAATGAGATTGGATCAACTGAACTTGATCGATGAAAAACGATTAGCCGCTATCTGCCACAGTCAAACGTATCAAAAATGAATGATCAAAGCTTTCAACAAAAAGGTCAAGCCTCGAGTATATCAAGTTGGCGACCTGGTGATAAAACGCATCATTTTACCACGAGGTAACCCCAGAGGAAAATGGACCCCCACCTATGAAGGGCCGTTTGTTGTCAAAAGAGTTTTCTCTGGCGGTGCCATGATACTGGCCACCATGGATGGTGAAGATTTCCCACATCCTATAAACGCGGACATAGTTAAGAAAATACTACGCATAAGAGACCCGTTAGGTTGACACACCTAAGCAGAAAGGGGCATCCCGACAAACCAATAGGTTTGGGAAACAAATTAGGGATATATACAAAAGATTGTACACCCGACAAGTTGAAAACCCGAAAGGGCGACTTGGGCAAAAAAAGGGTATCCTGGTGGACTGAAAACCCGAAAGGGCCGTTCAGGCAAAAATTAAGGATTGAAAGTGTACGACTATGTCCCGTGAAATCAACACGATCAATACTATCACCAAGGTCCAAGTTCAAATGGTCCAGGATCAATCCAATCAACTTCGATCAATGGCAAGGGACGTTCAAAGACATTGGGGAAATAGTAGAGCTGAAAGGCAATGAGATCATTTCACATGGCTATTTGTTTTTCATTCTCAATTTTGTTTTCTTTTCGGCGATTTTCTATTACTAGGATTTCCGTCTCTATGTACAAAAACGCCTAATCATGGGCAAAATATCAATATACACACACTTTGAAGTGCAAAATTGTATATCTCTATTTTGAATGCAAATTTGTCCAATGACTAAAATTGAATGAATATATGCATATGAACATGATTAAAGCTATTTGGCGCATGTGTCCTGCCAAGCAGCAGCCTCAACAAGGCATCAGTGCACAACAGCAGTAAGCATCCCTTTAATGAATGTGAAATAGCCCCACAGAGTTATCTCACCATCATTATCTCCACCAGGGCGTTGGCAATAAACCTTTCCCCAACGGAGTTGCCCACAAAATATCCTTGCACGGGACGATTCTTTGGCCAGAGTCTCAATCTCTTGACAACTTTTTTCCCAGCTAAAGCCTAGGAGATCTCTTCCTAAAGGGAATCCACTTCCTCAGCAGATTTTATTCCCCACAGAGTTATCCCATCATCATTATCCCTATATGGACAACCCCAACGCAACCTTTCCCCAGCGGAGTTGCCTACAAAAATTTCTTCACATAGGATAAACCCCCGGCCAGAGTCTCAATCTCTTGGCAACTTTCTCTAGCTAAGTCTATTTCTACAAAATCGAAACCTAGGGGTCTCTGTCTAAAGGAAATTCATCTCCTCAGCAAGGTTTATTTCCCCAACAGAGTTATTTCCCCAGGCCAAGTGCAAATTCCTCAAACGTACAAGACACCCCGATTTCCCCAGTCGAGTAAGCACTCCCCGGTGAGTCCAAAATTGCCCAGATGAGCCCATCATCCCCAAATGATCCCATCATTCCCAGCGGAGTATATCTTCCAACCAGTTTTTTTATATTTTATCCCCAGTAGAGTATCTCTTCCAACCAAGGTTTTATTCTCCAAGCTGAGTCCATCCTCCCCGGCTGAATAAACACTCCCCACTGAGTCCATCTTCCCCAGCGGAGTATATCTTCCAACCAAGATTCTATTCCCCAGCGGAGTACAAATCCCTCAACGGAACCCAAATTCCCCATTTGAGTCTGAATCGCCCAGCTGAGTATATTCTCACCAAGCTAAGTCTGCCTTGCCTGACTGAGTCTATACTCTCCAGTTAGAATTTCCCCTTCAAATGACTACAAATCACAGGGCCACAATCCCTAATCCCTAGTAAAGTCTTCAACAAAGCCTTTATTATTACCAAGAAATGCTATGAAGCCTGGATCCGTCCAGATATTAGCACAATTTTCAAGTTATACTGAAGCCTGAACCCGACCAGATAATAGTTTGACTTCTTCAATTTCTGAAGCCTGGACCCGACCAGATAATAGTTTGATTTCTTCGATTACTGAAGCCTGGACCCGACCAGATAACAGTTTGACTTCTTGAGTTACTGAAGTCTGGATCTGGCCAGATAACTGTTGATCTCATTTCTCAAAAAGCTATGAAACCTGGACACGACCAGCACAACTCTTCAAAGATATAGAAGAACCTAAACTTAATCCAACCAAGGTTTTAACCACTTGTCGCTAGTAGAGTTGCCTCTTTATTCCCCGACAAAGGAATGAGAAACCTGGATCCGACCAGATATCATTCCTCATTTCCATCTTTTCAAGAAAGTCATTGCGAAGCCTGGATCTGACCAGATAGCAATCATCCTCAGAGATTCGTTGTGAAACCTGGAAACAGACCAGATAACAACTAAATCTCCAAGCAGTTCATTGTGAAGCATGGACCCGACCAGATAACAATTAACTTCATCAGAAATCTGCAAAGCCTGGACCCGACCAGATACCCGTTTTTCAACCAGTTCATTGTGAAGCCTAGACCCGACCAGATAACAATTAACATCATCAAACCTAAGAAATCTGCAAAGCCTGGATCCGACCAGATAATAATTTTCAACCAGTTTATTGTGAAGCCTGGACCCGACCAGATAACAGTTTTCGAATGGTATATTGTAAAGCCTGGACCCGACCAGATAACAATTGACCCTGATCCCCAGAAAGACACTATGAAACCTGGACTCGACCAGATAATAGTACAACTTTCTAAAAGACCATAAAGCCTGCACCCGACCAGATAACAGTCTTCAAGAAGTACTGTGAAGCCGAGATCCGACCAGATAACAGTTAATTCACCCTTACCTCCAACAAGTTACTGTGAAGCCTGGATCCGACCAGATAACAGTTAACCTCCACATCCCCAGCAAGTTGTTATGAAACCTAGACCCGACCAGATGACTATTCAATTTCAAGGAATTTTCTGCAAAGCCTGGATCCGACTAGATAGCAGTTAATTCATCTCTTCCCCCAGTAAGTTGCCATGAAACCTGGACCCGACCAGATAGCAACCGACTACTTCATCCTCAGCAACTGTGAAGCTTGGATCCGACCAGATAACAGTTGATCTTTGAGTGATGTTCCCCAACAAACGCATTTCTTCAATAGAATTTGAAGATATGCATTTTCTTCATTTTCAACAGGCAATCAAGGATTCAACCTCCGAAGATTTCCTCATCAGTAGTCAGGGATTTATTTTCTCGGACAAAAACACATTTCGCATTCATACATCATAGCATGTACATAATAATGCATTTAACATGATACCACATCTGGTGAGCATCATGCAAGCATCTGCATTTTCCTAACCCCTTTCTCACAGGTAAAACAACAAGTTTAGTATGGATCAATAGGAGATTTGTGCTGATACTTCTTCCAGAGTTTACCAACATTCCTCCAAATGGGATCTATAAGCCCATTCACCATCCATCTTCGAGTGTAAATTTTTGGGCACTCTAGTGTTCAAACTTCTTTCACCATCAAGTCACGAATGCCGGATCCGCCAATCTAACTCTTCAGGCTCAAGAAGTTTGAACAGGGGCAGCTGTTGTACCACAAAATTTTCCCTTTCAATTCTCAAGGCATCTCTCACAATGATTCTCAAAATTCAAGCTTGCACAAGTACATTGGGATTTTCCAGCACCAGAATTAAGAGGAAGCTGTCAAAAAGGGAGAAAATAGATAAAAATAACATTTTGACGAATTTGGAGGAAAATAGGTCTCCTTCGATTCAGCCCCCTTCGATTGGACTTTGCACCTCCTTCGATTGCTCAAAAGTTGCTGCTAGCGTGCCTCTTTCGTCTGGGCATGTGACTTCAAATATGTCTCCTTCGATTCAGAAGGAAATGATCTTTATACAAGCTTCAATTGAGTTTTTGTTTCCCTTTGAAACAGTGTCCTTCGACTCAGGAATGTCCTTCGACTCAGGAAGTAAAGGCCTCCTTTTGGTTTTCTTCAATTCAAAAAGTCAATAATCTTCTGAAAGCTTCCTTCGATTCAGAAGTTAATAACCTTCTGAAAAGTGTCATTCGATTGCACCATTCGCCCCTCACCTGTTGGCCTTGGATTCAAAAGTTTTCGATTGGATGAATGGCTACCTTCCTGTGAATTTCAAATTCATCTTCATGTATGATTCGAATGCGCCTTCATATCACCTTCGAATCCATCTGTAAACCCTTCAATACGCCATAGTCCTGCATTATGACACACAACTTGGTGGTCCATTCGAAGGACTTACCATAGTTGGGGAATAATTGTTCTCTTACTTTGGAGTCTAGTCGAAGGTTTGGGCCTAAGTTATTAAAAAGCAAGAAGATTCAAAATGGCATATTCAGTTAAAAAGGGCCATTTGAAGAACACACGGTTGGTTCATTCGAAGGACATAACTGGTGAAAACGAATGCTGTTTTGTTCTAGTCTGGTCGAAAGGTGTAGAAAGATGGAGGATTCGACTCAAAAGATCAAGTTGAACATTTAGACCCATAGGCTAGGCTACGTGTTTTCCCTTTTCAGGCCTCAAACCTATGACTCACTCTATACTTAATTGTTTATGCAAGATAAAATAGGCCTTTACCCATTTGTTGTCTAAGACCACTTGCACTTAATAGCATATTACTACCTTTTAGAAAAGTTTGTCTTGAGCCTTGCGCCTGTTTTCCTTCAGAAAGAAGCAACCCATTTGAACCATTCATCTTGCTTTTATGGCACAAGTGGACACTTACTTTCCAGCTGAGCCTTATTTTATTATTTTTGCTTCCCAAGATTCCTAAAAGCCTTTCTCTATAAATAGAGAGTTCATTTGCACAAAGAAGGGAGGAAAAAAGAGAAGAGAAGGGGAGGGGAATGTATCTTCAAAAATCTCACACACCATAAAATTCTCAAACACTTCAACACTTGTGAAATAAAAAAACCCAGAATCATCGTTACCTCCTTCAATTCTGAAGAACAACATATTCCAGTTTCCTTCGAATCAAGGAGAATCCCACTTGTTCCTTCCTTTGAATCCATAAAAGAAGGATATTTCATTTGTTTTGCTCTTTCGAATCCAGTGTCGAAGGCCTACCCTGGGTCTTTTCCTTCGAATCTAGAGGCATTCAAAGCAACTGCTTCATAGTCCAGAACACGCTCCAACCTCCAGCAAGGTAAGTCATTTTTAACTTTTGGCCCTTCGTTTCCAGCATAACATGTAAATACAATTCCTTTTCGTTTCAAACATGTACATACTATTGTTCTTCTTTTCATTTCCACCCTTTTTAATATGTTTCACGGTTAACAACCTTCTTGGCTTTTGCTCTTGGTACATTTAAATACGCTTTAAAGAACTAATCTAGTCTTAAGGTGATGTTGGCATGGCCTTGGGCCATGTTGCTATTCAAACTCAAATGAAAGAAACACGAGACAGAAAGTTAGAAACGAAGCCTCTTGCTTCCATACTAACCTTCAAGCCAAACGAAAGGCACAACATGCTGGCTTCCAGGCCCCAATCAAAAGCCAAAATATGTTGGCTTCTAGGCCCCAATCGAAACTCATTCCTTCACCCCTTTTCAGGTAAGGTCGAAGAGAGCCAGAAATGGCAGAATCAAAGGGTTTGCTGCCCTAAATCGAAAGATCCACTTTTTCTTGCGTTTACCTTATTTTTGCTTTTATATTTTCATGCAATTCAATATGGTTGTAATAGTGTAGGATTTATTTTTTGCACTCTTTTATTACCTTCATAAATGTTAAGTAATTAGGTGTGTATGGCAAGATAAAATCAACAAGTAGACAACCCAAAAATCAAAGACAAAATGCATGCAATCAAACACACTTGCACACATGCACCCTTAGGGAAATTCCACTTGTTACCTTATAAAAATGGTCATGTTATGCATGTGGGGTATCTTAGCAAAAACAATCACAAATACAAGATCATAGTCCCTCGATGACGCTATCAAAGTTGCCTTTCAAAATGATCTTAGTCCCTAAAAGAAAAGTGCTAAGATATCTCATAACATTGCTATCATGACTATACGATGACCCACATCTGTCCCTTCACATCCAACGATGAGGCTTCTTATCAAATCAATGGTAAGGTAGCAACATCTAAAGGAGGAGGAAAAACACATCTAAAACCTTTTGAGTAGGTAGATTACTTTTAGTTACTTTCTCAATTTCAAAACAAGCATCCTTGTTATTTTCAAAACAATCACATACATCTTTCCAAAACTTGAAATATTTTCAAAAGCTCAACACTTTGCATACATTCTTACGAACGAGAATCATTGCAAAGTTTGCCTAAACGATGGCACCTTTTCGAAATACTTTCAAAACCACACAAAAGCATAATTTTCAAACAAAAGCAAGTGATCTAACGAGTAACTAAGAGCCCATGGAAAACCATGGATGGAAAGGGTGCTAATACCTTCCCTTTTCATAATCTACCCCGAACTTAAGAAAACATCTCGAAAGGTATTTCCTGTGCTTTTTCACCTTTTCTTATTGGATAAAAGAAAAGTCGGTGGCGACTCTTGCTAAACCGCAACATTTCGCGAACACAAACGCAAAACCCCAAGTCAGTTCTCCCACCGTATCATAGGTTTATAAGACAACATGTTATGGTTTGGTTGGATTACAAAGATCAAACTATGTCAAGTACTCCATAGTCCCAAGATGAAGTACCAAAGTTGCTGGTATAGAGGAGCTACTTCCCATGATTTATGGTGGAGTATAATCAGCAACAAGCAAGGTATGGGCTAAAGATAAACTTTGTACCAAAAGGCTTACTTTTCAAGAGTAGCAATGGTGCATTTATGCCATAAATGGAAAGATCTTTTGGGCAATGGCTCAAACACTTGGGTAATAGCTCAAGCTCTTGTATAAACATTAAATTATGTAGAGATTTGCAAGCAAGAAGGTATGCAACATAAGATTATGCCGCATAGCATAAGGGTTTTGTTATGTGTTCTTCAATAGAATGACTTGCAATTCAAGGATGGATGCCCAACTTCAAGCCCTTGAATCTCCTATCTCAAGTATGATAAATTCATGCTCTTGAATGTTTTGGAAAGCTTGAAACACTCTCTATAACTTTCATGTTGGCCATTTTGACAAAATCATCTCGTAACGATGTGAAAAAATGCTAAGAAGTTGGGATAAAATCCTAACCAAACTCCTGAAAATTTCTCTAAGTGTTTATTCAAAAATGCCATGACTTCATGAATTTATAACTCAAAATCCAAGCATTTCTAGGAAAAGTTTTGCCCTATAATGTTTTAGATCTCATTGAGATCTACAACTTTCATGTTGGAAGTTTCCCTTGAATCATCTTGCATCATGTTGGAAATTTGACATAAAGTTGTGAAAAAAACATGAATTTTCCAACACTTAGAAAAATTTCTAAGTTTGAAATTTTGACTTTTCAAAGATGAAATTTGACTTTTTTGATTTCTTGATGAACAAGTTTCATATTCTTGAATGTCTTGATGAAATTTGATCTTTGGAATGTAATGTTGACCAAAAAGTCAAAGTTTGACTTTCCAGTCTGCAATTGACCATTTTGCCCTTGGGCCAATTCCAAACCTAAATTGATATCACTGCTGCAAACTTGACGTCATAGAAGATCTTTCGAGAGAATATTTGAGAAATGAGAGGGAAAATTTTGGGGTACAACATACACCATTTGAAGTTGTTGTTTATTTGCATCTCTAATCATGTCTCTTTTCTGTTTGTAGTGAAAATATCATCTCCTGATATCAAGGAACAAAGGAAACTAATGGCTGAAGCCAGGGACCGACGAGCTGACCAGTTTGCTTTGATATCAGATTTGTCTAACATCCAAACTCGGGCTTTGTAGCAGAGAAAACTTGGAGCAGACAAGGATGTCATAGTGATTTCTATTTCTCGGAGTACACACCGGCTCTTTCTGACCTCCCTCAACAAGACCCTTCTAAGAAAGTAAACCTATGATGAGTGTCTCTATTAGCAAATTTGATCTAGCCATTATCGCCCTAATAAGGAAAACTGTTGACAGTAGTCAGCAACAACGACCTTTTAACAAATTTAAGCTTTGGTCAAACGAGTTTGATGGTTTGAAGTTTCATTAAAACCAATTGACCTTTATCAATGATGTCACCAATGCCAAGTCTATCAGAGCTCAATAGCTGGCTGCCAGTGTGAGCTCCTACTTGATGCAATGCACTATGATGACCCAATCTTTGTTCGAAGTCAGGGATGAGCCTGAGAAACCAGAAGTTCGACTATCTAAGAAGGTGACCAAACTGAAAAGCAGCCCCAAAGACCAATCTAAAAAGATGGGAGAGGTAACCAAGAAGTTTTCTAATATGACCAAGAAGAAAGAGGATATCGAAGCGACCATCCTCGGGCTAATCTATGATGTCAAATTGCTTTGGGAGTCTAATGAGCAGTTGAATATTTCTCTAAAAGATACAAAGGTTGATATCTTATTGGCCGGTGACAAAGCTTTTGAAAGGGCCAAAGCCCAAGCTTTGTGCCTTTATCCAGACCTTAATGTTTCTGATATGGACTATTTCAAGATCGTGGTGAATGGTCGGTTAGTAGAGGTGAATGCTGAAACCCTAAAAGATGAGATTGTTGAAGAAGGCAGATAGGAGAAAGATCATCCCGTGATTTCCTCTGAGGAGAATCATCCCAGTGAAAACTAGTATGACGTATGATTTATAATTTCTTTTTTGTTACTTTGTTAGTCATTCGTGGGAGTTCACTTTTGTAATGATTTTAAGCCCTTTGTGGCTATGCACAATATTTTTGAGCCCTTTGTGGGCATGCCTATAATATTAAGCCCCTTGCGGGTACACTTAAGTTATGACTTTTTATGTATTTTCTTAATCAGATTTCTGCTAGCATGTTTATATCTGCGACTGGGATAATATGATTCCCCCAAGCAAGAGGTTTGTGCAACTAGGTGAAATGCTTGACAATGAGTCAACCCAGTCCAAAGTTTGCTTTCGAGGGCTCGTACAATTAGATTTGGAGAAGCCAGGGGACCTAAGAGGGATCTGACATATTGTGTGTTATGTTTTGTCTAGCCCCAATCAGGTCCTCACCATATCATTCGTGGATGTCAAGTATCTTGTACTACTTCTTTAGTTCGTCATGAGACTTTATCAGCTATGGCCGATGTTCAAAACTCCCTAGAAGATTCAAGTTAAAAATAGGGTCAGAGGTGCGAGGGTGTAACAAATGTCAAAGCCCTTTGCGGGATGACGTTTGTAGAGTATGGTTAGAAGCACAAAGGCGTGACCGAGTGCGGTTCAAAGTCCTAGAGGCTTAAGCGACTTAGGAGCGGACAATGACCTAGAGGCATAACCGGCTAAGGTGCGGAGAAAGGCTCGGAGGCGTAACCTACTTAGGTGTGGACATAGGCCCTGAGGCATAACCGACTTAGGTGCAGACAGATGCTTAGAGGCGTAATCGAATAAGGTGCAGAAAGCGGCCCGGAGGCGTGACCGACTTAGGTGCGGGAAAAGGCCCGGAGGCGTAACTAGATTAGGTGCAGACAGAGGCCCGGAGGCATAACCGGCTTAATTGATGTCAGAGGCACGGGGCATGATGTTGTAATATTCGACTCCTGGAGGAGGAATGTAAACTCGGTCTGGGTTGGATTAGGGAGCGCAGTTGACATGGACTTAACCCTAATCTAGTTAAGTATTTGACTTCCGAAGGAGGTATGTAAACTCGATCCGAGTTGGATTGGGGAACGTAGTTGGCAGTGACTTAACACTGACCCGGTAAAGTATTCGACTCCTGTAGGAGGAATGTAAACTTGACTTGGGTTTAATTGGGGAGCGCAACCGGTAGGGACTTAACCCTGATCTGGTAAAGTATTCGAACTAGGACTTCTTTCCAGCAGCAAATGTCCGAATAAAAAATTAGGGGTACCTCGTTAAAAATCCATGCCCTTGCAAAAGAAAAAGTACTACCCACCAACCTTCTTTTATTAGTAGTTAATTACATTGTTCAGCTGTAATAAAATTTTAAACTTGCTACATTTCAAGACCTATGCATTTATACCTTATCCAAATTCTTGAGCTTATAAGCTCCATTAGTTAATAACTCCCTGATCGTGTACATGCCTTCCCAGTTAGGGGCTATCTTCCCCTTCTTCTTTGTGTCAATGATTCGTTTTAGAACAAGATCTCCTTCATAAATGATTTTCGGCTATACTCTGGAATTCAATTTCCTCACCATCCTTTGCTTTGCTACTATCTCTTTAACTTGAGCCATGGCTCTGATTTCTTCCATAAAATTGGCTGAATTCTCCAATCCTTCTTGATTAAGTTCTTCATTAAAATTTGTTTTGCGCCAAGTAGGTGAATTGATTTCCATTGGTATCATCGCATCCTCTCTGTATACCTTACGAAATGGAGTCTATTTCATTGTTGAGTTCATGGTGGTATGATATAACCACAATATTTCATGGAGGTACTCGACCTACAACCCCTTAGCCTCGTCCAACTTCTTCTTCATGCCTGATAAGATTATATTGTTTGTCGGTTTCGCTTGACCATTGGTTTGTGGGTGCTCCAAGGAGATGAGTTATATATTTCGAGATGCCTGCAAAACTCAACAATAGATGAGTCGCAAATTGCATGCCGTTATCAGATACAATAATATTAGGTAAGCCGAAACAACATATGATGTTCCTCCAGTAGAAACGCCTAACTCTCTTGGCAGTTATCCGAGGTACCGCTTCTACCTCAACCGTGAAGTAGTTCACTACTACAATAAAAAACTTGAGTTATCATGTTGCCATTGGAAAATGATCGAGTATATTTGATCCCCACTAGTAGAATGACTAGGGAGAGATAACTGAATGTATGAGCTCGGCCGGTGAACGTATGAAAGGAGAATAAATTTGACACTTATTGCATCGCCTGACAAACCAAGTGCAATATTGCAGCATGCAAGGCTAGTGATACCCGACCCAGAGTATTTTTCCTAAGAGCACCCTTCCTCCTATGTTACCGTCGCATACCCCCTCATGAACCTCTTTCATTATCGGCCCTACTTCTTCTTCAGAGATGCACCTCAACATCGATGTCGATCTTCCTATTTTGTATAATTTATTGGCAACCATGAGGTATCTCATCAAACTCCTTCTTATGCGTCGGGCTTCTAACTCATCATCAGGTAGTTGATCATGGGTGAGATACTGTATAATGGGAGACATCCAACCTTGGGTGATCTCAAAGTCGTGACTTCCTCAGCCTCTATACTTGGTGTTTTTAGTGTCTCTTGAATGACTTATATATTAAGCCCCGGTCCTTTTTAGCATCTCCCCCCTAGGAATATATGATACTTCAAATTCCATAAATCCTTTAGCTAACTGCAAGGTTTGCTGTAGATATTTTAACAAAGCGAGATCCTTTGTCTGATAGCTCCTAGTGATTTGGCTGGCTACCAACTGAAAATCTGTTTGCACTGATAACTGAGTAACATGGACTCCCTTTGCCAATTTTAATCTGGCTATGACCGCTTCATATTCTTCTTGGTTGTTGCTATCATGAAAATTAAAGCACAATGATTGTTCAAAAGTTACGTCCCATGGGCCCTCTAACACTATCCCTACTCTACACTCTTTGAGATTAGATGAGTCGTCTACCAAAAGTATCCATCGCTCAGATAATTCCATTGAAGATGGAGAGCTTAACTCGTCCAGGAAATTAGGCAAGAGTTGGGATTTAATACTACTTATGGATTCAAAAGTGATGTTAAATTCTGATAGCTCCACGGCCCAGGATACTATTCTTTCAGCCAAGTTGGGATTCTTCAATATTTGTTTCACAAGATAATTTGTTTTGACCCTGATGGAATGTCTGTAAAAATAATACCTTAATTTTCGGGCAGTTACCCCACGGGTAGCGCCTTCTTTTCAATCTTCTGATAGTGCACCTCATACCACCTTCAACACCTTACTCACAAAGTATACTGGTCTTTTGTTGGTCTCCCTGTCATGTACTAGTATTAAACTAACGACTTTCTCTGATACAAACAAATACAAATGAGGAGCGAATTTACCGATGGTCGAGTCAAAATGGGTGATGCTGAGAGAAATTGTTTTACCTCTTGGAAAGCTCGTTCACACTCTTTTGTCCAGTTAAACTCTGTGGCCTTCCTAATTGCAGAAAAGAAGTGTATGGATTTGTCCCCCGTGCAAGATAGTAACCTGAATAAAGCGACCAATCTTCCCGTCAACTATTGTACTTCATTTACTGATGCAGGGCTCCTCATGTCGATTGGGGCTTGACATTTATCCGGGTTGGCCTCTATTTCTTGAGGGGTAAGCATAAACCATAGGAACTTGTCGGCCTGTACCCTGGAGTACACTTGTCCGGTTTAGGTGTGTTGTACCCCAAAATTTGCCCTCCCATATTCTTCAAAGTTTTGACAAGCACCATCTAAATTTGCTCAAGTCTACTCAAGGGTTGCACAGTCAAACATCCTCCTAAGCCAGTCAAAATTAGGGTTTTGTTTCTTGCGAGGAAGTTGAGGTTTTCAAGGGCTCAATCAAGTCTTATATGCCTATATAAATTGTCAAGCATCTACATGTCAAGTTTCAAGACTCACAGCATCAAGTTGCACAGTCAAAAACCCTAATTGCGTCACAACCAACTGTAGGGGTAAAATGGTCATTTGGCAGTCAAAAGTCAAAATTTTTGGTCAACATCTTATTTTGAAGCCACAATCATCATTTGATCAAGTCTTGATCATGATTCCACAAGCATGGCTCAAAAATCATCAAGATGCAAAAGTTTCCATTTTTGGATAGTTGAAAAGTCAACTGTAACTTGACCAAGGCATAACTTTTTCATGGTTCATCAGAAAAATCCCATCCAATGCTCATTTTGAAGGGGATGACATTTCCTACAACTCATCTTCACATTCCAAGTCCAAGAAATGCTCTCACAAAAAGTTATCAATTTCAACATTATAGGTCATTTTCAAAAGTCAACAAAAAGGCATTTTAAGTCAAAGACCATAACTTGAGATTGGTAAATCAAAATGACATGGGACCAAAGGCATTGGTTAGAGGACTCCAAGACCTTTCCAAAATGTCCAAGAACATGTTCATATGATCAAAATTGAACAAGATATGCATTGGAGAAGTTGGGAAATTTTTGTGAAATGGCAAAAGTCAACTATCCTTAAAACTTCAATTTTTGACAAAAGGGCCCACTTTCTTCCACTTGATTCAGCCTTGTCATGCCATACACGTGTCCCATGATTAATTTCAAGATCAAACATTTATTTTTCCATTTTATTTAATTTTTATTGATTTAATTCATTTTAAATCCATAATAATTCAAATAAAATCAGAAAATTAATGGAATGGCATCTTGGTGACTTGAATGGCTTTCATGTGTCATATGCTAGCTCACAAATTCGTGCCAAGCCATTTTGAGCATAAAATCCAAGTTTTGCTCCAAGTATGGAATGTCCTTTAATGGTGGTCAAACAAAATCCAAAACTTAATTGCACAAGGTTAAGGCTCATCATATCACTTAATTCTCATTCATACCTACATATGCAAGCAGTACAAACCTCATTCAGAACCTAAGCATCACTGAAACGGCCAGAGCAAAAGTGCAAAGTTGTCAAAAAAGTGTGAGACCAAAAACATAGTTGCAAGCATTTTCAGATCAAAGCAAGCACGTGGCCTTCTTCCTTGCCACCCCCTGAAGCCAAAGCAACCACAAACGCGTCCTAAGGTCCACTGAATAGCGCTGGTTTGCTTGTGTATTTTTTAGGCATTTTGTTTTCAGGGGAATCAAGAGAAATCATAAGCATGGATGAATTCAGGAGGCCTGGACGAGACCAACCATGGTCTTAGAATGTTTTTTTTAGGCCTGAGGACAATTTTTGAAGCAAGCCATGGAACCTCCCGCGGATAAAAATCCGCAGGTAACTGAACCAGTGATTTGATGAAGAAGACGATGATGTGTCTTCACATCATTGGCCTGTTTAAAATAACGCGCGTGTTTTTTATTTTATTTCCAGGAATATTGCTTTTATTACATATATTAATCATTCCTTATTTTTAGATCAAATGAAACATGCAGCTCAGCTGGCTAAGGCGTTTGTGTAGTGAGTGCTGGGACCTGGGTTCAAATCCCAGGTCCCCCAAAATTTCCATATTATTTTTCTTCATACAATTGTGTGCAGGCTTGCTAGTGTGTTCCATCATACGCCTCAAACAATAAGGTGCCATGTGTCCTTGAGCCTAGATCTGATGACAAAAGATGAAGGACCACAATAATCCCCAGTCAACGCTGGCACACTTGATCCAAAAAGTCCAACAAGGCTTGAGTGTTCTTGGGCTTCAGCTTGCTTACAAAAACCTCCATATTGGGCCCAGACCCCCCCCCCCCTGGTTCATTCTTTTTCTTTTTTTTTTTATATTTTCTAATTTAGTTATCAATTATTTTTCTTTAATTATTATTATTATCACCAAAATTAACATAACTAATATTTTCAATAAAAATTCAAAAACTAAAAAATGTAAATATTTCATTTATTATTAATTTCACTCTTTTATTTTTTGTAAATAAATACTAACTTAAATTAATTTAGTTTAATTAGGTTTGAATTTTAATCCTTTTGTAATAAATAAAAACCAATTTAGACTTAGGCTTTTCTTTTGACATTTTTAATTCCTTTATTTTATTTTATTTCATTAAAACATAAAAAACACAAAAACATTTTTTTTAATTAATTAATTGATTAGTAAATTAGGTTTAATTTCACTTAATTGCAAAAAAAAAAAGACAAATTCAATTCTTTTCTCAAAAGGGTCAAAATCCTAGGACGTTCCCGATTCAATCTTTCGCGCGTATTTATTTTTTAATTCATTATTTTGTATCTGCTCAGGAAATGTAATAATTAATTAGAACTTTATCGCTTTCTTTTAAATTCTCACACTTTATTTTCCAAACGGGTTTTTGTTTTTGGCGATGTATAGACCCGCGCCTTGTAATAGCTAGATTTACCTTTTCGCACTTTATTTCCTGCAAATCATTTAACTGTTAATATGCCTGCAAGAATGTATGAAAAATAAAATCAATCCGTAGCTCACAAATAACATGTACAAGATAAACATAAACTGAAACAACACACATGCACATGCCACTCCTGGGTACGCCTCACTGGTTGCGTCGAACGTGGTCATCAAGTATAGGGTGTCTTAGAGGTCGCCCTCATGTCTAAAGATCCTGTTGCCTCGAAACGGTTGCCTCGGATAAAAAGGATCTAGGACATTAGGGTTACTTCTAAGGCGTCCTACTATTGCTTCGGTGACCACAGTGTCCCTCATAATCGAATTGACCCGAATACCTCCAACGACGGTGCTACCTACCTCTCAATGGTGGGATAGCACTATCTAAAGGACTCTTACACAGCCTAATTCCTTAGAGTAGGTAGATTCTCCTAGGTACTTGCTCTCTCAAAAACAAATAAAACAACTTTTCACACTGACACTTTCAAAAAGTTTTCAAACAAATTTTTCATACACTCTTGAGGACAGATACAAGAGTTACTTAGAAATTTTTCAAATGAAACTTTTTCAAAACCCACACATACTTGAAAAGCAAACATCTTTTGAAAACATAAGAGGAAGTACCTAAGAGCCCGTGGATAACCACAGATAGAAAGGGTGCTAACACCTTCCCTTTCTATAAATCTACCTCCCGAACCGAGAGACATCTCGAATAAGGAATTTTGTTGTGCTTTTGTCCTTTCCATGTTGGAGAACATAAAAGACGGTGGCGACTCTTGCTTACCGCGACATTTCGCGAACCAGCTTAAAAAACAGTCAGTTCTATTTCCACCGATCACAGAACTAGCGACTCTACTGGGGAAATTACAAGTGAGGTGTACCTTAGGAATAGACCACTCTTATTGTTTTCAATTGCTTGTTTTGTTTGCTTTAAAATTGTGGGCCTGTCTTGGAGTTTCATAGATCCTAACCCGGATCTGGGGGATACCTTTTAGAAAGTAGCAACAAACTGTGAGGGAACTGTGCGGGGTATACCGACACGGTTGAAGCAGTTTGCTACGTTGATGTGGCACTTTGGTGAGTACCAGTAACCCTTGAGTCAAGTCAAGGAGAGTACGGGGCCGCCGCGTGGTGTCGTGAAGCATCAACTGATCTTAGGAACCTTACTTGACCATCCTTGCCTCTTTAGGGGTAGTGAGATGACCGACTTTGGTGCAGTCCGAAGTTGGTAGATACTTGATACTACACTCATTGAGGGTTGTTTTCTTGGAATATTTTGATCGCCAGTTCAGTGGCTAAATCAAAACAATGAACATAGAGAACAACCCAATGATATTGACCTCCTTAGAACCCGGTTACTTTTGATAGGACAGGTTTTTGAGCCCACCAACTTCAAGAGGGTAGTACCCCAAACCTCATGCTGGCCTAAACTCTAAGGGCTGTCTGGTGTGACTTGTGTGCCTTATCATGTTTTCTTTTTGTGAATACTTGTGTTGTGTTTTTATCATAACATCATAACATCATACAGCATCATATGCATCCACTAACCACTTCAAGGGTTCGAATCTTCATCTTTGTTTTTGTTTTGTAGGACATGGAAACTATCCGCAGAAAGACAATTCAGATCAGCCTTGTAAGGGTCCCTCCTCAGCTTAAGGAGCTCATATCCAAGATTCCCGAGAACTCTTCCTTCAGTGAAAGGCATGGTAGACTCATCAGCTTGGTCAATACCAACATTGAAGAGGACATGGTGAAAGTGTTGTTCCAGTTCTTTGACCCTTTGCACCACTGTTTTACTTTCGCGGATTATCAATTGGTACCTACTTTGGAAGAGTTTTCTCAGCTTCTGAGGGTTCCCATTCTCAGTCAACTACCCTACAACGGTACGGAAAGAGAGCCAAAACTTGAAGAGGTGGCTAAAGCACTATGCCTACAACCATCTGACATCAAGGGACATTGGGAAGTTAGAAGTGGTATCAAAGGATTCTTGGCAAAGTTCCTGTTTGAGAAGGCCCAAGAATGTTGGAATTCCCTTGACCTACAAGCCTTTGAAGAAGTTGTGGCACTCCTTGTCTATGGGTTGGTGTTGTTCCCTAATCCGGATCAGCTTATAGATATCAATGCTGTCAAGATCTTCATGTCCAGGAATCCTATACCTACGTTGCTTGGGGACATCCTCCACTCATGTTACACTCGAACCATGAGAAAAAGAGGTGTTCTCATGTGCTGCACTCCTCTCCTGGAAAGGTGGTTTATTTCGCACCTTCCACAATCAGTTTTGAAGAACGAGCGGGGTTTGAGATGGTCACAACGGTTAATGACTCTTACACATGCTGATATACATTGGTGTTCTCGGTCCAGAGAAAATGTCACTATCATTGATCGTTGCGGAGAGTTTCCTAATGTTCCTTTACTTGGAATTAGAGGGGGAATTACTTACAACCCATGTTTGGCTTTGAGACAGTTTGGATATGCTCTGAGGGATGGCCCTCATGACATGTTGATTCCTGATATAGTTTTTGACTTCGACAACGATGCACAAGGACTTCGCCAGAGATTTATCAGAGCTTGGAGGATGCCCAACAGGGTAGATAGTAAGACACTGGGGCACAAGAACTCCATCCCCCTGGAGCCTTATCTCAAGTGGGTACGAGCCCGCTCCCAGAAGCTGGTAATGCCATATCCTCATGTTCTCCCCGTGATCAAAGAGCCAGTTTTGGAAGGAGAGGTGCCCTACGCCATTCAACATCCTGACATGCCAACATCTTGGGAAGAAATGCAAAAGAGCTGGATCCAACTCAAGGAAGAACGGAATTCTCTTGAAACCAGTCTATATGCCAGTGAGAAGAAGGTCTTGGAGCTCACCCGCCTACTGCACGAGGAAAAGACTCTCAATACTTACGTCGCTCCAAAGAGGATGCGCAGTGTCTTTTGGGATTAATTATTTTGTAATGTGTTGCCCATGAGGCTCTGATGTACTGAACAGATTATTTCTTAATACAACGTGTGTTCCTTTTTGTCTACAACGAATTTGAACTTTCGGACCCTTGAATGCATTGCATAAATAGCATATCATGCATCATGTGCATAACAGGTACTCTTTTTCACAGGTTGCTTAATCTTCTTCGCTGTTTATTTCAGCAGTCATCATGAATCCTGAATCATCCAATGAATAAGCTATCAAGGCCCTCCAGGCCCAGAACGCCCAGTTTCAAGAGCTGGTCATGAGCTTAGCCCAGGGTCAACAGGAATTGAAGGCTCTGCTGGTGAAGAAGAAGAAGAAGAGGACTGTGCTGTTTAACTCTGGATGGAGGTTTGGGAATACACTGTAGAATGAGGCTGATCAGGCTACTTCCTCTGCAGAAAAGGATAACCCCCAAGGGAGAGAGGTTCCTAGTTCTATGGTCTCCGACAACGAGACTGATTTTAATGATGAGCAGTACCCTCCTGCTGAGAACAGGTACAAACAGCTGGAGGACCGATTAAATGCTATGGAGATTCAACGTGTGCCTGGGTTGGATTTTGGAGATCTAGGTTTATCTTCTGGGGTGGTGATCCCACACAAGTTCAAGGCACCTGCCTTTGTGAAGTATGACGGGGCTTCCTGTCCTAAGCTGCACCTCCGTTCTTATGTAAGGAAGATCCAACCTTACACTGCGGACAAGAACCTATGGATCCATTTCTTCCAGGATAGCCTTTCAGGGGCTCAACTCGAATGGTTCTATCAGCTGGATGGAACCAGTATTCGAAACTGGGAGGACTTGGCTACTGCATTTTATAAGCAGTATCAGTATAATTCCGACCTCGCTCCCACGCGTACCCAACTCCAGGGTATGTCACTTGGAACTGGTGGAGGTTTTAAGGAGTACGCGCAGAAGTGGAGAGACCTGGCTGGCAGGGTGCAGCCACCGTTGACTGACCGTGAACTCGTGGACATGTTCTTGGGGACCCTGTCTGGTCCGTTCTTTAACCACCTGATTGGTAATTCTTCCGCAGGGTTTACAGACCTGATCCTGACTGGTGAGAGGATCGAAGCTGGTATCAAGTCGGGGAAGATACAGAAAGGTGCCTCCTCGAGTACTGAAAAGAAGCCCTTCAAGAAGGAAGCTAGTGTTGTGTATGGTCCAAGGAGACAGAACAAACCGGAACGCCGCCAA
The DNA here is from genome assembly GCA_948472305.1 of Vicia faba. Lineage (NCBI taxonomy): Eukaryota > Viridiplantae > Streptophyta > Magnoliopsida > Fabales > Fabaceae > Vicia > Vicia faba. Next base: position 52,885 of record CATIWC010002233.1, on the reverse strand, counting down.
GCTGTCAATGCGGTGGTAATTTCAAAGCCTACTGCTGCTCCTCAGCAATACAACCAACCCAGAGGTGAGAGACCCAAGAGGCAGTACACTCGGCTCAGCATGACCCTGTCTCAGATTTTGTTGCAACTGCTGTCAACCAATCTGGTAACTGTCAAGGAAGCTCCGAAGGTTGTAAACACAACCTCTCAAAAGTACAACCCCAACGCCCGCTACGCTTATCACTCGGACAGCCAGGGGCATAACACAGATGATTGTTGGGCTCTGAGGAATAAGGTTCAAGACCTTATTGATGCTAAAGAGGTTCAGTTCGAGGCGCCCGAGAGGCCTAATATGGTGACAGCTCCCATGCCCAACCATGGAGTAAATGCTATCAGGGAGGAAGACGACGTGGAGGAATCTGAGTTCGACAGCTGGATCTACCCAGCAACCAATGGTGGACCAAGCAACTGGACTGCCAAAGACTCCATATCTATTACTTTTGTCACTCAGTTCCAATCCACTCTGGATCCCACTGGTAACGACTCTGCTATTGCCAGTTATGACTTCGAAAATCCGATCAACTTAGCCGAAGACGAAGGTGAAGATGATTGCGAAGTGCCTGGTGAGCCTGCAAGACTGTTACTCCAGGAAGAGAGGGCCATTCAGCCGCATGAAGAGCCAGTGGAAACGGTAAATCTGGGAATGGAGACAGACAGAAAGGAAGTCAAGATTGGTGCCAATCTGGAGGCTAGTGTGAAACAACGGTTAATTCAGATGTTGCATGATTATGTGGAAATCTTTGCCTGGTCCTACGAAGACATGCCTAGGTTGGATACTGACATTGTGTTCCATCACTTGCCTACCAAGGAAGAATGCCCTCCGATAAAGCAGAAGGTCCGCCGTATGCGTCCAGAGATGTCTGAGAAAATCAAAGCTGAGGTTATGAAACAATTTGATGCCGGGTTTCTAGCAATGACTTCTTATCCTCAGTGGGTTGCCAACGTGGTTCCAGTGCCGAAGAAAGATTGTAAGGTCAGAATGTGTGTTGATTACAGGGATTTGAACAGGGCGAGCCCCAAGGATGATTTCCCTTTGCCTCATATCGACGTTCTGGTTGACAACACTGCTCAGCATAAAGTATTCTCCTTCATGGATGGGTTATCAGGTTATAATCAGATCAAGATGGCTCCTGAAGACATGTAGAAGACCACTTTTGTTACTCAGTGGGGCACCTTTTGCTACAAGGTCATGCCTTTTGGGTTGAAGAACGCTGGGGCAACCTACCAACGTGCCATGGTTGCTTTGTTTCATGACATGATTCATCATGAGATAGAGGTATATGTCGACGATATGATTGCAAGGTCCCAAACTGAGGAGGAACACCTTGACCATCTATAGAAGCTGTTTGACCGTCTGAAGTTGTACAAGCTGAGGTTGAATCCGAACAAGTGCACCTTCGGGGTGAGATCTGGAAAATTGCTAGGCTTCTTCGTAAGCGACAAAGGTATTCAAGTGGACCCTGCTAAGGTGAAAGCCATACAAGAGATGCCAACTCCCAAGACAGAGAAAGAAGTCAGAGGCTTTCTAGGACGTCTGAACTATATTGCCCGATTCATCTCACATCTAACTGCTACCTATGAACCAATCTTCAAGCTACTGAAGAAAGATCAAGTAGTACGTTGGAACGATGAATGTCAGGCCGCTTTCGAAAGAATCAAAGAGTATCTCCAAGATCCACCCATTCTTATACCACCGTTTGAAGGGAGACCTCTAATTTTATACTTGACAGTACTTGACAGCTCAATGGGGTGTGTGCTGGGGCAGCATGATGAGTCTGGCCGAAAAGAGCACGCTATTTATTACCTTAGCAAAAAGTTTACCGACTGTGAGACCCGATACTCACTGCTCGAGAAAACTTGTTGCGCTTTGGTATGGGCTGCTCGCCGGCTGAGACAGTATATGTTGACTCACACTACTCTGTTGATTTCAAAAATGGATCCAATCAAGTACATATTCGAAAAGCCTGCCTTGTCTGGAAGAATAGCAAGATAGCAGATGATCTTGATAGAATACGACATCCAGCACACGACTCAAAAAGCAATCAAGGGAAGTGTATTGGCAGACCATTTGGCACACCAGGCAGTGGACGATTACCAGTCCATGAACTTTGAATTTCCAGACGAGAATATCATGGTAGTGACTGATTGTGAAGTATCTGGACCGGATGAAGGACCTGAAGAAGGATCCCGATGGTCTATGCACTTTGACGGAGCCTCAAACGCTTTGGGTAACGGTATTGGCGCTGTGATCATCTCCCTAAAAGGCACTCATACTCCACTTACCGCCCGGCTATGTTTCAACTGCACCAACAACATGGCGGAGTATGAGGCATGCATCATGGGTCTTCAAGCTGCAATTGACTTAAGGATCAAGTCTCTGAGTGTCTTCGGAGATTCTGCTCTTGTGATCAATCAGATCAAAGGCGAGTGGGATACGAAACACCCAAATCTTATTCCTTACAAAGAGTATGTGTTAACGTTGATTCCCCACTTCGAAGAGATAACTTTTGAACACTTCCCAAGAGAGGACAATCAGTTGGCGGACGCACTGGCTACAATGTCTTCTATGTTCAAAGTCAAATGGGATAACGAGGCTCCCCGGATCATTATCTGGAAATTGGATGAACCTGCACATTACTGTGATCTTGAGGTTGAAGAGGTAACTGAAAAGCCTTGGTATCATGAAGTGAAGAAGTACTTGGAAGCTCAAGAATACCCCGAGGGTGCATCTGTCAATGAAAAGAAGTTCCTGAGAAGATTCACTGCAAAGTTCTTCCTCAGCAATGACATTCTTTACAAGCGAAACCATGATTCAACCTTACTGCGTTGTGTGGATAAGACTGAAGCAGAAAAGATCATGGCAGAGCTATATGAAGGTGCCTTCGGAACACATTCCAGTGGGCATACCATGGCAAAGAAAATCCTTCGGGCAGGATATTTCTGGTCCACAATGGAAGCCGACTGTTATCAACACTCTATGACGTGTCATAAGTGCCAGATCTATGCTAATAAGGTGCATGTTCCTCCAGTACCTCTGAACGTTCTGACAACACCTTGGCCTTTTGCAATGTGGGGGCATTGATATGATCGGCGAGATCAGACCTACGGCATCCAACGAGCATCGCTTCATCCTGGTAGCGATTGATTACTTCACGAAGTGGGTTGAAGCAGCTTCCTATGCTACTGTAACCAAGAACGTCGTGGCACGGTTCATTCGACACAACTTAATCTGTCGATACGGTGTACCTGAGAGGATCATTACGGACAATGGTACCAATCTTAATAACAAGATGATCACTGAGCTCTGCGAGCAATTCAAGATACAGCACCATAACTCTTCTCCCTACCGGCCGAAGATGAATGGGGATGTAGAAGCAGCTAATAAGAATATCAAGAAGATTGTGCAGAAGATGAAAGTGACCTACAAAGATTGGCACGAGATGTTACCGTTTGCTCTTCATGGATACCGTACCTCAGCACAGACGTCAACAGGGGCAACAACCTTTTCCTTGGTCTATGGCATGGAGGCAATCTTGCCTATTGAAGTCCAGATACCCTCTCTCCGGATAATGAAGGATGCAGATTTGAGCGAAGATGACTGGATCCAGACTCGACTTGATCAATTAAACCTGATTGATGAAAAGAGACTCACTGCTATTTGTCATGGTCAAACGTACCAAAAACAGATGATCAGGGCATTTAACAAGAAAGTCAGACGACAAGAGTATCAAGTCGGAGACTTGGTAATCAAGCGCATCATTCTTCCTCAAAGTGATCCCAGGGGCAAATTGACCCCCACGTACGAAGGGCCATTTGTGGTTAAACATATCTTCTCAGGAGGAGCTATGATTCTAACCACCATGGATGGTGACGACCTTCCTCACCCCGCCAATGCAGACATGGTAAAAAGATACTACGCATGATCAAAGACCCACTAGGTTGACACACCTAGGAAAAAATAAGGGCTTCCCGACGAACCAAAAGGGTTCGGGCAAAAATAAGGGATGAAATGAAAAAATCTGTACACCCGGCAAGTCGAAAACCTGAAAAGGCGGCTTGGGCAAAAATGGGCATCCCGGTGGACTGAAAACCCGAAAGGGAAGTCCAGGCAAAAGTTAGGGATAAGCGTAATACTATGTCTCATTGGATCACCTTGCATCCAGAATCCGGTATCAACTATCAGGTTCACACGACATCAATCAATCAGCTTCATCTTCAACTAAGCAGCAAAGTGATGAGACGCTTGAAGATATAAAGGCGATAGCAGAGTTGGAACCCAATGGGATTTTTCACATAGCTGTTTTGTTTTCCTTTTCACAAAATGTATAAACTCTGTTGTTCGGCGGCGTTCTCTTACTAGGACGTCAGCCTCTTGTACATAAACGCCTATTTACAGGCAAATTCAAAAATCAATACCAATTCACTTTTCAGACAAATTGCCAATTGTTTTTCCTTTTTCTGTTTTGTTTTGCAAAGAATGTCCAATGTTCATTTTTGATATATGCATTTGACACTAATTGTTAATCATAAATATTTGCATGCGAAACAAAGGACTAATTACAAGTGACATCAGAAACAGGGGCAATAATAAGTTGTCTAAGCGATCTAGTTGCTCTGTCCACCAAGGTACCAAGGTAGGTTCGGCCGAAGAATGCAACCCAATACCTTCACTCCCCGCAGAGTAAGACAAGATTCAGCAGTATCTCCCCCGAGCAGAGTTGGTCTCCCATCAGCCCGAAAAGGCACAACATCTCCAGCAAGTCAGCAACGCTCTCCCCAAGCAGAGTTAGTCTACTGTCAGCCTTAAGGAAGTAGGGTATCCCTAGAAGATCTCAATATTCCCCAGCGGAATATACAGATGTTCCTAAGCAAGCATCCCCGACAGTCTTAACATAAGATTGTTCCCCGGCGGAATACAGACACCCCAGTGGAGCCACTTCCCCAGTACAGTCTAAAAATTTCCCCAGGAGAATTGAATCAATCTCCCCGGCAGATTCTGGAAGCTTATCCCCAGTAGATTCTGGAAGCTTATCACCTGCAGAGTGCATACGTCTCTCCCCGGCTTTATTTAGAAGGTTATTCCCCACCAGAACTTATAACTGGGTTATCCTCAGCTAATTACCACAGAAAGATCGTCCTCGACGAAGTTCTTCCTATCCCCAGCGGAGTTCATCAAATTCCCCAACGAAACTTATCAACGGAATCCCCAGCAGAGTTATCATCAAAATCTCAGCGAAGCATCTCTTCCCACAGAGTGATTCCCTGCAGAGTAATCTCTTCACCAAGTTTATTCCCCAACGGAGTCATCTTCTCCTACCGGTTTATTCTTGCACTCATCATCCCCAGCGGAAATGAAGAACTCTACTCTTCAACATCAGCCTAGGAATCAACTTCCCGGCATTCGTCAAGGATTTATTTTCCTAGACGAAAATACATTCATAAACATTACATTATCATACACCATGACGCATGCATATACGCATTATAACACACTATCTCATTTGTTTTTGAACATCATGACATCATGCATTTCGTACATCATGACATTGCATACAACTGATGTTTTGCCTTTTCAGGAAAAGGTCAATCCAAAGATGATTATTATCAACTGTCGCAATTCCAGATTCGATTCCTGTATGTAGCCAGGGCATATCTGTGAGTGACTGATTGTAGATCCGATTCCTGTATCTAGCCAGGGCATGTCTGCATGAAGAGTTTAGAGATTCGATTCCTGTATCCAGCCAGGGCATATCTGTAGACGACCAATTCCAGATTCGATTCCTGTATCTATTCAGGGCATATCTGTGAGTAACTGATTGTAGATTCGACACCTGTATCTAGCCAGGGCATGTCTGCATGAAGAGTTTAGAGATTCGATTCATGTATCCAGCCAGGGCATATCTGTAGACGACTAATTCCAGATTCAACACCTGTATCCAGCCAGGGCATATCTGTGAGCGATTGTTTGTAGATTCGATTCCTGTATCTAGCCAGGGCACGTCTGTAAGCAACCTTTTGAAATTCCAGATTCGACACCTGTATCCAGCCAGGGCATATCTGTGAGTAACTGATTGTAGATTCGATACCTGTATCCAGCCAAGGCATGTCTGCATGAAGAGTTTAGAGATTCGATTCCTGTATCCAGCCAGGGCATATCTATAGACGACTAATTCCATATTCGATTCCTGTATCCAGCCAGGGCATATATGTGAGTAACTGATTGTAGATTCGATACCTGTATCTAGCCAGGGCATGTCTGCATGAAGAGTTTAGAGATTCGATTCCTGTATCCAGCCAGGGCATATCTGTAGACGAAGAATTCCAGATTCGATACCTGTATCTAGCCAGGGCATATCTGTGAGTAATTGATTGTAGATTCGATACCTGTATCCAGCCAGGGCATATCTGCATGAAGAGTTTAGAGATTCGATACCTGCATCCAGCCAGGGCACGTTTGTAAGCAACCTTTTGAAGTTCCGGATTTGATTCCTGTATCTAGCTAGGGCACATCTGTGAGCGATTGTTTGTAGATTCGATACCTGTATCCAGCCAGGGCACGTCTGTAAGCAACCTTTTGAAGTTCCAGATTCGATCCCTGTATCTAGCCAGGGCACATCTGTGAGCAGTTGATTGTAGATTCGATACCTGTATCTAGCTAGGGCATATCTGCATGAAGAGTTCGAAGATCAACCCCTGTAACAGGCCAGGAAACCATCTTCCTTTCTCAAAGTACGCAAGTTCTCGCTAAGGAATCTCTTACTCGATCGACACCTCCCGATGGCATCTATAAGCCCATCTCCACAACTATCCATCACATTTCCAAATGGCATCTATAAGCCCATTCCCGACAGGGTTCTGTCACATCTCCGGATGGCATCTATAAGCCCATCTCCCTATCCACCATCTTTCCAAATGGCATCTGTAAGCCCATTCCCGCCATCACACTGCTGATACTCTACTATGTGAGTGCAAATTTCTGGGCACTCTAGTGTTCAATCATCTTCCACCTTCGGATCACGAAAGGCACGCAAGCCAATCTACATCCTCAGGTCTAAGAAGATTGAACAGGGGCAACTGTTGTACCCCAAAATTTGCCCTCCCATATTCTTCAAAGTTTTGACAAGCATCATCTAAATTTGCTCAAGTCTACTCAAGGGTTGCACAGTCAAACATCCTCCTAAGCCAGTCAAAATTAGGGTTTTGTTTCTTGCGAGGAAGTTGAGGTTTTCAAGGGCTCAATCAAGTCCTATATGCCTATATACATTGTCAAGCATCTACATGTCAAGTTTCAAGACTCACAGCATCAAGTTGCACAGTCAAAAACCCTAATTGCTTCACAACTAACTGTAGGGGTAAAATGGTCATTTGGTAGTCAAAAGTCAAATTTTTTGGTCAACATCTTATTTTGAAGCCACAATCATCATTTGATCAAGTCTTGATCATGATTCCACAAGCATGGCTCAAAAATCATCAAGATGCAAAAGTTTCCATTTTTGGACAGTTGAAAAGTCAACTGTAACTTGACCAAGGCATAACTTTTTCATGGTTCATCAGAAAAATCCCATCCAATGCTCATTTTGAAGGGGATGACATTTCCTACAACTCATTTTCACATTCCAAGTCCAAGAAATGCTCTCACAAAAAGTTATCAATTTCAACATTATAGGTCATTTTCAAAAGTCAACAAAAGGCATTTTAAGTCAAAGACCATAACTTGAGATTGGTAAATCAAAATGACATGGGACAAAAGGCATTAGTTAGAGGACTTCAAGACCTTTCCAAAATGTCCAAGAACATGTTCATATGATCAAAATTGAGCAAGATATGCATTGGAGATGTTGGGAAATTTTTGTTAAATGGCAAAAGTCAACTATCCTTAAAACTTCAATTTTTGACAAAAGGGCCCACTTTCTTCCACTTGATTCAGCCTTGTCATGCCATACACGTGTCCCATGATTAATTTCAAGATCAAACATTTATTTTTCTATTTTATTTAATTTTTATTGATTTAATTCATTTTAAATCCATAATAATTCAAATAAAATCAGAAAATTAATGGAATGGCATCTTGGTGACTTGAATGGCTTTCATATGTCATATGCTAGCTCACAAATTCGTGCCAAGCCATTTTGAGCATAAAATCCAAGTTTTGCTCCAAGTATGGAATGTCCTTTAATGGTGGTCAAACAAAATCCAAAGCTTAATTGCACAAGGTTAAGGCTCATCATATCACTTAATTCTCATTCATACCTACATATGCAAGCATTACAAACCTCATTCACAACCTAAGCATCACTGAAACGGCCAGAGCAAAAGTGCAAAGTTGTCAAAAAAGTGTGAGACCAAAAACATAGTTGCAAGCATTTTCAGATCAAAGCAAGCACGTGGCCTTCTTCCTTGCCACCCCCTGAAGCCAAAGCAACCACAAACGTGTCCTAAGGTCCAATGAATAGCGCTGGTTTGCTTGTGTATTTTTTAGGCATTTTGTTTTCAGGGGAAATCAAGAGAAATCATAAGCATGGATGAATTCAGGAGGCCTGGACGAGACCAACCATGGTCTTAGAATGTTTTTTTTAGGCCTGAGGACAATTTTTGAAGCAAGCCACGGAACCTCCTGCGGATAAAAATCCGCAGGTAACTGAACCAGTGATTTGATGAAGAAGACGATGATGTGTCTTCACATCACTGGCCTGTTTAAAATAACGCGCGTGTTTTTTTTTTATTTCCAGGAATATTGTTTTTATTACATATATTAATCATTCCTTATTTTTAGATCAAATGAAACATGCAGCTCAGCTGGCTAAGGCGTTTGTGTAGTGAGTGCTGGGACCTGGGTTCGAATTCCAGGTCCCCCAAAATTTCCATATTATTTTTCTTCATACAATTGTGTGCAGGCTTGCTAGTGTGTTCCATCATACGCCTCAAACAATAAGGTGCCATGTGTCCTTGAGCCTAGATCTGATGACAAAAGATGAAGGACCACAATAATCCCCAGTCAACACTGGCACACTTGATCCAAAAAGTCCAACAAGGCTTGAGTGTTCTTGGGCTTCAGCTTGCTTACAAAAACCTCCATATTGGGCCCAGACCCCCCCCCCCCCCCCCCCCCCCCCCTTGGTTCATTCTTTTTCTTTTTGTTTTATATTTTCTAATTTAGTTATCAATTATTTTTCTTTAATTATTATTATTATCACCAAAATTAACATAACTAATATTTTCAATAAAAATTCAAAAACTAAAAAATGTAAATATTTCATTTATTATTAATTTCACTCTTTTATTTTTTGTAAATAAATACTAACTTAAATTAATTTAGTTTAATTAGGTTTGAATTTTAATCCTTTTGTAATAAATAAAAACCAATTTAGACTTAGGCTTTTCTTTTGACATTTTTAATTCCTTTTTTTTATTTTATTTCATTAAAACATAAAAAACACAAAAACATTTTTTTTAATTAATTAATTGATTAGTAAATTAGGTTTAATTTCACTTAATTGCAAAAAAAAAAAAGACAAATTCAATTCTTTTCTCAAAAGGGTCAAAACCCTAGGACGTTCCCGATTCAATCTTTCGCGTGTATTTATTTTTTAATTCATTATTTTGTATCTGCTCAGGAAATGTAATAATTAATTAGAACTTTATCGCTTTCTTTTAAATTCTCACACTTTATTTTCCAAACGGGTTTTTGTTTTTGGCGATGTATAAACCCGCGCCTTGTAATAGCTAGATTTACCTTTCCGCACTTTATTTCCTGCAAATCATTTAACTGTTAATATGCCTGCAAGAATGTATGAAAAATAAAATCAATTCGTAGCTCACAAATAACATGTACAAGATAAACATAAACTGAAACAACACACATGCACATGCCACTCCTAGGGTACGCCTCACTGGTTGCCTCGAACGTGGTCATCAAGTATAGGGTGTCTTAGAGGTCGTCCTCCTGTCTAAAGATCCTGTTGCCTCGAAACGGTTGCCTCGGATAAAAAGGATCTAGGACATTAGGGTTACTTCTAAGGCGTCCTACTATTGCTTCGATGACCACAGTGTCCCTCATAATCGAATTGACCCGAATACCTACAACGACGGTGCTACCTACCTCTCAATGGTGGGATAACACTATCAAAAGGACTCTTACACAGCCTAATTCCTTAGAGTAGGTAGATTCTCCTAGGTACTTGCTCTCTCAAAAACAAATAAAACAACTTTTCACACTGACACTTTCAAAAAGTTTTCAAACAAATTTTTCATACACTCTTGAGGACAGATACAAGAGTTACTTAGAAATTTTTCAAACGAAACTTTTTCAAAACCCACACATACTTGAAAAACAAACATCTTTTGAAAACATAAGAGCAAGTACCTAAGAGCCCGTGGATAACCACGGATAGAAAGGGTGCTAACACCTTCCCTTTCTATAAATCTACCTCCCGAACTGAGAGACATCTCGAATAAGGAATTTTGTTGTGCTTTTGTCCTTTCCATGTTGGAGAACACAAAAGACGGTGGCGACTCTTGCTTACCGCGACATTTCGCGAACCAGCTTAAAAAATAGTCAGTTTTATTTCCACCGATCACAAGGTGCATGTTTAATTTTATCAACAATATGAATGTCTCTTCAAGATCTTCAACATTGTTTCTCCCCTCATGGGTTTTGATCAGCATATCGTCCACGTATACCTCCAAGTTCCTTCTGATTTGTAGCACAAACACCATGTCCATCAGACGTTGGTAGGTAGGCCCCACGTTTTTAAGACCAAACAACATTACTTCGTAATAATAGTTACTTCTGTTGGTCATGAAAGCCGTTTTGGGAGCATCTAAAAAACTCATCTATATCTGATTATATCCCGAGTAAGCATCCATGGAACCGAGTAATCGGAACCCTAAGGCACCATCAATGAGACTATTGATATGTGGTAGCGAGTAAGAACTTTTTGGACAGGCTTTGTAAAGATCAATAAAGTCCATGCACATACGCCACTTCCCAGTCTTCTTTTTAACCATAACCACATTAGACAACCACATAGGATATTTTACTTCTCGAATAAATCCTGCAATCAGCAACTTCCCTACCTCTTCCGCTATGGCCCGCCCTTTCTCCTCCTCGTTCTTCCTTTTCTTCTAGGCTACCGCTTTCAGTGTAGGATGGATGGACAAATGATGGCATTGATGGCACAAAAATATCGAAGTAATATAAAAGTTTGTCGAACCCATAGAGACCAATGTTAACCTACTGTAATCTATCGTTGCTTTGTAAAGCTAAGGCTAATGAATGATTAATTTAGGAGAAACTAAGAACTAAAACTGAAATAAAATAAAATAAGATTAAGGAAATATATATGAAAAGAGAGACCAGAATGTATATTTCGCGTACACATTGGCTTATACTGATGTTAAAAATGTGTTTAGTAGAAAATATCAATTTAAAGATATAACCCCACACTCTCGTGATTTTGAATAAAGCTGCATTCCTTAACTTTGAGATTTTGCTCTCGCTCGCCCATTTTAATTAAAGAATGCATTTTGAAAACTGAACAAGTTCTAATTAATCCTAAAGCGCTCTCGTTGAGTTTAGAGTTAATGCATAGTTTCTACTATCCGATTCGACCCCCATGCTCTCGCAGTGTCGGCTCGAACCTTAGTTAATTTCCCACTCTCGTGGCAAAATCGTGTTAAGTAACCTCTCACTCTCGTGAAAATATATTTAAATTAAGTTTAAAAACAAAGACCGAAACATAATTTCTAAATTAATTAATTAAGTCAACATTTGTTATCGAGTCCCGTCGGAGACGACGATCCTCACATACCGGACTCTAAATAATTTAGCTAGACATGGAATTAATTGAAAATGAAATAAACATAACAGTTCCAATTAAGAACAACATGATATTTAAATATGCAGTGAATAATAATAGTAATACAAACTGAAACTAGAAGTTGAATTAGAGCAACAATTGACAATAATCAAAACTAAAAATTAAGAGAAGCAATATAATAATAAAAGCGATAAAATCAGAAATAATAGATACTTGAAATAATTAAAGTAATAACTAAAATGAAACCTGAAAATAAAAGCTGAACTAAAATTGATTCTGAAACTAAATTGAAAGACGAATTTCGGTAGGATTGTTGATCCAAGCATACACAAAAGAAGTCCTAGTACTAATGGTGTGGTAGTTCCTCGATGTGAGAAACTACCACTTTTACATGGTAAACTTTTCTGCCTAAAAACTAAACATAATAATTTGCGCATAAAACTTGGATTCCCAAAAAATGAATACTCGGTCGTTTTTATAGAGAGAACTAATGGAAGTTAACATGTATGAGGTAGTGGAGATCATGGGAAGTTGAAGAAGGTGGAGATAGTGGGAAGTTGGAGACAGTGGAGATAATGGAGATCATGGTCATAGAAGTTGAGAAAATCATGGGAGCTTCGTTGTAGGCATGGAGAGAACTTCGTGTTTAACACCGAAATTAGCCTGTGACGAGTGGCATGCAATGTGTGTAGTGGGACATACATATTTTCAACTTGTGTTGATCTCCATACTATGTGTGCCGAGGGGAACACTTATTTGTCTTGTGTTGAGCGCCAGGCTATGTGTGCCGAGGGGAATACATACATAACTTATGCCGAGCGTCAGGGAGGTGTGACGATCGTCATAACCTTTTGATAAGAATTTTCTGTATTTTTCTACTACTTTGTGATTTTTAGTCCATTTCTTTTCCATTTCTTCTCCTTTTCTCAAGTAGCCTTGTAGAATATAAATACCTGAAACAAACTTAAATACCAACATAATGCAACATAATTAATAGAAAATGGTACTAAAATGCATGCAAGTCGAGCCAAATATACAATATAATTTCGCGTTATCAAATTCCCCCACACTTAAACCGTTGCTTGTCCTCAAGCAATCAACCAAAATGGTAAAAGAAATGATTAAGCACGGTTTGAAACAAGGGCATGCCACGACTCCTAATCATATGTGGCTGCTAGGCTAATGTTAGTTTAATAGGTACTAAGTATTCAATACCAAGGATATCGTAATGACACAATATTCAAAGACTCCCTCTTTATGCAGACCAATTTGAATCATGCCATTATAACTCAACCTATATCTCTCACTTTCTTTCACTCTTTTTCATTCCAACGCAATCACATTAAGTCCATTATCTGTACACGCACATAGTAGGGGAAATTAGTTAGCGACTATGATCCTTTGTCTCGAGGTTCTGGTACATAAGTTTGGTAACTCCTTTTATTTAACCAGTCGCAGTTGCGGGGGATCGGACCGTAGTTTGCTCTACTAAGTTCAGCACCAGACACATCTGAACCAACTAACGATGGGTTGTTTTATTATATTTTTGTAGGTTCCACAATCGTTGGATTAAGTGACCGGGTGAGGGTGACCTAACTTAATAGGTGCATTCCCTATTTTAAATTTATTATGGTAAACTAATTTTTTAGAACTTTTAGGACCATTCACTTATATTCATCGAATCCTTACGTAGTTTGTGTTTAAGACTGCTAATATAAACTACTTAAGAGATACTTTGAAAACTTGAGCCTAAGGTTTCGGCATAATGGGTACCCAAATCGATATCACATAATGAGGGTTTATGGTGTCATAACGGTATTGATTTTGTTGAAACTTTCCGAAGTCTCTCTAACACAGCCTAAAGTGTGACAACCTATATACTTTCAAAGTGTACGTGCCATGCATCAAAAAAAAATTGTTGGAGGTTAAAATTTTAAAATTTAGGGGAAATTCAGTAATAGCTGAAAAATAGACATACAGACTCGACATCACATGCAATGACTTGGCCAAATACTAGAAAAAAAACAAATAAAATCCTAAAAACATGCAATAAACTAGAAAACAATACATCAAAATAAGAAGAGATAAATGGAAAGCGGTAAAGTTCCTCCCCCACACTTAAACCAAACATTATCCTCAATGTTTCAGTAAAAAGTGGGAAAAGGAATAAGAACCTGATCAATGCTCGCCTGGATAGTTACCTACATGCAACTGATAGGTGCCAAGCGATCAATATCTTTATTTTCTACAAATTAAAAAAAAAAGCAAAAACATTAAATTGAAACTCGTGGGTTACCTCCCACGCAACACTTCTTTTAACGTCTGTAGCTCGACGACTCAAGAGTGTCAGCACTCATGGTGATTCTGTCAAGAATGACTCATCGGTCGAATTTCTAATCATCTTTGGTTTCCATGGCCACTTATCAAACTATCTTACATATCCTTCACCTTTTCTTTTCTTTCTTCTATAGGGTGGTTCATTCTTTTGAACTTGTAGTGGTGGTTCTAGATCAATCTTGAGTATCAGCTTTTCCAGTTTGGGCTTAGTTATTTCATCCAACATCTCAAATATTAGCCTTTCCTATGCTAATGATTTCCCTAGTTTCATGGTCCTCAAATTTTCTCTTTTTATGCAGGACCTCAGACAAAGGTGCATTGGTGTGGATATTTTTCAATACCTCCCCATACGTTTTGGATTGGGAATCTATCTTGGCTTCCACAAACCTTTGCGTGAAATGAATAGTGGGGTATAGGGAGGAGGAACAACAATATGCGTTTCCTTCTCTACCTCCTCGACAACCTCCATTTCAGATGATGTCGATGTATTTTTCTCAATCTCTACTCTTTTCTCACTAGAACTCTTCTAAACATCATTATTACTCTCTTCAACTTTATTATCACTCTCCTTAGGATTTTCGATTTTTTTTCACTATTGGTTGTTACAACATCCACATGCTCCTCAAGGAAGGGTCCTAGAGGATTTTGTGCAAGCATGGAGATTTGGGTCTCCAAGGCCATGTTGTGAGTCGCAAGGGACTCAACCGCATTGTTCAGCTGCCTAAGGGTTTCATTATTTTGAAGACTTTTATTTCTTATCCCTTCATTTTGGACAATTTGTGTCTCTACAAAATGCTCTATCATAGATTCTAGTGTAGAGTGAGTTAGCGTCGCATCAAAATCCTCCATTGATGTTGCGAGGTTAAAATTATGGAATTCCTATGGTTCCTCAAAGTGAGTTAGCGTCACATTTTGTGTTTCCACAAAGCGCTCCATTATCATAATTTCTAGCCTAGAGCGATTTAGTGTCGCAGTCATATCCTCCATTAATGTTTCGAGAGTGGAATTTTAGGATTCTTATGACTCCTCAAAATATTGGGCATGGTGATTGTAGAAGAAATTTGGTTGAGGATAAGTTAGTGTCACATTGTAATCCTCCAGTAATGTTTCGAGATCAGATTTATGGGTAGTAGAGGTAATTGGGATAAGAGTGAGTTAGTGATACATTGAAATCCTCCCTTAGTATTTCGAGGTCAGATTTATGGGATTCTTGTAATTCCTCGAAATACTGAAAGTAGGAGTTGTAGAAATTTTTTTGGTGATACATAGTAATTAAGGTAATGGTGCCTTAGTCTATACCGTGCAACAATGAAAATAACAGTATTGACTATTTCTCCCCAGCAACAACGCCAAAAACGTGCACAGAAATATCAAAGTGATATAAAAGATTGTCGAACCCATAGAGACCAATGTAAACCTACTGTAATTTATCATTGCTTTGTAAAGCTAAGGCTAATAAATGATTAATTTAGGGGAAACTAAGAACTAAAACTGAAATAAAATAAGATTAAGGAAATATATATGAAAAGAGAGACTAGAATGTGTATTCCGCGTACCTCTGAGACTCTGTAACTCGTTGTCTTATACTAATGTTAAAAATGTGTTTAGTAGAAAATATCAATTTAAAGACTGAACCTCACACTCTCGTGATTTTGAAGAAAGGTGCATTCCTTAACCATGAGATTTTTCTCTCACTTGCCCATTTTAATTAAGGAATGCATTTTGAAAGCTGAACAAGTTCTAATTAATCCTAAAGCGCTCTCGCTGTGTTTAGAATTAATGCCTATTTTCTACTATCCGAATCGACCCCCATGTTGTCGTAGTGCCGACTTGAACCTTAGTTAATTTTTCACTCTCGTGGAAAAATCTTGTTAAGTAACCTCTCACTCTCGTGACAAATCTATTTAAATTAAGTTTAAAAACAATGAACGAAACATAATTTCTAAATTAATTAATTAAGCCAACATTTGTTACCGAGTCCTGTCGGAGACAACGGTCCTCACCTACCAAACTCTAAATAATTTAGCTAGACATGGAATTAATTAAAAATGAATTAAACATAACAGTTCCAATTAAGAACAACATGGTATTTAAATAAGCAGTGAATAATAATAATAGCAATACAAACTAAAACTAAAAATTGAATTAGAGCAACAATTGACAATAATCAAAACTGAAAATTAAGAGAAACACTATAATAATAAAAGAGATAAAACCAGAAATAATAGAGACTTGAAATAGTTAAAGTAATAACTAAAATGAAAGCTGAAAATAAAAGGTGAACTAAAATTGGTTCTGAAACTAAATTGAAAGACAAATTCTGACAGGATTGTTGATCCAAGCATATACAAAAAAAGTCCTAGTACTAATGGTGTGGTAGTTCCTCGATGTGAGAAACTACCACTTTTACATGGTAAACTTTTCTGCCTAAAAACTAAGAATAATACTCTGCACACAAAATTGGGATTTCCAAAAAATGAATGCTCGATCAATTTTATAGAGAGAGCTAATGGAAGTTAACATGTGAGAGGTTGTGGAGATCATGGGAAGTTGAAGAAGGTGGAGATAGTGGGAAGTTGGAGATAATGGAGATAATGGAGATCATGGATGGAGAAGTTGAGAAAATATTGGAAGCTTCATTGCAGAAGTGATTAGAACTTCGTGTTTAACACTAAAATTAGCCTGTAACGAGTGGAATGCAATGTGTGTCGTGGGGCACACATATTTTCAACTTGTGCCGATCATCATACTATGTGTGCCGAGGGGCACACTTATTTGACTTGTGCTGAGCGTTAGGCTATATGTGCCGAGGGGCACACATACTTAATTTATGCCGAGCGTCTGGGAGGTGTGACGATCGTCACGGCCTTCCGATAAGAATTTTCTATTGTTTTTCTTCTACTTTGCGATTTTCAATCCATTTCTCTCCTTTTCTCAAGTAGGCCTTCTGGAATATAAATACCTGAAACAAACTTAAAATACAAACATAATGAAACATAATTAACAAAAAATGGTACTAAAATGCATGCAAGTCGAGCCAAATATACGATATAATTTCGCGTTATCAGACATACAATGTCTGGGTTGATTCCGAGCATGTCGGAAGGTTTCCATGCAAAGAGATCCACATTATTTCTCAATATCTGAATAATATCTACTTCTTCCTCAGTTTCTAACCCATACCCAATTTGGGTAGTTTGAAATTCTTCGGTCCCAATTTGTATCCTTTTTAGGTCCCCTAGAGGCACTAAGTTGTTTGGTGTTCGATCCTCCCTAGGGTCGAAATCGACCAGGTTGATCTTCAGAGCATCGAATTCTTCAAGGAAAGTATCCTGTAGCCTCTTATTCATCTTTAGACTGTCCTTATAACATTTGTGAGCCAACCCATGATTATCTTTGATCACCCCGACATGCCCATCATGTAATGGGTATTTCATGGTGAGGTACAGGGTGGACAGGGAGGCTTCCAAAGCGTTGAAGGTTGACATTCTGATTATTATGTTGTAAGGAGATGTCACGTTCATGATAAGATGCCTTACTTTGAAGGACTTGGCGTTGTCACCACTTTCGGGCATGGTTGATACTAGTCAATGCACCAAGGCCTGAACCTACTCGCTGACAAAGCCAACTAAACTACCTTTAAACAAAAGCATCTTTGAGGCGTCCATGTTGCCTTTGAAAATATCTTAGTACAAAAAATTAATGGAGCTGTATGGGTTGATCAACACTCGTTTGATGCCCTATTCGTGTATCTAAACTTTTATCACCATTGGGTCATTCTCATGGGCCAGTATATCCCTGAGTCCTGCTATGAAAAACTCATGGCTACTGTCATTTTTTCTTCCAGTTCGAGCGACATGTCTTGTGCAACATGCATTACTGGCAGAACATACCCTTTTTCTGGCCGAGCTGGTTTCTCCACCCCCGACAAAGCCCTCAACAATAATGTTCAGGGTATGGTACAACATACATGTCTCACGCACTTCCTCAGAAGATTTTCCCTTTTTAGCATGCAAGTCCTTTGATTTGGATTTCTTATGGGAATGACTTCTTTTCCTCATCGACCCCCCGCCCTCCTTCACGTAGGACAACAAATTGATGTGCTGGATGAGTATTTTGATTTCCCTTTTTAGTTGTTGACAATCTTCGGTATGATGCCCCTTCATGCGGTGCAAAGAGTACCACAATTTGTCCTTCCTTTCTGACACTATGCTGACCACCTGAGGATGAGGAAGTTTAACTATTAGCCCTTGATGGTCTACTTCGTGTAGTATGTCTTCTCTCCTTGTATTGAGCGGGGTAAAGGACTCTCGGTTACCGTCAAACAGCCTTCAGCGTAGCCGCTGCATGCTTCGCTCCAATTGGGAATCTTTGCTGCACCTTTCTATATATCTCTCCTTCTGACTTATATTGAGGCTTCTATTCTCCCTTGATATAACACTCAACTCGGTTCATAATTCCCTCCATGTTAGAAGCCAGCTTCTGAGCCAGAGACTCATTGAAATGACCTGCTCTTATACCGTTCTGAAAGCCCCCTGTTATACCCTAATTTTTAACCCTAAGATCCCTTATCATTTTTCATTTTGGACCATATCAAGATCACAACCTTGGGTTACCTCTCAGCCTTTGCTCCCTCTTCCTTCTTTAGGTTCACCCTTATGGGATCACCAAGCACCTATTTGTGTATCTTGTACATACATACTTTATTTTTTACTAACTACTAATCAAAATACAAAAATATGTCTTGTCTTCTTTTGGGTTGTTTTGAAAGGACAAGTTTCGACCAAGTGGATCAAACAAGTTCCCTCTGTTAGGGTTTCATCTAATCAAAATCAAAGTTTGGTCAACATTGATTCTAAAGGACCTGTGCATCAAATATTGACTTATAATATTAGGTCATATAATCTTCAAGTATAATTCAATCTCGATTGATCAAGAGATGCCCAAGGATTGATAGCTTATTCCTCAAGATAGGTCAAAGTTTCATGTGTTTATTTACATGCCTTCATCATTAATTAACCATAAGTCTGGCCATGTTTAATAAAAGATCAATCAAGGCTTCACCATTTACAGTTCATATAAGCTTTATCATGCTTTTAAATGTAAGAAAAGATCAAAAGTGTACAAGTTATGCAAAGTGGTTTGACCTAATTTGGCAAGTTTCCAAGTCAAAGTTCACAAGACCACAACTCCTTCATTATTAAACATTTTTAATGGATCTTTTTGCATATTACTCTCCTTGAAATCCTCTCCAACTTCTAATTACAAGTCAAGAGCTAATTGTGTGAGGAAAGTCATCAAAAGTTTGAAGACATTATAGGTCATTTGTGGTCTTAGTGGAATTTTGACCTATTTCCAAATTATTTTTGCTCAATTTTCAAGAATGATAACTTGCTGAATTTTTATCATATGGATCTCATTCTATTTGAGAAATACTCTTATTGATGCCCTCTACAAGTTATCTTCAATGGTCATGTTCTGAATATGCTTGGAAGGACATGTAATTCATTGGGACATTACAGGTTATTTTAAGGCACTTATACTTAGAATTGTTTCTATTAAGTCAGTATTTTTTGCCAACTTCAACACACCATAAGTTTTGACTCAAGTATCCAAATGAAACATTTCTTGTCATATTGTGATCTTTGTGATGTTGTCTATCAATTGCCCCAAGAGTTTGAAATTGGTTACTTTGGACTGAAGTTTTCACTTTGGTCAGATTTTCAAATCACTCTAATTCCAATTAAAGGCCAAATTAAGGCTCATTCTTGTGCTTAATCAACTTTACCAAGTTTCCAGAAGATGTTTAGCACTTAAAACACACAAATTGAGTGAGTTTTGATCATTTGTAAGTCACAATTTTCATGCTTCAAGGGTGCACAGGAATTCACTCCATAGATGATCATTTCACCTCTCTCAACATCCCATTTGCTTTGATGTAAATAGAGGTTCATACCTCCTTATTTTCGAAGCTTTAGAGTGCCAAAATCACTCTGCAGAAACTCAAAATTTTCCCAAATTTTTCAGAAATCGTGTTTAGTTTTCTTGCTCTTCTAGCTACATTCTTTGTTTCAGTTATCATCCTTGATATCTCCTGAAGCTATTCCAATCATTTCCAAGTCTTGAGAGCCTATGAATCTTCCTTGCAAAGTCCATTTTCAGAAGCTTTTCACCACACTTTGTTCAAGTATTTACAAATCTCCATTTGCTTCAAACCTTTTAGCACAATGTAGCCCTTGGTTTGCTGAAGCTCAAGCTTCTTTTAGATTTAATTTTCATTGAGATTCCATCATTTAATTTTAGTTTGAATTTTTAAAAATGTTACGAGTTTTCATAAAATTCTCTGCACTCATTTAATATAAATTCTAATGGCAAACATGGTTGGAATGGCGATGAAGAGATGAATCTAATGATATAAGTCTCAGCCTCTAAAGTTTCCAAATCATGATTCACGATTTTGGTTGAATTTCTGGTTATTTTGAATGGCTGGAGGTTAAAGATGATGAGGTGTCATCATCAACCAATGATAGCGTGCCATTTGAAAAGTTTCTATTGGCTTGACTTTTCTGGCTTCCATGTGCATTCATTAACTCAGTACCACGGTGAGCCCGGGTGTTGGACCTTCATATCATCCACCTGGATTAAATGAGATGGATCCAACGCCTATGGTTTTTTTCAGCTTTTATTTTATTTAAACTATTTTATCTTTAAAAATTAAAATCTCATTCATTTTAATTTCAAAAAATACCAAAATTATTTCTAAAATTTCCTCTTCCTTTTCTCCATATGATTCTTATTTTTAATTTATTTTAGATTTTGCTATTTTTTTACTTATTTTTTATTGTTTGGTTAATTTTAATTGGTTTAAAATTGTTTTCCATTTTTTTAAAAATCCAAAAAAATTAACACATGATCCGTTCACAAAAAAATTCCTCAGATTTTTTTCAAATTTAGGTTCACTTCAAATTTCATCTTATTTTCTACAGATTTATGTTTACATCAAGTTTCATCAGTTTTTGTTTATTTCATCAAATTTTCTTTAGATTTATATTCACTTCAAATTTCATGAGACTTTCTTCAGGTTTTTGTTCACTTCAAATTTCGTTTGACTTTCTTTAGATTTCTTCAGATTTTCTTCATATTTACGATTACTTTAAATTTCATCAAATTTTTTTCAGACTTATGTTCCCTTCAATTTTCATCCGATTTAACCTAATTTTCTTTAGATTTCTTCAGATTTATGTTAACATCATAATTCATCAAATTTAATCAGATTTTCTTTAGAATTATGTATTTACTTCTAGCTTCATAAGATTTTCTTCATGTTTATGTTTACCTCCAAATTCATCAAATTTTCTTAAGATTTCATCGGATTGTCTACAGATTTATGTTCACTTCAAATTTCATCAGACTTATGTTAACGTCAAATTTCATCATATTTCCTTCAGATTTATGTTCACCTCAAATTTGATCAGATTTTCTTCCTATTTCATTTGAATTTAGAGGTAAAATTAAATATGAAGAAAATCTTATGAAGCTTGAAGTAAATACATAATTCTAAAGAAAATCTGATTAAATCTGATGAATTATGAACTGAACATAAAATCTGAAGAAATCTAAAGAAAATTTGATGAAATCAGATGAAAATTGAAGGGAACATAAGTCTGAAAAAAAATTGATGAAATTTAAAGTAATCGTAAATATGAAGAAAAACTGATTAAATCTAAAGAAAGTGAGACGAAATTTGAAGTGAACAAAAACCTGAAGAAAATCTCATGAAATTTGAAGTGAATATAAATCTACAAAAAATTTGATGAAATAAAAAAAATAGATGAAACTTGATGTAAACATAAAGCTGTAGAAAATCAGATGAAATTTAAAGAAAATCTGATGAAATTGGAAGTGATCCTAAATCTGAAGAAAATATGATGAATTTTTTGGTGAACATATATCTTAAGAAACTCTAATGAAATAGGAAGAAAATCTGAGGAAATTTGAGGTGAACATAAATCGGAAGGAAACATGATGAAATTTGACGTTAACATAAGTCTGATGAAATTTGAAGTGAACATAAATCTACAGACAATCTGATGAAATAAGATGAAATCTTAAGAAAATTTGATGAATTTAGAGGTAAACATAAATATGAAGAAAATCTTATGAAGCTTGAAGTAAATACATAATTCTAAAGAAAATCTTATTAAATCTGATGAATTATGAACTGAACATAAATCTGAAGAAATCTAAGGAAAATTTGATGAAATCAGATAAAAATTGATGGGAACATAAGTGTGAAATTTTTTTGATGAAATTTAAAGTAATCGTAAATATGAAGAAAAACTGATGAAATCTAAAGAAAGTCAGACGAAATTTGAAGTGAACTAAAACCTGAAGAAAATCTCATGAAATTTGAAGTGAATATAAATCTACAGAAAATTTGATGAAATAAACAAAAACTGATGAAACTTGATTTAAACATAAATGTGTAGAAAATATGATGAAATTTGAAGAAAATTTGATGAAATTGGAAGTGAACCTAAATTTGAAGAAAATCTAATGAATATTTTTGTGAACATATATCTGAAGAAACTCTAATGAAATAGGAAGAAAATATGAGGAAATTTGAGGTGAACATAAATCTGAAGGAAATATGATGAAATTTGACGTTAACATAAGTCTGATGAAATTTGAAGTGAACATAAATCTACAGAAAATCTGATGAAATCAGATGAAATCTTAAAAAAATTTGATGAAGTTAGAGGTAAACATAAATATAAAGAAAATCTTATCAAGCTTGAAGTAAATACATAATTCTAAACAAAATCTGATTAAATCTGATGAATTATGAACTGAAGATAAATCTGAAGAAATCTAAAGAAAATTTGATGAAATCGGATGAAAATTGATGGGAACATAAGTCTGAAATTTTTTTGATGAAATTTAAAGTAATCGTAAATATGAAGAAAAACTGATGAAATCTAAAGAAAGTCAGACGAAATTTGAAGTGAACAAAAACCTGAAGAAAATCTCATGAAATTCGAAGTGAATATAAATTTAAAGAAAATTTGATGATATAAACAAAAACTGATGAAATTTGATGTAAACATAAATCTGTAGAAAATATGAATTATGAACTGAACATAAATATGAATTATGAACTAAACATAATTCTAAAGAAAATATGATTAAATCTGATGAATTATGAACTGAACATAAATCTGTAGAAATCTAAAGGAAATTTGATGAAATCAGATGAAAATTGATGGGAACATAAGTCTGAAAAAAATTTGATGAAATTTAAAGTAATCGTAAATATAAAGAAAAACTGATGAATTCTAAAGAAAGTGAGATGAAATTTGAAGTGAACAAAAACCTGAAGAAAATCTCATGAAATTTGAAGTGTATATAAATCTACAGAAAATTTGATGAAATAAAAAAATAGATGAAACTTGATGTAAACATAAAGCTGTAGAGAATCAGAAGAGATTTAAAGAAAATCTGATGAAATTTAAAGAAAATCTTATGAAATTGGAAGTGATCCTAAATCTAAAGAAAATCTGATTAAATCTGAAGAATTATGAAGTGAACATAAATCTGAAGAAATCTAAAGAAAATTTGATGAAATTGGATGAAAATTGATGGGAACATAAGTGTGAAAAAAATTTGATGAAATTTAAAGTAATCGTAAATATGAAGAATAACTGATTAAATCTAAAGAAAGTCAGACGAAATTTGAAGTGAACAAAAACCTGAAGAAAATCTCATGAAATTTGAAGTGAATATATCTAAAGAAAATTTGAAAAAATAAACAAAATATGATGATACTTGATGTAAACATTAATCTGTAGAAAATAAGATGAAATTTGAAGAAAATCTGATGAAATTGGAAGTAAACCTAAATTTGAAGAAAATCTGATGAATTTTTTTGTGAACATATATTTGAAGAAATTCTAATGAAATAGGAAGAAAATCTGAGGAAATTTGAGGTGAACATAAATCTGAAGGAAATATGATGAAATTTGACGTTAATATAAGTCTGATGAAATTTGAAGTGAACATAAATCTATAGAAAATCTGATGAAATCGGATGAAATCTTAAGAAAATTTGATGAATTTAGAGGTAAACATAGATATGAAGAAAATCTTATGAAGCTTGAAGTAAATACATAATTCTAAAGAAAATCTGATTAAATCTGATGAATTATGAAGTGAACATAAATCTGAAGAAATCTAAAGAAAATTTGATGAAATCGGATGAAAATTGATGGGAACATAAGTCTGAAAAAATTTGATGAAATTTGAAGTAATCGTAAATATGAAGAAAAACTAATGAAATCTAAAGAAAGTCAGAAGAAATTTGAAGTACAAAAAAACCTGAAGAAAATCTCATGAAATTTGAAGTGAATATAAATCTAAAGAAAATTTGATGAAATAAACAAAATCTGATGAAACTTGATGTAAACATAAATCTGTAGAAAATAAAATGAAATTTGAAGAAAATCTGATGAAATTGGAAGTGAACCTAAATTTGAAGAAAATCTAATGAATATTTTTGTGAACATATATCTGAAGAAACTCTAATGAAATAGGAAGAAAATCTGAGGAAATTTGAGGTGAACATAAATCTGAAGGAAATATGATGAAATTTGACATTAACATAAGTCTGATGAAATTTGAAGTGAACATAACTCTATAGAAAATCTGATGAAATCGGATGAGATCTTAAGAAAATTTGATAAATTTAGAGGTAAACATAAATATGAAGAAAATCTTATGAAGCTTGAAGTAAATACATAATTCTAAAGAAAATCTGATTAAATCTGATGAATTATGAACTGAACATAACTCTAAAGAAATGTAAAGAAAATTTGATGAAATCTGATGAAAATTGAAGGGAACATAAGTCTGAAATTTTTTTGATGAAATTTAAAGTAATCGTAAATCTGAAGAAAAACTGATGAATTCTAAAGAAAGTGAAACGGAATTTGAAGTGAACAAAAACCTGAAGAAAATCTCATGAAATTTGAAGTGAATATAAATCTACAGAAAATTTGATAAAATAAAAAAAAAATAGATGAAACTTGATGTAAACATAAAGCTGTAGAAAATCAGATGAAATTTAAAGAAAATCTGATGAAATTGGAAGTGATCCTAAATATGAAGAAAATATGATGAATTTTTTGGTGAACATATATCTTAAGAAACTCTAATGAAATAGGAAGAAAATCTGAGGAAATTTGAGGTGACCATAAATCTGAAGGAAATACTATTAAATTTGATGTTAACATAAGTTAGATGAAATTTGAAGTGAACATAAATCTACAGAAAATCTGATGAAATCGGATGAAATCTTAAGAAAATTTGATGAATTTAGAGGTAAACATAAATATAAAGAAAATCTTATCAAGCTTGAAGTAAATACATAATTCTAAACAAAATCTGATTAAATCTGATGAATTATGAATTGAAGATAAATCTGAAGAAATCTAAAGAAAATTTGATGAAATTGGATGAAAATTGATGGGAACATAAGTCTGAAATTTTTTTGATGAAATTTAAAGTAATCGTAAATATGAAGAAAAACTGATGAAATCTAAAGAAAGTCAGACGAAATTTGAAGTGAACAAAAACCTGAAGAAAATCTCATGAAATTCGATGTGAATATAAATCTAAGGAAATTTTGATGAAATAAACAAAATCTGATGAAACTTGATGTAAACATAAATCTGTAGAAAATATGATGAAATTTGAAGAAAATCTGATGAAATTGGAAGTGAACCAAAATTTGAAGAAAATCTAATGAATATTTTTGTGAACGTATATCTGAAGAAACTCTAATGAAATAGGAAGAAAATATGAGGAAATTTGAGGTGAACATAAATCTGAAGGAAATATGATGAAATTTGAAGTTAACATAATTCTGATGAAATTTGAAGTGAACATAAATCTACAGAAAATCTGATGAAATCGGATGAGATCTTAAGAAAATTTGAGGAATTTAGAGGTAAACATAAATATGAAGAAAATCTTATGAAGCTTGAAGTAAATACATAATTCTAAACAAAATCTGATTAAATCTGATGAATTATGAACTGAACATAAATCTGAAGAAATCTAAAGGAAATTTGATGAAATCGGATGAAAATTGATAGGAACATAAGTCTGAAAAAATTTGATGAAATTTGAAGTAATCGTAAATATGAAGAAAAACTAATGACATCTAAAGAAAGTCAGAAGAAATTTGAAGTACAAAAAAACCTGAAGAAAATCTCATGAAATTTGAAGTGAATATAAATCTACTGAAAATTTGATGAAATAAACAAAATCTGATGAAACTTGATGTAAACATAAATCTGTAGAAAAAAAGATGAAATTTGAAGAAAATCTGATGAAATTGGAAGTGAACCTAAATTTGAAGAAAATCTAATGAATATTTTTGTGAACATATATCGGAAGAAACTCTAATGAAATAGGAAGAAAATCTGAGGAAATTTGAGGTGAACATAAATCTGAAGGAAATATGATGAAATTTGATGTTAACATAAGTCTGATGAAATTTGAAGTGAACATAAATCTACAGAAAACTGATAAAATCGGATGAGATCTTAAGAAAATTTGATAAATTTAGAGGTAAACATAAATATGAAGAAAATCTTATGAAGCTTGAAGTAAATACATAATTCTAAAGAAAATCTGATTAAATCTGATGAATTATGAACTGAACATAACTCTAAAGAAATGTAAAGAAAATTTGATGAAATCTGATGAAAATTGAAGGGAACATAAGTCTGAAAAAAATTTGATGAAATTTAAAGTAATCGTAAATATGAAGAAAAACTGATGAATTCTAAAGAAAGTGAAACGAAATTTGAAGTGAACAAAAACCTGAAGAAAATGTCATGAAATTTGAAGTGAATTTAAATCTACAGAAAATTTGATAAAATAAAAAAAAATAGATGAAACTTGATGTAAACATAAAGCTGTAGAAAATCAGATGAAATTTAAAGAAAATCTGATGAAATTGGAAGTGATCCTAAATATGAAGAAAATATGATGAATTTTTTGGTGAACATATATCTTAAGAAACTCTAATGAAATAGGAAGAAAATCTGAGGAAATTTGAGGTGACCATAAATCTGAAGGAAATATGATTAAATTTGATGTTAACATAAGTTAGATGAAATTTGAAGTGAACATAAATCTACAGAAAATCTGATGAAATCGGATGAAATCTTAAGAAAATTTGATGAATTTAGAGGTAAACATAAATATAAAGAAAATCTTATCAAGCTTGAAGTAAATACATAATTCTAAACAAAATCTGATTAAATCTGATGAATTATGAACTGAAGATAAATCTGAAGAAATCTAAAGAAAATTTGATGAAATCGGATGAAAATTGATGGGAACATAAGTCTGAAATTTTTTTGATGAAATTTAAAGTAATCGTAAATATGAAGAAAAACTGATGAAATCTAAAGAAAGTCAGACGAAATTTGAAGTGAACAAAAACCTGAAGAAAATCTCATGAAATTCGAAGTGAATATAAATTTAAAGAAAATTTGATGATATAAACAAAAACTGATGAAATTTGATGTAAACATAAATCTGTAGAAAATATGATGAATTTTGAAGAAAATCTGATGAAATTGGAAGTGAACCTAAATTTTAAGAAAATCTAATGAATATTTTTGTGAACGTATATCTGAAGAAACTCTAATGAAATAGGAAGAAAATCTGAGGAAATTTGAGGTGAACATAAATCTGAAGGAAATATGATGAAATTTGACGTTAACATAATTCTGATGAAATTTGAAGTGAACATAAATCTACAGAAAACTGATAAAATCGGATGAGATCTTAAGAAAATTTGAGGAATTTAGAGGTAAACATAAATATGAAGAAAATCTTATGAAGCTTGAAGTAAATACATAATTCTAAAGAAAATATGATTAAATCTGATGAATTATGAACTGAACATAAATATGTAGAAATCTAAAGGAAATTTGATGAAATCAGATGAAAATTGATGGGAACATAAGTCTGAAAAAAATTTGATGAAATTTAAAGTAATCGTAAATATAAAGAAAAACTGATGAATTCTAAAGAAAGTGAGATGAAATTTGAAGTGAACAAAAACCTGAAGAAAATCTCATGAAATTTGAAGTGTATATAAATCTACAGAAAATTTGATGAAATAAAAAAATAGATGAAACTTGATGTAAACATAAAGCTGTAGAGAATCAGATGAGATTTAAAGAAAATCTGATGAAATTTAAAGAAAATCTTATGAAATTGGAAGTGATCCTAAATCTAAAGAAAATCTGATTAAATCTGATGAATTATGAAGTGAACATAAATCTGAAGAAATCTAAAGAAAATTTGATGAAATTGGATGAAAATTGATGGGAACATAAGTGTGAAAAAAATTTGATGAAATTTAAAGTAATCGTAAATATGAAGAATAACTGATTAAATCTAAAGAAAGTCAGACGAAATTTGAAGTGAACAAAAACCTGAAGAAAATCTCATGAAATTTGAAGTGAATATATCTAAAGAAAATTTGAAAAAATAAACAAAATATGATGATACTTGATGTAAACATTAATCTGTAGAAAATAAGATGAAATTTGAAGAAAATCTGATGAAATTGGAAGTAAACCTAAATTTGAAGAAAATCTGATGAATTTTTTTGTGAACATATATTTGAAGAAATTCTAATGAAATAGGAAGAAAATCTGAGGAAATTTGAGGTGAACATAAATCTGAAGGAAATATGATGAAATTTGACGTTAATATAAGTCTGATGAAATTTGAAGTGAACATAAATCTACAGAAAATCTGATGAAATCGGATGAAATCTTAAGAAAATTTGATGAATTTAGAGGTAAACATAGATATGAAGAAAATCTTATGAAGCTTGAAGTAAATACATAATTCTAAAGAAAATCTGATTAAATCTGATGAATTATGAAGTGAACATAAATATGAAGAAATCTAAAGAAAATTTGATGAAATCGGATGAAAATTGATGGGAACATAAGTCTGAAAAAATTTGATGAAATTTGAAGTAATCGTAAATATGAAGAAAAACTAATGAAATCTAAAGAAAGTCAGAAGAAATTTGAAGTACAAAAAAACCTGACGAAAATCTCATGAAATTTGAAGTGAATATAAATCTAAAGAAAATTTGATAAAATAAAAAAAAAAGATGAAACTTGATGTAAACATAAAGCTGTAGAAAATCAGATGAAATTTAAAGAAAATCTGATGAAATTGGAAGTGATCCTAAATATGAAGAAAATCTAATGAACTTTTTGGTGAACATATATCTGAAGAAACTCTAATGAAATAGGAAGAAAATCTGAGGAAATTTGAGGTGAACATAAATCTGAAGGAAATATGATTAAATTTGACATTAACATAAGTCTGATGAAATTTGAATTGAACATAACTCTACAGAAAATCTGATGAAATCGGATGAAATCTTAAGAAAATTTGATGAATTTAGAGGTAAACATAAATATAAAGAAAATCTTATCAAGCTTGAAGTAAATACATAATTCTAAAGAAAATCTGATTAAATCTGATGAATTATGAACTGAACATAACTCTGAAGAAATGTAAAGGAAATTTGATGAAATCGGATGAAAATTGATAGGAACATAAGTCTGAAAAAAATTGATGAAATTTGAAGTAATCGTAAATATGAAGAAAAACTAATGAAATCTAAAGAAAGTCGGAAGAAATTTGAAGTACAAAAAAACCTGAAGAAAATCTCATGAAATTTGAAGTGAATATAAATCTAAAGAAAATTTGATGAAATAAACAAAATCTGATGAAACTTGATGTAAACATAAATCTGTAGAAAAAAAGATGAAATTTGAAGAAAATCTGATGAAATTGGAAGTGAACCTAAATTTGAAGAAAATCTAATGAATATTTTTGTGAACATATATCTGAAGAAACTCTAATGAAATAGGAAGAAAATCTGAGGAAATTTGAGGTGAACATAAATCTGAGGGAAATATGATGAATTTTGACGTTAACATAAGTCTGATGAAATTTGAAGTGAACATAAATCTACAGAAAATCTGATGAAATCGGATGAGATCTTAAGAAAATTTGATAAATTTAGAGGTAAACATAAATATAAAGAAAATCTTATCAAGCTTGAAGTAAATACATAATTCTAAAGAAAATCTGATTAAATCTGATGAATTATGAACTGAACATAACTCTAAAGAAATGTAAAGAAAATTTGATGAAATCTGATGAAAATTGATGGGAACATAAGTCTGAAAATTTTTTGATGAAATTTAAAGTAATCGTAAATATGAAGAAAAACTGATGAATTCTAAAGAAAGTGAAACGAAATTTGAAGTGAACAAAAACCTGAAGAAAATCTCATGAAATTCGAAGTGAATATAATCTAAGGAAATTTTGATGAAATAAACAAAATCTGATGAAACTTGATGTAAACATAAATCTGTAGAAAATATGATGAAATTTGAAGAAAATCTGATGAAATTGGAAGTGAACCTAAATTTGAAGAAAATCTGATGAATTTTTTTGTGAACGTATATGTGAAGAAATTCTAATGAAATAGGAAGAAAATATGAGGAAATTTGAGGTGAACATAAATCTGAAGGAAATATGATGAAATTTGAAGTTAACATAATTCTGATGAAATTTGAAGTGAACATAAATCTACAGAAAATCTGATGAAATCGGATGAGATCTTAAGAAAATTTGAGGAATTTAGAGGTAAACATAAATATGAAGAAAATCTTATGAAGCTTGAAGTAAATACATAATTCTAAACAAAATATGATTAAATCTGATGAATTATGAACTGAACATAAATCTGAAGAAATCTAAAGGAAATTTGATGAAATCGGATGAAAATTGATAGGAACATAAGTCTGAAAAAATTTGATGAAATTTGAAGTAATCGTAAATATGAAGAAAAACTAATGAAATCTAAAGAAAGTCAGAAGAAATTTGAAGTACAAAAAAACCTGAAGAAAATCTCATGAAATTTGAAGTGAATATAAATCTAAAGAAAATTTGATGAAATAAACAAATCTGATGAAACTTGATGTAAACATAAATCTGTAGAAAATAAGATGAAATTTGAAGAAAATATGATGAAATTGGAAGTGAACCTAAATTTGAAGAAAATCTAATGAATATTTTTGTGAACATATATCTGAAGAAACTCTAATGAAATAGGAAGAAAATCTGAGGAAATTTGAGGTGAACATAAATCTGAAGGAAATATGATGAAATTTGACGTTAACATAAGTCTGATGAAATTTGAATTGAACATAAATCTACAGAAAATCTGATGAAATTTTAATAAAATTTGATGAATTTAGAGGTAAACATAAATATGAAGAAAATCTTATGAAGCTTGAAGTAAATACATAATTCTAAAGAAAATCTGATTAAATCAGATGAATTATGAAGTGAACATAAATCTGAAGAAATCTAAAGAAAATTTGATGAAATCAGATGAAAATTGATGGGAACATAAGTCTGAAAAAAATTTGATGAAATTTAAAGTAAACGTAAATATGAAGAAAAACTGATGAAATCTAAAGAAAGTCAGACGAAATTTGAAGTGAACAAAAACCTGAAGAAAATCTCATGAAATTTGAAGTGAATATAAATCTAAAGAAAATTTGATGAAATAAAGAAAATCTGATGAAACTTGATGTAAACATAAATCTGTAGAAAATAAGATGAAATATGAAGAAAATATGATGAAATTGGAAGTGAACCTAAATTTGAAGAAAATCTAATGAATATTTTTGTGAACATATATTTGAAGAAACTCTAATGAAATAGGAAGAAAAACTGAGGAAATTTGAGGTGAACATAAATCTGAAGGAAATATGATGAAATTTGACGTTAACATAAGTCAGATGAAATTTGAAGTGAACATAAATCTACAGAAAATCTGATGAAATCGGATGAAATCTTAAGAAAATTTGATGAATTTAGAGGTAAACATAAATATGAAGAAAATCTTATGAAGCTTGAAGTAAATACATAATTCTAAAGAAAAACTGATTAAATCTGATGAATTATGAACTGAACATAAATCTGAAGAAATCTAAAGAAAATTTGATGAAATCAGATTAAAATTTATGGGAACATAAGTCTGAAAAAATATTGATGAAATTTAAAGTAATCGTAAATATGAAGAAAAACTGATGAAATCTAAAGAAAGTCAGATGAAATTTGAAGTGAACAAAAACCTGAAGAAAATATCATGAAATTTAAAGTAAATATAAATCTACTGAAAATTTGATGAAATAAACAAAAACTGATGAAACTTGATGTAAACATAAATCTGTAGAAAATATGAGGAAATTTGAAGAAAATCTGAGGAAATTGGAAGTGAACCTAAATTTGAAGAAAATCTAATGATATTTTTGTGAACATATATTTGAAGAAACTCTAATGAAATAGGAAGAAAACCTGAGGAAATTTGAGGTGAACATAAATCTGAAGGAAATATGATGAAATTTGACGTTAACATAAGTCGGATGAAATTTGAAGTGAACATAAATCTACAGAAAATCTGATGAAATCGGATGAAATCTTAAGAAAATTTGATGAATTTAGAGGTAAACATAAATATGAAGAAAATCTTATGAAGCTTGAAGTAAATACATAATTCTAAAGAAAATCTGATTAAATCTGATGAATTATGAAGTGAACATAAATCTGAAGAAATCTAAAGAAAATTTGATGAAATCAGATGAAAATTGATGGGAACATAAGTCTGAAAAAAATATTGATGAAATTTAAAGTAATCGTAAATATGAAGAAAAACTGATGAAATCTAAAGAAAGTCAGATGAAATTTGAAGTGAACAAAAACCTGAAGAAAATATCATGAAATTTAAAGTGAATATAAATCTACTGAAAATTTGATGAAATAAACAAAAACTGATGAAACTTGATGTAAACATAAATCTGTAGAAAATATGAGGAAATTTGAAGAAAATATGATGAAATTGGAAGTGAACCTAAATTTGAAGAAAATCTAATGAATATTTTTGTGAACATATATCTGAAGAAACTCTTATGAAATAGGAAGAAAATCTGAGGAAATTTGAGGTGAACATAAATCTGAAGGAAATATGATGAAATTTGACGTTAACATAAGTCAGATGAAATTTGAAGTGAACATAAATCTACAAAAAATCTGATGAAATCGGATGAAATCTTAAGAAAATTTGATGAATTTAGAGGTAAACATAAATATGAAGAAAATCTTATGAAGCTTGAAGTAAATACATAATTCTAAAGAAAAACTGATTAAATCTGATGAATTATGAACTGAACATAAATCTGAAGAAATCTAAAGAAAATTTGATGAAATCAGATTAAAATTTATGGGAACATAAGTCTGAAAAAATATTGATGAAATTTAAAGTAATCGTAAATATGAAGAAAAACTGATGAAATCTAAAGAAAGTCAGACAAAATTTGAAGTGAACAAAAACCTGAAGAAAATATCCTGAAATTTAAAGTAAATATAAATCTACTGAAAATTTGATGAAATAAACAAAAACTGATGAAACTTGATGTAAACATAAATCTGTAGAAAATATGAGGAAATTTGAAGAAAATCTGAGGAAATTGGAAGTGAACCTAAATTTGAAGAAAATCTAATGAATATTTTTGTGAACATATATTTGAAGAAACTCTAATGAAATAGGAAGAAAACCTGAGGAAATTTGAGGTGAACATAAATCTGAAGGAAATATGATGAAATTTGACGTTAACATAAGTCAGATGAAATTTGAAGTGAACATAAATCTACAGAAAATCTGATGAAATCGGATGAAATCTTAAGAAAATTTGATGAATTTAGAGGTAAACATAAATATGAAGAAAATCTTATGAAGCTTGAAGTAAATACATAATTCTAAAGAAAAACTGATTAAATCTGATGAATTATGAACTGAACATAAATCTGAAGAAATCTAAAGAAAATTTGATGAAATCAGATTAAAATTTATGGGAACATAAGTCTGAAAAAATATTGATGAAATTTAAAGTAATCGTAAATATGAAGAAAAACTGATGAAATCTAAAGAAAGTCAGATGAAATTTGAAGTGAACAAAAACCTGAAGAAAATATCATGAAATTTAAAGTAAATATAAATCTACTGAAAATTTGATGAAATAAACAAAAACTGATGAAACTTGATGTAAACATAAATCTGTAGAAAATATGAGGAAATTTGAAGAAAATTTGAGGAAATTGGAAGTGAACCTAAATTTGAAGAAAATCTAATGAATATTTTTGTGAACATATATTTGAAGAAACTCTAATGAAATAGGAAGAAAACCTGAGGAAATTTGAGGTGAACATAAATCTGAAGGAAATATGATGAAATTTGACGTTAACATAAGTCGGATGAAATTTGAAGTGAACATAAATCTACAGAAAATCTGATGAAATCGGATGAAATCTTAAGAAAATTTGATGAATTTAGAGGTAAACATAAATATGAAGAAAATCTTATGAAGCTTGAAGTAAATACATAATTCTAAAGAAAATCTGATTAAATCTGATGAATTATGAAGTGAACATAAATCTGAAGAAATCTAAAGAAAATTTGATGAAATCAGATGAAAATTGATGGGAACATAAGTCTGAAAAAATATTGATGAAATTTAAAGTAATTGTAAATATGAAGAAAAACTGATGAAATCTAAAGAAAGTCAGACAAAATTTGAAGTGAACAAAAACCTGAAGAAAATATCATGAAATTTAAAGTGAATATAAATCTACTTAAAATTTGATGAAATAAACAAAAACTGATGAAACTTGATGTAAACATAAATCTGTAGAAAATATAAGGAAATTTGAAGAAAATCTGATGAAATTGGAAGTGAACCTAAATTTGAAGAAAATCTAATGAATATTTTTGTGAACATATATCTGAAGAAACTCTAATGAAATAGGAAGAAAATCTGAGGAAATTTGAGGTGAACATAAAAATGACGGAAATATGATGAAATTTGACGTTAACATAAGTCTGATGAAATTTTAAGTGAACATAAATCTACAGAAAATCTGATGAAATCGGACGAAATCTTAAGAAAATTTGATGAATTTAGAGGTAAACATAAATATGAAGAAAATCTTATGAAGCTTGAAGTAAATACATAATTCTAAAGAAAATCTGATTAAATCTGATGAATTATGAAGTGAACATCAATCTGAAGAAATCTAAAGAAAATTTGATGAAATCGGATGAAAATTGCTGGGAACATAAGTCTGAAAAAAATTTGATGAAATTTAAAGTAATCGTAAATATGAAGAAAAACTGATGAAATCTAAAGAAAGTCAGACGAAATTTGAAGTGAACAAAAACCTGAAGAAAATATCATGAAATTTAACGTGAATATAAATCTACTGAAAATTTGATGAAATAAACAAAAACTGATGAAACTTGATGTAAACCTAAATCTGTAGAAAGTATGAGGAAATTTGAAGAAATCTGATGAAATTGGAAGTGAACCTAAATTTGAAGAAAAATCTAATGAATATTTTTGTGAACATATATCTGAAGAAACTCTAATGAAATAGGAAGAAAATCTGAGGAAATTTGAGGTGAACATAAATCTGAAGGAAATATGATGAAATTTGACGTTAACATAAGTCTGATGAAATTTGAAGTGAAAATAAATCTACAGAAAATCTGATGAAATCGGATGAAATCTTAAGAAAATTTGATGAATTTAGAGGTAAACATAAATATGAAGAAAATCTTATGAAGTTTGAAGTTAATACATAATTCTAAAGAAAATCCGATTAAATCTGATGAATTATGAAGTGAACATAAATCTGAAGAAATCTAAAGAAAATTTGATGAAATCAGATGAAAATTGATGGGAACATAAGTCTGAAAAAAATTTGATGAAATTTAAAGTAATCGTAAATATGAAGAAAAACTTATGAAATCTAAAGAAAGTCAGACAAAATTTGAAGTGAACAAAAACCTGAAGAAAATCTCATGAAATTTAAAGTGAATATAAATCTACTGAAAATTTGATGAAATAAACAAAAACTGATGAAACTTGATGTAAGCATAAATCTGTAGAAAATATGAGGAAATTTGAAGAAAATCTGATGAAATTGGAAGTGAACCTAAATTTGAAGAAAATCTAATGAATATTTTTGTGAACATATATCTGAAGAAACTCTTATGAAATAGGAAGAAAATCTGAGGAAATTTGAGGTGAACATAAATCTAAAGGAAATATGATGAAATTTGACGTTAACATAAGTCAGATGAAATTTGAAGTGAACATAAATCTACAAAAAATCTGATGAAATCGGATGAAATCTTAAGAAAATTTGATGAATTTAGAGGTAAACATAAATATGAAGAAAATCTTATGAAGCTTGAAGTAAATACATAATTCTAAAGAAAAACTGATTAAATCTGATGAATTATGAACTGAACATAAATCTGAAGAAATCTAAAGAAAATTTGATGAAATCAGATTAAAATTTATGGGAACATAAGTCTGAAAAAATATTGATGAAATTTAAAGTAATCGTAAATATGAAGAAAAACTGATGAAATCTAAAGAAAGTCAGACAAAATTTGAAGTGAACAAAAACCTGAAGAAAATATCCTGAAATTTAAAGTAAATATAAATCTACTGAAAATTTGATGAAATAAACAAAAACTGATGAAACTTGATGTAAACATAAATCTGTAGAAAATATGAGGAAATTTGAAGAAAATCTGAGGAAATTGGAAGTGAACCTAAATTTGAAGAAAATCTAATGAATATTTTTGTGAACATATATTTGAAGAAACTCTAATGAAATAGGAAGAAAACCTGAGGAAATTTGAGGTGAACATAAATCTGAAGGAAATATGATGAAATTTGACGTTAACATAAGTCAGATGAAATTTGAAGTGAACATAAATCTACAGAAAATCT
Source organism: Vicia faba (assembly GCA_948472305.1). Taxonomy (NCBI): domain Eukaryota; kingdom Viridiplantae; phylum Streptophyta; class Magnoliopsida; order Fabales; family Fabaceae; genus Vicia; species Vicia faba. The sequence continues at coordinate 15,700 of CATIWC010002233.1, read as the reverse complement.
GATGAAATCGGATGAAATCTTAAGAAAATTTGATGAATTTAGAGGTAAACATAAATATGAAGAAAATCTTATGAAGCTTGAAGTAAATACATAATTCTAAGAAAAAACTGATTAAATCTGATGAATTATGAACTGAACATAAATCTGAAGAAATCTAAAGAAAATTTGATGAAATCAGATTAAAATTTATGGGAACATAAGTCTGAAAAAATATTGATGAAATTTAAAGTAATCGTAAATATGAAGAAAAACTGATGAAATCTAAAGAAAGTCAGATGAAATTTGAAGTGAACAAAAACCTGAAGAAAATATCATGAAATTTAAAGTAAATATAAATCTACTGAAAATTTGATGAAATAAACAAAAACTGATGAAACTTGATGTAAACATAAATCTGTAGAAAATATGAGGAAATTTGAAGAAAATTTGAGGAAATTGGAAGTGAACCTAAATTTGAAGAAAATCTAATGAATATTTTTGTGAACATATATTTGAAGAAACTCTAATGAAATAGGAAGAAAACCTGAGGAAATTTGAGGTGAACATAAATCTGAAGGAAATATGATGAAATTTGACGTTAACATAAGTCGGATGAAATTTGAAGTGAACATAAATCTACAGAAAATCTGATGAAATCGGATGAAATCTTAAGAAAATTTGATGAATTTAGAGGTAAACATAAATATGAAGAAAATCTTATGAAGCTTGAAGTAAATACATAATTCTAAAGAAAATCTGATTAAATCTGATGAATTATGAAGTGAACATAAATCTGAAGAAATCTAAAGAAAATTTGATGAAATCAGATGAAAATTGATGGGAACATAAGTCTGAAAAAATATTGATGAAATTTAAAGTAATCGTAAATATGAAGAAAAACTGATGAAATCTAAAGAAAGTCAGATGAAATTTGAAGTGAACAAAACCTGAAGAAAATATCATGAAATTTAAAGTGAATATAAATCTACTGAAAATTTGATGAAATAAACAAAAACTGATGAAACTTGATGTAAACATAAATCTGTAGAAAATATGAGGAAATTTGAAGAAAATCTGATGAAATTGGAAGTGAACCTAAATTTGAAGAAAATCTAATGAATATTTTTGTGAACATATATCTGAAGAAACTCTAATGAAATAGGAAGAAAACCTGAGGAAATTTGAGGTGAACATAAATCTGAAGGAAATATGATGAAATTTGACGTTAACATAAGTCTGATGAAATTTGAAGTGAACATAAATCTACAGAAAATCTGATGAAATCGGATGAAATCTTAAGAAAATTTGATGAATTTAGAGGTAAACATAAATATGAAGAAAATCTTATGAAGCTTGAAGTAAATACATAATTCTAAAGAAAATCTGATTAAATCTGATTAATTATGAAGTGAACATAACTCTGAAGAAATGTAAAGAAAATTTGATGAAATCTGATGAAAATTGAAGGGAACATAAGTCTGAAAAAAATTTGATGAAATTTAAAGTAATCGTAAATATGAAAAAAAAACTGATGAATTCTAAAGAAAGTGAGACGAAATTTGAAGTGAACAAAAACCTGAAGAAAATCTCATGAAATTTGAAGTGAATATAAATCTACTGAAAATTTGATGAAATAAACAAAAACTGAGGAAACTTGATGTAAACATAAATCTGTAGAAAATATGAGGAAATTTGAAGAAAATATGATGAAATTGGAAGTGAACCTAAATTTGAAGAAAATCTAATGAATATTTTTGTGAACTTATATCTGAAGAAAATCTAATGAAATAGGAAGAAAATCTGAGGAAATTTGAGGTGAACATAAATCTGAAGGAAATATGATGAAATTTGACGTTAACATAAGTCTGATGAAATTTGAAGTGAACATAAATCTACAGAAAATATGATGAAATCGGATGACTTCTTAAGAAAATTTGATGAATTTAGAGGTAAACATAAATATGAAGAAAATCTAATGAAGCTTCAAGTAAATACATAATTCTAAAGAAAATCTGATTAAATCTGATGAGTTATGAACTGAACATAACTCTGAAGAAATGTAAAGAAAATTTGATGAAATCACATGAAAATTGAAGGGAACATAAGTCTGAAAAAAATTTGATGAAATTTAAAGTAACCGCAAATATGAAGAAAAACTGATGAAATCTAAAGAAAGTCAGACGAAATTTGAAGTGAACAAAAACCTGAAGAAAATCTCATGAAATTTGAAGTGAATATAAATCTACTGAAAATTTGATGAAATAAACAAAAACTGATGAAACTTGATGTAAACATAAATCTGTAGAAAATATGAGGAAATTTGAAGAAAATCTGATGAAATTGGAAGTGAACCTAAATTTGAAGAAAATCTAATGAATATTTTTGTGAACATATATCTGAAGAAACTCTAATGAAATAGGAAGAAAATCTGAGGAAATTTGAGGTGAACATAAATCTGAAGGAAATATGATGAAATTTGACGTTAACATAAGTCTGATGAAATTTGAATTGAACATAAATCTACAGAAAATCTGATGAAATTTTAATAAAATTTGATGAATTTAGAGGTAAACATAAATATGAAGAAAATCTTATGAAGCTTGAAGTAAATACATAATTCTAAAGAAAATCTGATTAAATCTGATGAATTATGAAGTGAACATAAATCTGAAGAAATCTAAAGAAAATTTGATGAAATCAGATGAAAATTGATGGGAACATAAGTCTGAAAAAATATTGATGAAATTTAAAGTAATCGTAAATATGAAGAAAAACTGATGAAATCTAAAGAAAGTCAGACAAAATTTGAAGTGAACAAAAACCTGAAGAAAATATCATGAAATTTAAAGTGAATATAAATCTACTGAAAATTTGATGAAATAAACAAAAACTGATGAAAACTTGATGTAAGCATAAATCTGTAGAAAATATGAGGAAATTTGAAGAAAATCTGATGAAATTGGAAGTGAACCTAAATTTGAAGAAAATCTAATGAATATTTTTGTGAACATATATCTGAAGAAACTCTAATGAAATAGGAAGAAAACCTGAGGAAATTTGAGGTGAACATAAATCTGAAGGAAATATGATGAAATTTGACGTTAACATAAGTCTGATGAAACTTGAAGTGAACATAAATCTACAGAAAATCTGATGAAATCGGATGAAATCTTAAGAAAATTAGATGAATTTAGAGGTAAACATAAATATGAAGAAAATCTTATGAAGCTTGAAGTAAATACATAATTCTAAAGAAAATCTAATTAAATCTGATGTATTATGAAGTGAACATAAATCTGAAGAAATCTAAAGAAAATTTGATGAAATCGGATGAAAATTGATGGGAACATAAGTCTGAAAAAAATTTGATGAAATTTAGAGTAATCGTAAATATGAAGAAAAACTTATGAAATCTAAAGAAAGTCAGACGAAATTTGAAGTGAACAAAAACCTGAAGAAAATCTCATGAAATTTAAAGTAAATATAAATCTACTGAAAATTTGATGAAATAAACAAAAACTGATGAAACTTGATGTAAACATAAATCTGTAGAAAATATGAGGAAATTTGAAGAAAATTTGAGGAAATTGGAAGTGAACCTAAATTTGAAGAAAATCTAATGAATATTTTTGTGAACATATATTTGAAGAAACTCTAATGAAATAGGAAGAAAACCTGAGGAAATTTGAGGTGAACATAAATCTGAAGGAAATATGATGAAATTTGACGTTAACATAAGTCGGATGAAATTTGAAGTGAACATAAATCTACAGAAAATCTGATGAAATCGGATGAAATCTTAAGAAAATTTGATGAATTTAGAGGTAAACATAAATATGAAGAAAATCTTATGAAGCTTGAAGTAAATACATAATTCTAAAGAAAATCTGATTAAATCTGATGAATTATGAAGGTGAACATAAATCTGAAGAAATCTAAAGAAAATTTGATGAAATCAGATGAAAATTGATGGGAACATAAGTCTGAAAAAATATTGATGAAATTTAAAGTAATCGTAAATATGAAGAAAAACTGATGAAATCTAAAGAAAGTCAGATGAAATTTGAAGTGAACAAAAACCTGAAGAAAATATCATGAAATTTAAAGTGAATATAAATCTACTGAAAATTTGATGAAATAAACAAAAACTGATGAAACTTGATGTAAACATAAATCTGTAGAAAATATGAGGAAATTTGAAGAAAATCTGATGAAATTGGAAGTGAACCTAAATTTGAAGAAAATCTAATGAATATTTTTGTGAACATATATCTGAAGAAACTCTAATGAAATAGGAAGAAAACCTGAGGAAATTTGAGGTGAACATAAATCTGAAGGAAATATGATGAAATTTGACGTTAACATAAGTCTGATGAAATTTGAAGTGAACATAAATCTACAGAAAATCTGATGAAATCGGATGAAATCTTAAGAAAATTTGATGAATTTAGAGGTAAACATAAATATGAAGAAAATCTTATGAAGCTTGAAGTAAATACATAATTCTAAAGAAAATCTGATTAAATCTGATTAATTATGAAGTGAACATAACTCTGAAGAAATGTAAAGAAAATTTGATGAAATCTGATGAAAATTGAAGGGAACATAAGTCTGAAAAAAATTTGATGAAATTTAAAGTAATCGTAAATATGAAAAAAAAACTGATGAATTCTAAAGAAAGTGAGACGAAATTTGAAGTGAACAAAAACCTGAAGAAAATCTCATGAAATTTGAAGTGAATATAAATCTACTGAAAATTTGATGAAATAAACAAAAACTGAGGAAACTTGATGTAAACATAAATCTGTAGAAAATATGAGGAAATTTGAAGAAAATATGATGAAATTGGAAGTGAACCTAAATTTGAAGAAAATCTAATGAATATTTTTGTGAACTTATATCTGAAGAAAATCTAATGAAATAGGAAGAAAATCTGAGGAAATTTGAGGTGAACATAAATCTGAAGGAAATATGATGAAATTTGACGTTAACATAAGTCTGATGAAATTTGAAGTGAACATAAATCTACAGAAAATATGATGAAATCGGATGACTTCTTAAGAAAATTTGATGAATTTAGAGGTAAACATAAATATGAAGAAAATCTAATGAAGCTTCAAGTAAATACATAATTCTAAAGAAAATCTGATTAAATCTGATGAGTTATGAACTGAACATAACTCTGAAGAAATGTAAAGAAAATTTGATGAAATCACATGAAAATTGAAGGGAACATAAGTCTGAAAAAAATTTGATGAAATTTAAAGTAACCGCAAATATGAAGAAAAACTGATGAAATCTAAAGAAAGTCAGACGAAATTTGAAGTGAACAAAAACCTGAAGAAAATCTCATGAAATTTGAAGTGAATATAAATCTACTGAAAATTTGATGAAATAAACAAAAACTGATGAAACTTGATGTAAACATAAATCTGTAGAAAATATGAGGAAATTTGAAGAAAATCTGATGAAATTGGAAGTGAACCTAAATTTGAAGAAAATCTAATGAATATTTTTGTGAACATATATCTGAAGAAACTCTAATGAAATAGGAAGAAAATCTGAGGAAATTTGAGGTGAACATAAATCTGAAGGAAATATGATGAAATTTGACGTTAACATAAGTCTGATGAAATTTGAATTGAACATAAATCTACAGAAAATCTGATGAAATTTTAATAAAATTTGATGAATTTAGAGGTAAACATAAATATGAAGAAAATCTTATGAAGCTTGAAGTAAATACATAATTCTAAAGAAAATCTGATTAAATCTGATGAATTATGAAGTGAACATAAATCTGAAGAAATCTAAAGAAAATTTGATGAAATCAGATGAAAATTGATGGGAACATAAGTCTGAAAAAATATTGATGAAATTTAAAGTAATCGTAAATATGAAGAAAAACTGATGAAATCTAAAGAAAGTCAGACAAAATTTGAAGTGAACAAAAACCTGAAGAAAATATCATGAAATTTAAAGTGAATATAAATCTACTGAAAATTTGATGAAATAAACAAAAACTGATGAAACTTGATGTAAGCATAAATCTGTAGAAAATATGAGGAAATTTGAAGAAAATCTGATGAAATTGGAAGTGAACCTAAATTTGAAGAAAATCTAATGAATATTTTTGTGAACATATATCTGAAGAAACTCTAATGAAATAGGAAGAAAACCTGAGGAAATTTGAGGTGAACATAAATCTGAAGGAAATATGATGAAATTTGACGTTAACATAAGTCTGATGAAACTTGAAGTGAACATAAATCTACAGAAAATCTGATGAAATCGGATGAAATCTTAAGAAAATTAGATGAATTTAGAGGTAAACATAAATATGAAGAAAATCTTATGAAGCTTGAAGTAAATACATAATTCTAAAGAAAATCTAATTAAATCTGATGAATTATGAAGTGAACATAAATCTGAAGAAATCTAAAGAAAATTTGATGAAATCGGATGAAAATTGATGGGAACATAAGTCTGAAAAAAATTTGATGAAATTTAGAGTAATCGTAAATATGAAGAAAAACTTATGAAATCTAAAGAAAGTCAGACGAAATTTGAAGTGAACAAAAACCTGAAGAAAATCTCATGAAATTTGAAGTGAATATAAATCTACTGAAAATTTGATGAAATAAACAAAAACAGAGGAAACTTGATGTAAACATAAATCTGTAGAAAATATGAGGAAATTTGAAGAAAATTTGAGGAAATTGGAAGTGAACCTAATTTGAAGAAAATCTAATGAATGGTTTTGTGAACATATATCTGAAGAAAATCTAATGAAATAGGAAGAAATTCTGAGGAAATTTGAGGTGAACATAAATCTGAAAGAAATATGATGAAATTTGACATTAACATAAGTCTAATGAAATTTGAAGTGAACATAAATCTACAGAAAATATGATTAAATCGGATGAATTCTTAAGAAAATTAGATGAATTTAGAGGTAAACATAAATATGAAGAAAATCTAATGAAGCTTGAAGTAAATACATAATTCTAAAGAAAATCTGATTAAATCTGATGAGTTATGAACTGAACATAACTCTGAAGAAATGTAAAGAAAATTTGATGAAATCAGATGAAAATTGAAGGGAGCATAAGTCTGAAAAAATTTGATGAAATTTAAAGTAATCGCAAATATGAAGAAAAACTGATGAAATCTAAAGAAAGTCAGACGAAATTTGAAGTGAACAAAAACCTGAAGAAAATCTCATGAAATTTGAAGTGAATATAAATCTACTGAAAATTTGATGAAATAAACAAAAACTGATGAAACTTGATGTAAACATAAATATGTAGAAAATATGAGGAAATTTGAAGAAAATCTGATGAAATTGGAAGTGAACCTAAATTTGAAGAAAATCTAATGAATATTTTTGTGAACATATATCTGAAGAAACTCTAATGAAATAGGAAGAAAATCTGAGGAAATTTTAGGTGAACATAAATCTGAAAGAAATATGATGAAATTTGACGTTAACATAAGTCTGATGAAATTTGAAGTGAACATAAATCTGCAGAAAATCTGATGAAATCGGATGAAATCTTAAGAAAATTTGATGAATTTAGAGGTAAACATAAATATGAAGAAAATCTTATGAAGCTTGAAATAAATACATAATTCTAAAGAAAATCTGATTAAATCTGATGAATTATGAAGTGAACATAAATCTAAAGAAATCTAAAGAAAATTTGATGAAATCAGATGAAAATTGATGGGAACATAAGTCTGAAAAAAATTTCATGAAATTTAAAGTAATCGTAAATATGAAGAAAAACTTATGAAATCTAAAGAAAGTCAGACGAAATTTGAAGTGAACAAAAACCTGAAGAAAATCTCATGAAATTTGAAGTGAATATAAATCTACTGAAAATTTGATGAAATAAACAAAAAAAGAGGAAACTTGATGTAAACATAAATCTGTAAAAAATATGAGGAAATTTGAAAAAAATATGATGAAATTGGAAGTGAGCCTAAATTTGAAGAAAATCTAATGAATATTTTTGTGAACATATATCTGAAGAAAATCTAATGAAATAGGAAGAAAATCTGAGGAAATTTTAGGTGAACATAAATCTGAAGGAAATATGATGAAATTTGACGTTAACATAAGTCAGATGAAATTTGAAGTGAACATAAATCTACAGAAAATATGATGAAATCAGATGTATTCTTAAGAAAATTTGATGAATTTAGAGGTAAACATAAATATGAAGAAAATCTTATGAAGCTTGAAGTAAATACATAATTCTAAAGAAAATCTGATTAAATCTGATGAGTTATGAACTGAACATAACTCTGAAGAAATCTAAAGAAAATTTGATGAAATTTGATGAAAATTGAAGGGAACATAAGTTTGAAAAAAATTTGATGAAATTTAAAGTAATCGTAAATATGAAGAAAAACTGATGAAATCTAAAGAAAGTCAGACGAAATTTGAAGTGAACAAAACCTGAAGAAAATATCATGAAATTTAAAGTGAATATAAATCTACTGAAAATTTGATGAAATAAACAAAAACTGATGAAACTTGATGTAAACATAAATCAGTAGAAAATATGAGAAAATTTGAAGAAAATCTGATGAAATTGGAAGTGAACCTAAATTTGAAGAAAATCTAATGAATATTTTTGTGAACATATATCTGAAGAAACTCTAATGAAATAGGAAGAAAATCTGAGGAAATTTGAGGTGAACATAAAAATGACGGAAATATGATGAAATTTGACGTTAACATAAGTCTGATGAAATTTGAAGTGAACATAAATCTACAAAAAATCTGATGAAATCAGACGAAATCTTAAGAAAATTTGATGAATTTAGAGGTAAACATAAATATGAAGAAAATCTTATGAAGCTTGAAGTAAATACATAATTCTAAAGAAAATCTGATTAAATCTGATGAATTATGAACTGAACATAAATCTGAAGAAATCTAAAGAAAATTTGATGAAATCGGATGAAAATTGATGGGAACATAAGTCTGAAATTTTTTTGATGAAATTTAAAGTAATCGTAAATATGAAGAAAAACTGATGAAATCTAAAGAATATAAGACGAAATTTGAAGTTAACAAAAACCTGAAGAAAATCTCATGAAATTTGAAGTGAATATAAATCTAAAGAAAATTTGATGAAATAAACAAAATCTGATGAAACTTGATGTAAACATAAATATGTAGAAAATAAGATGAAATTTGAAGAAAATCTGATGAAATTGGAAGTGAACCTAAATTTGAAGAAAATCTAATGAATATTTTTGTGAACATATATCTGAAGAAACTCTAATGAAATAGGAAGAAAACCTGAGGAAATTTGAGGTGAACATAAATCTGAAGGAAATATGATGAAATTTGACGTTAACATAAGTCTGATGAAATTTGAAGTGAACATAAATTTACAAAAAATCTGATGAAATCGGACGAAATCTTAAGAAAATTTGTTGAATTTAGAGGTAAACATAAATATGAAGAAAATATTATGAAGCTTGAAGTAAATACATAATTCTAAATAAAATCTGATTAAATCCGATGAATTATGAAGTGAACATAAATCTGAAGACATCTAAAGAAAATTTGATGAAATCAGATGAAAATTGATGGGAACATAAGTCTGAAATTTTTTTGATGAAATTTAAAGTAATCGTAAATATGAAGAAAAACTGATGAAATCTAAAGAAAGTCAGACGAAATTTGAAGTGAACAAAAACCTGAAGAAAATATCATGAAATTTAAAGTGAATATAAATTTACTGAAAATTTGATGAAATAAACAAAAACTGATGAAACTTGATGTAAACATAAATCTGTAGAAAATATGAGGAAATTTGAAGAAAATCTGATGAAATTGGAAGTGAACCTAAATCTGAAGAAATCTAAAGAAAATTTGATGAAATCGAATGAAAATTAATGGGAACATAAGTCTGAAAAAAATTTGATGAAATTTAAAGTAATCGTAAATATGAAGAAAAACTTATGAAATCTAAAGAAAATCTCATGAAATTTGAAGTGAATATAAATCTACTGAAAATTGATGAAATAAACAAAAACTGATGAAACTTGATGTAAGCATAAATCTGTAGAAAATATGAGGAAATTTGAAGAAAATCTGATGAAATTGGAAGTGAACCTAAATTTGAAGAAAATCTAATGAATATTTTTGTGAACATATATCTGAAGAAACTCTAATGAAATAGGAAGAAAATCTGAGGAAATTTGAGGTGAACATAAATCTGAAGGAAATATGATGAAATTTGACGTTAACATAAGTCTGATGAAATTTGAAGTGAACATAAATCTACAGAAAATCTGATGAAATCGAATGAAATCTTAAGAAAATTTGATGAATTTAGAGGTAAACATAAATATGAAGAAAATCTTATGAAGCTTGAAGTAAATACATAATTCTAAAGAAAATCTGATTAAATCTGATGAATTATGAAGTGAACATAAATCTGAAGAAATCTAAAGAAAATTTGATGAAATCAGATGAAAATTGATGGGAACATAAGTCTGAAAAAATATTGATGAAATTTAAAGTAATTGTAAATATGAAGAAAAACTGATGAAATCTAAAGAAAGTCAGACAAAATTTGAAGTGAACAAAAACCTGAAGAAAATATCATGAAATTTAAAGTGAATATAAATCTACTTAAAATTTGATGAAATAAACAAAAACTGATGAAACTTGATGTAAACATAAATCTGTAGAAAATATAAGGAAATTTGAAGAAAATCTGATGAAATTGGAAGTGAACCTAAATTTGAAGAAAATCTAATGAATATTTTTGTGAACATATATCTGAAGAAACTCTAATGAAATAGGAAGAAAATCTGAGGAAATTTGAGGTGAACATAAAAATGACGGAAATATGTTGAAATTTGACGTTAACATAAGTCTGATGAAATTTTAAGTGAACATAAATCTACAGAAAATCTGATGAAATCGGACGAAATCTTAAGAAAATTTGATGAATTTAGAGGTAAACATAAATATGAAGAAAATCTTATGAAGCTTGAAGTAAATACATAATTCTAAAGAAAATCTGATTAAATCTGATGAATTATGAACTGAACATCAATCTGAAGAAATCTAAAGAAAATTTGATGAAATCGGATGAAAATTGCTGGGAACATAAGTCTGAAAAAAATTTGATGAAATTTAAAGTAATCGTAAATATGAAGAAAAACTGATGAAATCTAAAGAAAGTCAGACGAAATTTGAAGTGAACAAAAACCTGAAGAAAATATCATGAAATTTAAAGTGAATATAAATCTACTGAAAATTTGATGAAATAAACAAAAACTGATGAAACTTGATGTAAACCTAAATCTGTAGAAAATATGAGGAAATTTGAAGAAAATCTGATGAAATTGGAAGTGAACCTAAATTTGAAGAAAATCTAATGAATATTTTTGTGAACATATATCTGAAGAAACTCTAATGAAATAGGAAGAAAATCTGAGGAAATTTGAGGTGAACATAAATCTGAAGGAAATATGATGAAATTTGACGTTAACATAAGTCTGATGAAATTTGAAGTGAAAATAAATCTACAGAAAATCTGATGAAATCGGACGAAATCTTAAGAAAATTTGATGAATTTAGAGGTAAACATAAATATGAAGAAAATCTTATGAAGTTTGAAGTTAATACATAATTCTAAAGAAAATCCGATTAAATCTGATGAATTATGAAGTGAACATCAATCTGAAGAAATCTAAAGAAAATTTGATGAAATCAGATTATAATTGATGGGAACATAAGTCTGAAAAAAATTTGATGAAATTTAAAGTAATCGTAAATATGAAGAAAAACTGATGAAATCTAAAGAAAGTCAGACAAAATTTGAAGTGAACAAAAACCTGAAGAAAATATCATGAAATTTAAAGTGAATATAAATCTACTGAAAATTTGATGAAATAAACAAAAACTGATGAAACTTGATGTAAACCTAAATCTGTAGAAAATATGAGGAAATTTGAAGAAAATCTGATGAAATTGGAAGTGAACCTAAATTTGAAGAAAATCTAATGAATATTTTTGTGAACATATATCTGAAGAAACTCTAATGAAATAGGAAGAAAATCTGAGGAAATTTGAGGTGAACATAAATCTGAAGGAAATATGATGAAATTTGACGTTAACATAAGTCTGATGAAATTTGAAGTGAAAATAAATCTACAGAAAATCTGATGAAATCGGATGAAATCTTAAGAAAATTTGATGAATTTAGAGGTAAACATAAATATGAAGAAAATCTTATGAAGTTTGAAGTTAATACATAATTCTAAAGAAAATCCGATTAAATCTGATGAATTATGAAGTGAACATAAATCTGAAGAAATCTAAAGAAAATTTGATGAAATTAGATTAAAATTGATGGGAACATAAGTCTGAAAAAAATTTGATGAAATTTAAAGTAATCGTAAATATGAAGAAAAACTTATGAAATCTAAAGAAAGTCAGACAAAATTTGAAGTGAACAAAAACCTGAAGAAAATCTCATGAAATTTGAAGTGAATATAAATCTACTGAAAATTTGATGAAATAAACAAAAACTGATGAAACTTGATGTAAGCATAAATCTGTAGAAAATATGAGGAAATTTGAAGAAAATCTGATGAAATTGGAAGTGAACCTAAATTTGAAGAAAATCTAATGAATATTTTTGTGAACATATATCTGAAGAAACTCTAATGAAATAGGAAGAAAATCTGAGGAAATTTGAGGTGAACATAAATCTGAAGGAAATATGATGAAATTTGACGTTAACATAAGTTTGATGAAATTTGAAGTAAACATAAATCTACAGAAAATCTGATGAAATCGGATGAAATCTTAAGAAAATTTGATGAATTTAGAGGTAAACATAAATATGAAGAAAATCTTATGAAGCTTGAAGTAAATACATAATTCTAAAGAAAATCTGATTAAATCTGATGAATTATGAAGTGAACATAAATCTGAAGAAATCTAAAGAAAATTTGATGAAATCAGATGAAAATTGATGGGAACATAAGTCTGAAAATTTTTTGGTGAAATTTAAGTAATCGTAAATATGAAGAAAAACTGATGAAATCTAAAGAAAGTCAGACAAAATTTGAAGTGAACAAAAACCTGAAGAAAATATCATGAAATTTAAAGTAAATATAAATCTACTGAAAATTTGATGAAATAAACAAAAACTGATGAAACTTGATGTAAACATAAATCTGTAGAAAATATGAGGAAATTTGAAGAAAATCTGATGAAATTGGAAGTGAACCTAAATTTGAAGAAAATCTAATGAATATTTTTGTGAACATATATTTGAAGAAACTCTAATGAAATAGGAAGAAAACCTGAGGAAATTTGAGGTGAACATAAATCTGAAGGAAATATGATGAAATTTGACGTTAACATAAGTCGGATGAAATTTGAAGTGAACATAAATCTACAGAAAATCTGATGAAATCGGATGAAATCTTAAGAAAATTTGATGAATTTAGAGGTAAACATAAATATGAAGAAAATCTTATGAAGCTTGAAGTAAATACATAATTCTAAAGAAAATCTGATTAAATCTGATGAATTATGAAGTGAACATAAATCTGAAGAAATCTAAAGAAAATTTGATGAAATCGGATGAAAATTGATGGGAACATAAGTCTGAAAAAAATTTGATGAAATTTAAATTAATCGTAAATATGAAGAAAAACTTATGAAATCTAAAAAAAGTCAGACGAAATTTAAAGTGAACAAAAACCTGAAGAAAATCTCATGAAATTTGAAGTGAATATAAATCTACTGAAAATTTGATGAAATAAACAAAAACTGATGAAACTTGATGTAAACATAAATCTGTAGAAAATATGAGGAAATTTGAAGAAAATCTGATGAAATTGGAAGTGAACCTAAATTTGAAGAAAATCTAATGAATATTTTTGTGAACATATATCTGAAGAAACTCTACGGAAATAGGAAGAAAATCTGAGGAAATTTGAGGTGAACATAAATCTGAAGGAAATATGATGAAATTTGACGTTAACATAAGTCTGATGAAATTTGAAGTGAACATAAATCTACAGAAAATCTAATGAAATCGGATGAAATCTTAAGAAAATTTGATGAATTTAGAGGTAAACATAAATATGAAGAAAATCTTCTGAAGCTTGAAGTAAATACATAATTCTAAAGAAAATCTGATTAAATCTGATGAATTATGAACTGAACATAAATCTGAAGAAATCTAAAGAAAATTTGATGAAATCGGATGAAAATTGATGGGAACATAAGTCTGAAAAAAATTTGATGAAATTTAAAGTAATCGTAAATATGAAGAAAAACTGATGAAATCTAAAGAATATAAGACGAAATTTGAAGTAAACAAAAATCTGAAGAAAATCTCATGAAATTTAAAGTGAATATAAATCTACTGAAAATTTGATGAAATAAACAAAAACTGATGAAACTTGATGTAAACATAAATCTGTAGAAAATATGAGGAAATTTGAAGAAAATCTGATGAAATTGGAAGTGAACCTAAATTTGAAGAAAATCTAATGAATATTTTTATGAACATATATCTGAAGAAACTTTAATGAAATAGGAAGAAAATCTGAGGAAATTTGAGGTGAACATAAATCTGAAGGAAATATGATGAAATTTGACGTTAACATAAGTCTGATGAAATTTGAGGTGAACATAAATCTACAGAAAATCTGATGAAATCGGATGAAATCTTAAGAAAATTTGATGAATTTAGAGGTAAACATAAATATGAAGAAAATCTTATGAAGCTTGAAGTTAATACACAATTCTAAAGAAAAATTGATTAAATCTGATGAATTATGAACTGATCATAAATTTGAAGAAATCTAAAGAAAATTTGATGAAATTTGATGAAAATTGTTGGGAACATAAGTCTGAAAATAATTTGATGAAATTTAAAGTAATCGTAAATATGAAGAAAAACTTATGAAATCTAAAGAAAGTCAGACGAAATTTGAAGTGAACAAAAACCTGAAGAAAATCTCATGAAATTTGAAGTGAATATAAATCTACTGAAAATTTGATGAAATAAACAAAAACTGATGAAACTTGATGTAAACATAAATCTGTAGAAAATATGAGGAAATTTGAAGAAAATCTGATGAAATTGGAAGTGAACCTAAATTTGAAGAAAATCTAATGAATATTTTTATGAACATATATCTGAAGAAACTCTAATGAAATAGGAAGAAAATCTGAGGAAATTTGAGGTGAACATAAATCTGAAGGAAATATGATGAAATTTGACGTTAACATAAGTCTGATGAAATTTGAAGTGAACATAAATCTACAGAAAATCTGATGAAATCGGATGAAATCTTAAGAAAATTTGATGAATTTAGAGGTAAACATAAATATGAAGAAAATCTTATGAAGCTTGAAGTTAATACACAATTCTAAAGAAAAATTGATTAAATCTGATGAATTATGAACTGATCATAAATTTGAAGAAATCTAAAGAAAATTTGATGAAATTTGATGAAAATTGCTGGGAACATAAGTCTGAAAAAAATTTGATGAAATTTAAGTAATCGTAAATATGAAGAAAAACTTATGAAATCTAAAGAAAGTCAGACGAAATTTGAAGTGAACAAAAACCTGAAGAAAATCTCATGAAATTTGAAGTGAATATAAATCTACTGAAAATTTGATGAAATAAACAAAAACTGATGAAACTTG
>CATIWC010002232.1:65000-70000 GCA_948472305.1 Vicia faba | reverse complement strand
GTTCGGGCCGGAAATTCAAAATTGTCGAAACGCTACGAAACTTTGCAGATCCCTTCTATGTGTTATTTGGGACTTCCATGCAAAAATTCATCGGGAGATTATTCCCCTAAGGCGCGTTTGCCTCCGCTCCCGTTCATGGAGAAACCGCACACGCACGCGTTCCGGTCGGAAATTGAAAGTAGACCGAGGGCTTGTCGAAACGCTACGAAACTCCTTGGACACTCTCAATGTGTTATTTGGGAAGTGCATGCAAAAATCCATCGGGAGATTATTCCCCTAAGGCGCGTTTGCCTCCGCTCCCGTCGGAAAAACCGCACGGGGGCCCGTTCGGGCCGGAAATTCAAAATTGTCGAAACGCTACGAAACTTTGCAGATCCCTTCTATGTGTTATTTGGGACTTCCATGCAAAAATTCATCGGGAGATTATTCCCCTAAGGCGCGTTTGCCTCCGCTCCCGTTCATGGAGAAACCGCACACGCACGCGTTCCGGTCGGAAATTGAAAGTAGACCGAGGGCTTGTCGAAACGCTACGAAACTCCTTGGACACTCTCAATGTGTTATTTGGGAAGTGCATGCAAAAATCCATCGGGAGATTATTCCCCTAAGGCGCGTTTGCCTCCGCTCCCGTCGGAAAAACCGCACGGGGGCCCGTTCGGGCCGGAAATTCAAAATTGTCGAAACGCTACGAAACTTTGCAGATCCCTTCTATGTGTTATTTGGGACTTCCATGCAAAAATTCATCGGGAGATTATTCCCCTAAGGCGCGTTTGCCTCCGCTCCCGTTCATGGAGAAACCGCACACGCACGCGTTCCGGTCGGAAATTGAAAGTAGACCGAGGGCTTGTCGAAACGCTACGAAACTCCTTGGACACTCTCAATGTGTTATTTGGGAAGTGCATGCAAAAATCCATCGGGAGATTATTCCCCTAAGGCGCGTTTGCCTCCGCTCCCGTCGGAAAAACCGCACGGGGGCCCGTTCGGGCCGGAAATTCAAAATTGTCGAAACGCTACGAAACTTTGCAGATCCCTTCTATGTGTTATTTGGGACTTCCATGCAAAAATTCATCGGGAGATTATTCCCCTAAGGCGCGTTTGCCTCCGCTCCCGTTCATGGAGAAACCGCACACGCACGCGTTCCGGTCGGAAATTGAAAGTAGACCGAGGGCTTGTCGAAACGCTACGAAACTCCTTGGACACTCTCAATGTGTTATTTGGGAAGTGCATGCAAAAATCCATCGGGAGATTATTCCCCTAAGGCGCGTTTGCCTCCGCTCCCGTCGGAAAAACCGCACGGGGGCCCGTTCGGGCCGGAAATTCAAAATTGTCGAAACGCTACGAAACTTTGCAGATCCCTTCTATGTGTTATTTGGGACTTCCATGCAAAAATTCATCGGGAGATTATTCCCCTAAGGCGCGTTTGCCTCCGCTCCCGTTCATGGAGAAACCGCACACGCACGCGTTCCGGTCGGAAATTGAAAGTAGACCGAGGGCTTGTCGAAACGCTACGAAACTCCTTGGACACTCTCAATGTGTTATTTGGGAAGTGCATGCAAAAATCCATCGGGAGATTATTCCCCTAAGGCGCGTTTGCCTCCGCTCCCGTCGGAAAAACCGCACGGGGGCCCGTTCGGGCCGGAAATTCAAAATTGTCGAAACGCTACGAAACTTTGCAGATCCCTTCTATGTGTTATTTGGGACTTCCATGCAAAAATTCATCGGGAGATTATTCCCCTAAGGCGCGTTTGCCTCCGCTCCCGTTCATGGAGAAACCGCACACGCACGCGTTCCGGTCGGAAATTGAAAGTAGACCGAGGGCTTGTCGAAACGCTACGAAACTCCTTGGACACTCTCAATGTGTTATTTGGGAAGTGCATGCAAAAATCCATCGGGAGATTATTCCCCTAAGGCGCGTTTGCCTCCGCTCCCGTCGGAAAAACCGCACGGGGGCCCGTTCGGGCCGGAAATTCAAAATTGTCGAAACGCTACGAAACTTTGCAGATCCCTTCTATGTGTTATTTGGGACTTCCATGCAAAAATTCATCGGGAGATTATTCCCCTAAGGCGCGTTTGCCTCCGCTCCCGTTCATGGAGAAACCGCACACGCACGCGTTCCGGTCGGAAATTGAAAGTAGACCGAGGGCTTGTCGAAACGCTACGAAAACTCCTTGGACACTCTCAATGTGTTATTTGGGAAGTGCATGCAAAAATCCATCGGGAGATTATTCCCCTAAGGGCGCTTTGCCTCCGCTCCCGTCGGAAAAACCGCACGGGGGCCCGTTCGGGCCGGAAATTCAAAATTGTCGAAACGCTACGAAACTTTGCAGATCCCTTCTATGTGTTATTTGGGACTTCCATGCAAAATTCATCGGGAGATTATTCCCCTAAGCGCGTTTGCCTCGCTCCCGTTCATGGGAGAAACCGCACACGCACGCGTTCCGGTCGAAATTGAAAGTAGACCGAGGGCTTGTCGAAACGCTACGAAACTCCTTGGACACTCTCAATGTGTATTTGGGAAGTGCATGCAAAAATCCATCGGGAGATTATTCCCCTAAGGCGCGTTTGCCTCCGCTCCCGTCGGAAAAACCGCACGGGGGGCCCGTTCGGGCCGGAAATTCAAAATTGTCGAAACGCTACGAAACTTTGCAGATCCCTTCTATGTGTTATTTGGGACTTCCATGCAAAAATTCATCGGGAGATTATTCCCCTAAGGCGGTTTGCCTCCGCTCCCGTTCATGGAGAAACCGCACACGCACGCGTTCCGGTCGGAAATTGAAAGTAGACCGAGGGGCTTGTCGAAACGCTACGAAACTCCTTGGACACTCTCAATGTGTTATTTGGGAAGTGCATGCAAAAATCCATCGGGAGATTATTCCCCTAAGGCGCGTTTGCCTCCGCTCCCGTCGGAAAAACCGCACGGGGGCCGTTCGGGCCGGAAATTCAAAATTGTCGAAACGCTACGAAACTTTGCAGATCCTTTCTATGTGTTATTTGGGACTTCCATGCAAAAATTCATCGGGAGATTATTCCCCTAAGGCGCGTTTGCCTCCGCTCCCGTTCATGGAGAAACCGCACACGCACGCGTTCCGGTCGGAAATTGAAAGTAGACCGAGGGCTTGTCGAAACGCTACGAAACTCCTTGGACACTCTCAATGTGTTATTTGGGAAGTGCATGCAAAAATCCATCGGGAGATTATTCCCCTAAGGCGCGTTTGCCTCCGCTCCCGTCGGAAAAACCGCACGGGGGCCCGTTCGGGCCGAAATTCAAAATTGTCGAAACGCTACGAAACTTTGCAGATCCCTTCTATGTGTTATTTTGGGACTTCCATGCAAAAATTCATCGGGAGATTATTCCCTAAGGCGCGTTGCCTCCGCTCCCGTTCATGGAGAAACCGCACACGCACGCGTTCCGGTCGGAAATTGAAAGTAGGACCGAGGGCTTGTCGAAACGCTACGAAACTCCTTGGACACTCTCAATGTGTTATTTGGGAAGTGCATGCAAAAATCCATCGGGAGATTATTCCCCTAAGGCGCGTTTGCCTCCGCTCCCGTCGGAAAAACCGCACGGGGGCCCGTTCGGGCCGGAAATTCAAAATTGTCGAAACGCTACGAAACTTTGCAGATCCTTCTATGTGTTATTTGGGACTTCCATGCAAAAATTCATCGGGAGATTATTCCCTAAGGCGCGTTTGCCTCCGCTCCCGTTCATGGAGAAACCGCACACGCACGCGTTCCGGTCGGAAATTGAAAGTAGACCGAGGGCTTGTCGAAACGCTACGACATCCTTGGACACTCTCAATGTGTTATTTGGGAAGTGCATGCAAAAATCCATCGGGAGATTATTCCCCTAAGGCGCGTTTGCCTCCGCTCCGTCGGAAAAACCGCACGGGGGCCCGTTCGGGCCGGAAATTCAAAATTGTCGAAACGCTACGAAACTTTGCAGATCCCTTCTATGTGTTATTTGGGACTTCCATGCAAAAATTCATCGGGAGATTATTCCCCTAAGGCGCGTTTGCCTCCGCTCCCGTTCATGGAGAAGAAAACGCACACGCACGCGTTCCGGTCGGAAATTGAAAGTAGACCGAGGGCTTGTCGAAACGCTACGAAACTCCTTGGACACTCTCAATGTGTTATTTGGGAAGTGCATGCAAAAATCCATCGGGAGATTATTCCCCTAAGGCGCGTTTGCCTCCGCTCCCGTCGGAAAAACCGCACGGGGCCCGACACGCGAAAAGCCGAAATATATCGAGGGGATCGCCGCGAATGCATGAAACTTGGCATGCCATCTCAATTTGGTGGCAGATTAATGCATGAAAAAATTCCAGACCGGAACTCATTCCGTTAGCCCGACGTTTGTTTGCTTCCGCCCCTTGAAAAAAACTCAATTACACGCGTTTCGGACGAAAATTCAAAATAAATCGAGACGTTATCGAAACGCTACGAAACTTTGCAGATCCCTTCTATGTGTTATTTGAGATGTCCATGCAAAAAATCATCGGGAAATTCCATTCCTAAGGCGCGTTTGCCTCCGCTCCCGTTCTTGAAAATCCGGGGGGGCGCTTAGAAAATTCATAATTAATTCATCCGAAGTCGAAAAATTCTAATTTTTGGTGGGAGGGGTTCTTATATTGTGTTTAAAGAGCATGCAAAAAATCAAGAAAAAATTCGAAGTCTAAGTCATCAAACTAGAAATTTATGTCTACAGGGAAAAAGGGACCAATTTGGTGGCAAAGTGAGGATTTCAGTTCAAACATTATAGGGGAGGCCCTTGCCTGGTCCGCCTGGGGCCTTGCCACGCCCAGGCCAGGCCACGCCCAGGCCAGGCCACATGCTGCCTAGACGGAACATGCCCATGGGTGTTCCAAACGATTCCAATGGCAAATCCATCAACCCCCCGCACAAAATCCAATCCAAATATCGAATTTTCATCATCGAATCGAGCGTTCTTGATAAAAAAAATTCAAAATTTGGCTGGATTTTGCGTGCCCGTGCCGGCCACACGG
>CATIWC010002232.1:52500-55000 GCA_948472305.1 Vicia faba | reverse complement strand
CGTTCCGGTCGGAAATTGAAAGTAGACCGAGGGCTTGTCGAAACGCTACGAAACTCCTTGGACACTCTCAATGTGTTATTTGGGAAGTGCATGCAAAAATCCATCGGGAGATTATTCCCCTAAGGCGCGTTTGCCTCCGCTCCCGTCGGAAAAACCGCACGGGGGCCCGTTCGGGCCGGAAATTCAAAATTGTCGAAACGCTACGAAACTTTGCAGATCCCTTCTATGTGTTATTTGGGACTTCCATGCAAAAATTCATCGGGAGATTATTCCCCTAAGGCGCGTTTGCCTCCGCTCCCGTTCATGGAGAAACCGCACACGCACGCGTTCCGGTCGGAAATTGAAAGTAGACCGAGGGCTTGTCGAAACGCTACGAAACTCCTTGGACACTCTCAATGTGTTATTTGGGAAGTGCATGCAAAAATCCATCGGGAGATTATTCCCCTAAGGCGCGTTTGCCTCCGCTCCCGTCGGAAAAACCGCACGGGGGCCCGTTCGGGCCGGAAATTCAAAATTGTCGAAACGCTACGAAACTTTGCAGATCCCTTCTATGTGTTATTTGGGACTTCCATGCAAAAATTCATCGGGAGATTATTCCCCTAAGGCGCGTTTGCCTCCGCTCCCGTTCATGGAGAAACCGCACACGCACGCGTTCCGGTCGGAAATTGAAAGTAGACCGAGGGCTTGTCGAAACGCTACGAAACTCCTTGGACACTCTCAATGTGTTATTTGGGAAGTGCATGCAAAAATCCATCGGGAGATTATTCCCCTAAGGCGCGTTTGCCTCCGCTCCCGTCGGAAAAACCGCACGGGGGCCCGTTCGGGCCGGAAATTCAAAATTGTCGAAACGCTACGAAACTTTGCAGATCCCTTCTATGTGTTATTTGGGACTTCCATGCAAAAATTCATCGGGAGATTATTCCCCTAAGGCGCGTTTGCCTCCGCTCCCGTTCATGGAGAAACCGCACACGCACGCGTTCCGGTCGGAAATTGAAAGTAGACCGAGGGCTTGTCGAAACGCTACGAAACTCCTTGGACACTCTCAATGTGTTATTTGGGAAGTGCATGCAAAAATCCATCGGGAGATTATTCCCCTAAGGCGCGTTTGCCTCCGCTCCCGTCGGAAAAACCGCACGGGGGCCCGTTCGGGCCGGAAATTCAAAATTGTCGAAACGCTACGAAACTTTGCAGATCCCTTCTATGTGTTATTTGGGACTTCCATGCAAAAATTCATCGGGAGATTATTCCCCTAAGGCGCGTTTGCCTCCGCTCCCGTTCATGGAGAAACCGCACACGCACGCGTTCCGGTCGGAAATTGAAAGTAGACCGAGGGCTTGTCGAAACGCTACGAAACTCCTTGGACACTCTCAATGTGTTATTTGGGAAGTGCATGCAAAAATCCATCGGGAGATTATTCCCCTAAGGCGCGTTTGCCTCCGCTCCCGTCGGAAAAACCGCACGGGGGCCCGTTCGGGCCGGAAATTCAAAATTGTCGAAACGCTACGAAACTTTGCAGATCCCTTCTATGTGTTATTTGGGACTTCCATGCAAAAATTCATCGGGAGATTATTCCCCTAAGGCGCGTTTGCCTCCGCTCCCGTTCATGGAGAAACCGCACACGCACGCGTTCCGGTCGGAAATTGAAAGTAGACCGAGGGCTTGTCGAAACGCTACGAAACTCCTTGGACACTCTCAATGTGTTATTTGGGAAGTGCATGCAAAAATCCATCGGGAGATTATTCCCCTAAGGCGCGTTTGCCTCCGCTCCCGTCGGAAAAAACCGCACGGGGGCCCGTTCGGGCCGGAAATTCAAAATTGTCGAAACGCTACGAAACTTTGCAGATCCCTTCTATGTGTTATTTGGGACTTCCATGCAAAAATTCATCGGGAGATTATTCCCCTAAGGCGCGTTTGCCTCCGCTCCCGTTCATGGAGAAACCGCACACGCACGCGTTCCGGTCGGAAATTGAAAGTAGACCGAGGGCTTGTCGAAACGCTACGAAACTCCTTGGACACTCTCAATGTGTTATTTGGGAAGTGCATGCAAAAATCCATCGGGAGATTATTCCCCTAAGGCGCGTTTGCCTCCGCTCCCGTCGGAAAAACCGCACGGGGGCCCGTTCGGGCCGGAAATTCAAAATTGTCGAAACGCTACGAAACTTTGCAGATCCCTTCTATGTGTTATTTGGGACTTCCATGCAAAAATTCAT
The DNA here is from genome assembly GCA_948472305.1 of Vicia faba. NCBI lineage: Eukaryota > Viridiplantae > Streptophyta > Magnoliopsida > Fabales > Fabaceae > Vicia > Vicia faba. Next base: position 52,790 of record CATIWC010002232.1, on the reverse strand, counting down.
CGGGAGATTATTCCCCTAAGGCGCGTTTGCCTCCGCTCCCGTTCATGGAGAAACCGCACACGCACGCGTTCCGGTCGGAAATTGAAAGTAGACCGAGGGCTTGTCGAAACGCTACGAAACTCCTTGGACACTCTCAATGTGTTATTTGGGAAGTGCATGCAAAAATCCATCGGGAGATTATTCCCCTAAGGCGCGTTTGCCTCCGCTCCCGTCGGAAAAACCGCACGGGGGCCCGTTCGGGCCGGAAATTCAAAATTGTCGAAACGCTACGAAACTTTGCAGATCCCTTC
>CATIWC010002232.1:30000-32500 GCA_948472305.1 Vicia faba | reverse complement strand
TGCCTCCGCTCCCGTTCATGGAGAAACCGCACACGCACGCGTTCCGGTCGGAAATTGAAAGTAGACCGAGGGCTTGTCGAAACGCTACGAAACTCCTTGGACACTCTCAATGTGTTATTTGGGAAGTGCATGCAAAAATCCATCGGGAGATTATTCCCCTAAGGCGCGTTTGCCTCCGCTCCCGTCGGAAAAACCGCACGGGGGCCCGTTCGGGCCGGAAATTCAAAATTGTCGAAACGCTACGAAACTTTGCAGATCCCTTCTATGTGTTATTTGGGACTTCCATGCAAAAATTCATCGGGAGATTATTCCCCTAAGGCGCGTTTGCCTCCGCTCCCGTTCATGGAGAAACCGCACACGCACGCGTTCCGGTCGGAAATTGAAAGTAGACCGAGGGCTTGTCGAAACGCTACGAAACTCCTTGGACACTCTCAATGTGTTATTTGGGAAGTGCATGCAAAAATCCATCGGGAGATTATTCCCCTAAGGCGCGTTTGCCTCCGCTCCCGTCGGAAAAACCGCACGGGGGCCCGTTCGGGCCGGAAATTCAAAATTGTCGAAACGCTACGAAACTTTGCAGATCCCTTCTATGTGTTATTTGGGACTTCCATGCAAAAATTCATCGGGAGATTATTCCCCTAAGGCGCGTTTGCCTCCGCTCCCGTTCATGGAGAAACCGCACACGCACGCGTTCCGGTCGGAAATTGAAAGTAGACCGAGGGCTTGTCGAAACGCTACGAAACTCCTTGGACACTCTCAATGTGTTATTTGGGAAGTGCATGCAAAAATCCATCGGGAGATTATTCCCCTAAGGCGCGTTTGCCTCCGCTCCCGTCGGAAAAACCGCACGGGGGCCCGTTCGGGCCGGAAATTCAAAATTGTCGAAACGCTACGAAACTTTGCAGATCCCTTCTATGTGTTATTTGGGACTTCCATGCAAAAATTCATCGGGAGATTATTCCCCTAAGGCGCGTTTGCCTCCGCTCCCGTTCATGGAGAAACCGCACACGCACGCGTTCCGGTCGGAAATTGAAAGTAGACCGAGGGCTTGTCGAAACGCTACGAAACTCCTTGGACACTCTCAATGTGTTATTTGGGAAGTGCATGCAAAAATCCATCGGGAGATTATTCCCCTAAGGCGCGTTTGCCTCCGCTCCCGTCGGAAAAACCGCACGGGGGCCCGTTCGGGCCGGAAATTCAAAATTGTCGAAACGCTACGAAACTTTGCAGATCCCTTCTATGTGTTATTTGGGACTTCCATGCAAAAATTCATCGGGAGATTATTCCCCTAAGGCGCGTTTGCCTCCGCTCCCGTTCATGGAGAAACCGCACACGCACGCGTTCCGGTCGGAAATTGAAAGTAGACCGAGGGCTTGTCGAAACGCTACGAAACTCCTTGGACACTCTCAATGTGTTATTTGGGAAGTGCATGCAAAAATCCATCGGGAGATTATTCCCCTAAGGCGCGTTTGCCTCCGCTCCCGTCGGAAAAACCGCACGGGGGCCCGACACGCGAAAAGCCGAAATATATCGAGGGATCGCCCGAATGGCATGAAACTTGGCATGCCATCTCAATTTGGTGGCAGATTAATGCATGAAAAATTCCAGACCGGAACTCATTCCGTAGCCCGACGTTTGTTTGCTTCCGCCCCTTGAAAAAAACTCAATTACACGCGTTTCGGACGAAAATTCAAAATAAATCGAGACGTTATCGAAACGCTACGAAACTTTGCAGATCCCTTCTATGTGTTATTTGAGATGTCCATGCAAAAAATCATCGGGAAATTCCATTCCTAAGGCGCGTTTGCCTCCGCTCCCGTTCTTGAAAATCCGGCGCTTAGAAAATTCATAATTAATTCATCCGAAGTCGAAAAATTCTAATTTTTGGTGGGAGGGGTTCTTATATTGTGTTTAAAGAGCATGCAAAAAATCAAGAAAAAATTCGAAGTCTAAGTCATCAAACTAGAAATTTATGTCTACAGGGAAAAAGGGACCAATTTGGTGGCAAAGTGAGGATTTCAGTTCAAACATATATAGGGGGAGGCCCTTGCCTGGTCCGCCTGGGGCCTTGCCACGCCCAGGCCAGGCCACGCCCAGGCCAGGCCACATGCTGCCTAGACGGAACATGCCCATGGGTGTTCCAAACGATTCCAATGGCAAATCCATCAACCCCCCGCACAAAATCCAATCCAAATATCGAATTTTCATCATCGAATCGAGCGTTCTTGATAAAAAAAATTCAAAATTTGGCTGGATTTTGCGTGCCCGTGCCGGCCACACGGAAGGTCCGTGGCATGCCACGGATGGTCCCGTCGACGGAATCGAAGTTGCGATCGAAGTTTTGCCGCACAACCCAATAAAATATTGGCATTCCAACCATCGAATCGTTCTTTGGGCGAAGAAAAAAATTTGCTAAAATTTTGCGGTGCCCGTGCCCGGCCGAGTGGCTCGTCCGGACCTGGTCACGGACGTTCGGGCGGCGGGGCATGGGAGTTGCGAT
>CATIWC010002232.1:17500-20000 GCA_948472305.1 Vicia faba | reverse complement strand
TCTATGTGTTATTTGGGACTTCCATGCAAAAATTCATCGGGAGATTATTCCCCTAAGGCGCGTTTGCCTCCGCTCCCGTTCATGGAGAAACCGCACACGCACGCGTTCCGGTCGGAAATTGAAAGTAGACCGAGGGCTTGTCGAAACGCTACGAAACTCCTTGGACACTCTCAATGTGTTATTTGGGAAGTGCATGCAAAAATCCATCGGGAGATTATTCCCCTAAGGCGCGTTTGCCTCCGCTCCCGTCGGAAAAACCGCACGGGGGCCCGTTCGGGCCGGAAATTCAAAATTGTCGAAACGCTACGAAACTTTGCAGATCCCTTCTATGTGTTATTTGGGACTTCCATGCAAAAATTCATCGGGAGATTATTCCCCTAAGGCGCGTTTGCCTCCGCTCCCGTTCATGGAGAAACCGCACACGCACGCGTTCCGGTCGGAAATTGAAAGTAGACCGAGGGCTTGTCGAAACGCTACGAAACTCCTTGGACACTCTCAATGTGTTATTTGGGAAGTGCATGCAAAAATCCATCGGGAGATTATTCCCCTAAGGCGCGTTTGCCTCCGCTCCCGTCGGAAAAACCGCACGGGGGCCCGTTCGGGCCGGAAATTCAAAATTGTCGAAACGCTACGAAACTTTGCAGATCCCTTCTATGTGTTATTTGGGACTTCCATGCAAAAATTCATCGGGAGATTATTCCCCTAAGGCGCGTTTGCCTCCGCTCCCGTTCATGGAGAAACCGCACACGCACGCGTTCCGGTCGGAAATTGAAAGTAGACCGAGGGCTTGTCGAAACGCTACGAAACTCCTTGGACACTCTCAATGTGTTATTTGGGAAGTGCATGCAAAAATCCATCGGGAGATTATTCCCCTAAGGCGCGTTTGCCTCCGCTCCCGTCGGAAAAACCGCACGGGGGCCCGTTCGGGCCGGAAATTCAAAATTGTCGAAACGCTACGAAACTTTGCAGATCCCTTCTATGTGTTATTTGGGACTTCCATGCAAAAATTCATCGGGAGATTATTCCCCTAAGGCGCGTTTGCCTCCGCTCCCGTTCATGGAGAAACCGCACACGCACGCGTTCCGGTCGGAAATTGAAAGTAGACCGAGGGCTTGTCGAAACGCTACGAAACTCCTTGGACACTCTCAATGTGTTATTTGGGAAGTGCATGCAAAAATCCATCGGGAGATTATTCCCCTAAGGCGCGTTTGCCTCCGCTCCCGTCGGAAAAACCGCACGGGGGCCCGTTCGGGCCGGAAATTCAAAATTGTCGAAACGCTACGAAACTTTGCAGATCCCTTCTATGTGTTATTTGGGACTTCCATGCAAAAATTCATCGGGAGATTATTCCCCTAAGGCGCGTTTGCCTCCGCTCCCGTTCATGGAGAAACCGCACACGCACGCGTTCCGGTCGGAAATTGAAAGTAGACCGAGGGCTTGTCGAAACGCTACGAAACTCCTTGGACACTCTCAATGTGTTATTTGGGAAGTGCATGCAAAAATCCATCGGGAGATTATTCCCCTAAGGCGCGTTTGCCTCCGCTCCCGTCGGAAAAACCGCACGGGGGCCCGTTCGGGCCGGAAATTCAAAATTGTCGAAACGCTACGAAACTTTGCAGATCCCTTCTATGTGTTATTTGGGACTTCCATGCAAAAATTCATCGGGAGATTATTCCCCTAAGGCGCGTTTGCCTCCGCTCCCGTTCATGGAGAAACCGCACACGCACGCGTTCCGGTCGGAAATTGAAAGTAGACCGAGGGCTTGTCGAAACGCTACGAAACTCCTTGGACACTCTCAATGTGTTATTTGGGAAGTGCATGCAAAAATCCATCGGGAGATTATTCCCCTAAGGCGCGTTTGCCTCCGCTCCCGTCGGAAAAACCGCACGGGGGCCCGTTCGGGCCGGAAATTCAAAATTGTCGAAACGCTACGAAACTTTGCAGATCCCTTCTATGTGTTATTTGGGACTTCCATGCAAAAATTCATCGGGAGATTATTCCCCTAAGGCGCGTTTGCCTCCGCTCCCGTTCATGGAGAAACCGCACACGCACGCGTTCCGGTCGGAAATTGAAAGTAGACCGAGGGCTTGTCGAAACGCTACGAAACTCCTTGGACACTCTCAATGTGTTATTTGGGAAGTGCATGCAAAAATCCATCGGGAGATTATTCCCCTAAGGCGCGTTTGCCTCCGCTCCCGTCGGAAAAACCGCACGGGGGCCCGTTCGGGCCGGAAATTCAAAATTGTCGAAACGCTACGAAACTTTGCAGATCCCTTCTATGTGTTATTTGGGACTTCCATGCAAAAATTCATCGGGAGATTATTCCCCTAAGGCGCGTTTGCCTCCGCTCCCGTTCATGGAGAAACCGCACACGCACGCGTTCCGGTCGGAAATTGAAAGTAGACCGAGGGCTTGTCGAAACGCTACGAAACTCCTTGGACACTCTCAATGTGTTATTTGGGAAGTGCATGCAAAAATCCATCGGGAGATTATTCCCCTA
>CATIWC010002232.1:0-7500 GCA_948472305.1 Vicia faba | reverse complement strand
ACGGGGGCCCGTTCGGGCCGGAAATTCAAAATTGTCGAAACGCTACGAAACTTTGCAGATCCCTTCTATGTGTTATTTGGGACTTCCATGCAAAAATTCATCGGGAGATTATTCCCCTAAGGCGCGTTTGCCTCCGCTCCCGTTCATGGAGAAACCGCACACGCACGCGTTCCGGTCGGAAATTGAAAGTAGACCGAGGGCTTGTCGAAACGCTACGAAACTCCTTGGACACTCTCAATGTGTTATTTGGGAAGTGCATGCAAAAATCCATCGGGAGATTATTCCCCTAAGGCGCGTTTGCCTCCGCTCCCGTCGGAAAAACCGCACGGGGGCCCGTTCGGGCCGGAAATTCAAAATTGTCGAAACGCTACGAAACTTTGCAGATCCCTTCTATGTGTTATTTGGGACTTCCATGCAAAAATTCATCGGGAGATTATTCCCCTAAGGCGCGTTTGCCTCCGCTCCCGTTCATGGAGAAACCGCACACGCACGCGTTCCGGTCGGAAATTGAAAGTAGACCGAGGGCTTGTCGAAACGCTACGAAACTCCTTGGACACTCTCAATGTGTTATTTGGGAAGTGCATGCAAAAATCCATCGGGAGATTATTCCCCTAAGGCGCGTTTGCCTCCGCTCCCGTCGGAAAAACCGCACGGGGGCCCGTTCGGGCCGGAAATTCAAAATTGTCAAAACGCTACGAAACTTTGCAGATCCCTTCTATGTGTTATTTGGGACTTCCATGCAAAAATTCATCGGGAGATTATTCCCCTAAGGCGCGTTTGCCTCCGCTCCCGTTCATGGAGAAACCGCACACGCACGCGTTCCGGTCGGAAATTGAAAGTAGACCGAGGGCTTGTCGAAACGCTACGAAACTCCTTGGACACTCTCAATGTGTTATTTGGGAAGTGCATGCAAAAATCCATCGGGAGATTATTCCCCTAAGGCGCGTTTGCCTCCGCTCCCGTCGGAAAAACCGCACGGGGGCCCGTTCGGGCCGGAAATTCAAAATTGTCGAAACGCTACGAAACTTTGCAGATCCCTTCTATGTGTTATTTGGGACTTCCATGCAAAAATTCATCGGGAGATTATTCCCCTAAGGCGCGTTTGCCTCCGCTCCCGTTCATGGAGAAACCGCACACGCACGCGTTCCGGTCGGAAATTGAAAGTAGACCGAGGGCTTGTCGAAACGCTACGAAACTCCTTGGACACTCTCAATGTGTTATTTGGGAAGTGCATGCAAAAATCCATCGGGAGATTATTCCCCTAAGGCGCGTTTGCCTCCGCTCCCGTCGGAAAAACCGCACGGGGGCCCGTTCGGGCCGGAAATTCAAAATTGTCGAAACGCTACGAAACTTTGCAGATCCCTTCTATGTGTTATTTGGGACTTCCATGCAAAAATTCATCGGGAGATTATTCCCCTAAGGCGCGTTTGCCTCCGCTCCCGTTCATGGAGAAACCGCACACGCACGCGTTCCGGTCGGAAATTGAAAGTAGACCGAGGGCTTGTCGAAACGCTACGAAACTCCTTGGACACTCTCAATGTGTTATTTGGGAAGTGCATGCAAAAATCCATCGGGAGATTATTCCCCTAAGGCGCGTTTGCCTCCGCTCCCGTCGGAAAAACCGCACGGGGGCCCGTTCGGGCCGGAAATTCAAAATTGTCGAAACGCTACGAAACTTTGCAGATCCCTTCTATGTGTTATTTGGGACTTCCATGCAAAAATTCATCGGGAGATTATTCCCCTAAGGCGCGTTTGCCTCCGCTCCCGTTCATGGAGAAACCGCACACGCACGCGTTCCGGTCGGAAATTGAAAGTAGACCGAGGGCTTGTCGAAACGCTACGAAACTCCTTGGACACTCTCAATGTGTTATTTGGGAAGTGCATGCAAAAATCCATCGGGAGATTATTCCCCTAAGGCGCGTTTGCCTCCGCTCCCGTCGGAAAAACCGCACGGGGGCCCGTTCGGGCCGGAAATTCAAAATTGTCGAAACGCTACGAAACTTTGCAGATCCCTTCTATGTGTTATTTGGGACTTCCATGCAAAAATTCATCGGGAGATTATTCCCCTAAGGCGCGTTTGCCTCCGCTCCCGTTCATGGAGAAACCGCACACGCACGCGTTCCGGTCGGAAATTGAAAGTAGACCGAGGGCTTGTCGAAACGCTACGAAACTCCTTGGACACTCTCAATGTGTTATTTGGGAAGTGCATGCAAAAATCCATCGGGAGATTATTCCCCTAAGGCGCGTTTGCCTCCGCTCCCGTCGGAAAAACCGCACGGGGGCCCGTTCGGGCCGGAAATTCAAAATTGTCGAAACGCTACGAAACTTTGCAGATCCCTTCTATGTGTTATTTGGGACTTCCATGCAAAAATTCATCGGGAGATTATTCCCCTAAGGCGCGTTTGCCTCCGCTCCCGTTCATGGAGAAACCGCACACGCACGCGTTCCGGTCGGAAATTGAAAGTAGACCGAGGGCTTGTCGAAACGCTACGAAACTCCTTGGACACTCTCAATGTGTTATTTGGGAAGTGCATGCAAAAATCCATCGGGAGATTATTCCCCTAAGGCGCGTTTGCCTCCGCTCCCGTCGGAAAAACCGCACGGGGGCCCGTTCGGGCCGGAAATTCAAAATTGTCGAAACGCTACGAAACTTTGCAGATCCCTTCTATGTGTTATTTGGGACTTCCATGCAAAAATTCATCGGGAGATTATTCCCCTAAGGCGCGTTTGCCTCCGCTCCCGTTCATGGAGAAACCGCACACGCACGCGTTCCGGTCGGAAATTGAAAGTAGACCGAGGGCTTGTCGAAACGCTACGAAACTCCTTGGACACTCTCAATGTGTTATTTGGGAAGTGCATGCAAAAATCCATCGGGAGATTATTCCCCTAAGGCGCGTTTGCCTCCGCTCCCGTCGGAAAAACCGCACGGGGGCCCGTTCGGGCCGGAAATTCAAAATTGTCGAAACGCTACGAAACTTTGCAGATCCCTTCTATGTGTTATTTGGGACTTCCATGCAAAAATTCATCGGGAGATTATTCCCCTAAGGCGCGTTTGCCTCCGCTCCCGTTCATGGAGAAACCGCACACGCACGCGTTCCGGTCGGAAATTGAAAGTAGACCGAGGGCTTGTCGAAACGCTACGAAACTCCTTGGACACTCTCAATGTGTTATTTGGGAAGTGCATGCAAAAATCCATCGGGAGATTATTCCCCTAAGGCGCGTTTGCCTCCGCTCCCGTCGGAAAAACCGCACGGGGGCCCGTTCGGGCCGGAAATTCAAAATTGTCGAAACGCTACGAAACTTTGCAGATCCCTTCTATGTGTTATTTGGGACTTCCATGCAAAAATTCATCGGGAGATTATTCCCCTAAGGCGCGTTTGCCTCCGCTCCCGTTCATGGAGAAACCGCACACGCACGCGTTCCGGTCGGAAATTGAAAGTAGACCGAGGGCTTGTCGAAACGCTACGAAACTCCTTGGACACTCTCAATGTGTTATTTGGGAAGTGCATGCAAAAATCCATCGGGAGATTATTCCCCTAAGGCGCGTTTGCCTCCGCTCCCGTCGGAAAAACCGCACGGGGGCCCGTTCGGGCCGGAAATTCAAAATTGTCGAAACGCTACGAAACTTTGCAGATCCCTTCTATGTGTTATTTGGGACTTCCATGCAAAAATTCATCGGGAGATTATTCCCCTAAGGCGCGTTTGCCTCCGCTCCCGTTCATGGAGAAACCGCACACGCACGCGTTCCGGTCGGAAATTGAAAGTAGACCGAGGGCTTGTCGAAACGCTACGAAACTCCTTGGACACTCTCAATGTGTTATTTGGGAAGTGCATGCAAAAATCCATCGGGAGATTATTCCCCTAAGGCGCGTTTGCCTCCGCTCCCGTCGGAAAAACCGCACGGGGGCCCGTTCGGGCCGGAAATTCAAAATTGTCGAAACGCTACGAAACTTTGCAGATCCCTTCTATGTGTTATTTGGGACTTCCATGCAAAAATTCATCGGGAGATTATTCCCCTAAGGCGCGTTTGCCTCCGCTCCCGTTCATGGAGAAACCGCACACGCACGCGTTCCGGTCGGAAATTGAAAGTAGACCGAGGGCTTGTCGAAACGCTACGAAACTCCTTGGACACTCTCAATGTGTTATTTGGGAAGTGCATGCAAAAATCCATCGGGAGATTATTCCCCTAAGGCGCGTTTGCCTCCGCTCCCGTCGGAAAAACCGCACGGGGGCCCGTTCGGGCCGGAAATTCAAAATTGTCGAAACGCTACGAAACTTTGCAGATCCCTTCTATGTGTTATTTGGGACTTCCATGCAAAAATTCATCGGGAGATTATTCCCCTAAGGCGCGTTTGCCTCCGCTCCCGTTCATGGAGAAACCGCACACGCACGCGTTCCGGTCGGAAATTGAAAGTAGACCGAGGGCTTGTCGAAACGCTACGAAACTCCTTGGACACTCTCAATGTGTTATTTGGGAAGTGCATGCAAAAATCCATCGGGAGATTATTCCCCTAAGGCGCGTTTGCCTCCGCTCCCGTCGGAAAAACCGCACGGGGGCCCGTTCGGGCCGGAAATTCAAAATTGTCAAAACGCTACGAAACTTTGCAGATCCCTTCTATGTGTTATTTGGGACTTCCATGCAAAAATTCATCGGGAGATTATTCCCCTAAGGCGCGTTTGCCTCCGCTCCCGTTCATGGAGAAACCGCACACGCACGCGTTCCGGTCGGAAATTGAAAGTAGACCGAGGGCTTGTCGAAACGCTACGAAACTCCTTGGACACTCTCAATGTGTTATTTGGGAAGTGCATGCAAAAATCCATCGGGAGATTATTCCCCTAAGGCGCGTTTGCCTCCGCTCCCGTCGGAAAAACCGCACGGGGGCCCGTTCGGGCCGGAAATTCAAAATTGTCGAAACGCTACGAAACTTTGCAGATCCCTTCTATGTGTTATTTGGGACTTCCATGCAAAAATTCATCGGGAGATTATTCCCCTAAGGCGCGTTTGCCTCCGCTCCCGTTCATGGAGAAACCGCACACGCACGCGTTCCGGTCGGAAATTGAAAGTAGACCGAGGGCTTGTCGAAACGCTACGAAACTCCTTGGACACTCTCAATGTGTTATTTGGGAAGTGCATGCAAAAATCCATCGGGAGATTATTCCCCTAAGGCGCGTTTGCCTCCGCTCCCGTCGGAAAAACCGCACGGGGGCCCGTTCGGGCCGGAAATTCAAAATTGTCGAAACGCTACGAAACTTTGCAGATCCCTTCTATGTGTTATTTGGGACTTCCATGCAAAAATTCATCGGGAGATTATTCCCCTAAGGCGCGTTTGCCTCCGCTCCCGTTCATGGAGAAACCGCACACGCACGCGTTCCGGTCGGAAATTGAAAGTAGACCGAGGGCTTGTCGAAACGCTACGAAACTCCTTGGACACTCTCAATGTGTTATTTGGGAAGTGCATGCAAAAATCCATCGGGAGATTATTCCCCTAAGGCGCGTTTGCCTCCGCTCCCGTCGGAAAAACCGCACGGGGGCCCGTTCGGGCCGGAAATTCAAAATTGTCGAAACGCTACGAAACTTTGCAGATCCCTTCTATGTGTTATTTGGGACTTCCATGCAAAAATTCATCGGGAGATTATTCCCCTAAGGCGCGTTTGCCTCCGCTCCCGTTCATGGAGAAACCGCACACGCACGCGTTCCGGTCGGAAATTGAAAGTAGACCGAGGGCTTGTCGAAACGCTACGAAACTCCTTGGACACTCTCAATGTGTTATTTGGGAAGTGCATGCAAAAATCCATCGGGAGATTATTCCCCTAAGGCGCGTTTGCCTCCGCTCCCGTCGGAAAAACCGCACGGGGGCCCGTTCGGGCCGGAAATTCAAAATTGTCGAAACGCTACGAAACTTTGCAGATCCCTTCTATGTGTTATTTGGGACTTCCATGCAAAAATTCATCGGGAGATTATTCCCCTAAGGCGCGTTTGCCTCCGCTCCCGTTCATGGAGAAACCGCACACGCACGCGTTCCGGTCGGAAATTGAAAGTAGACCGAGGGCTTGTCGAAACGCTACGAAACTCCTTGGACACTCTCAATGTGTTATTTGGGAAGTGCATGCAAAAATCCATCGGGAGATTATTCCCCTAAGGCGCGTTTGCCTCCGCTCCCGTCGGAAAAACCGCACGGGGGCCCGTTCGGGCCGGAAATTCAAAATTGTCGAAACGCTACGAAACTTTGCAGATCCCTTCTATGTGTTATTTGGGACTTCCATGCAAAAATTCATCGGGAGATTATTCCCCTAAGGCGCGTTTGCCTCCGCTCCCGTTCATGGAGAAACCGCACACGCACGCGTTCCGGTCGGAAATTGAAAGTAGACCGAGGGCTTGTCGAAACGCTACGAAACTCCTTGGACACTCTCAATGTGTTATTTGGGAAGTGCATGCAAAAATCCATCGGGAGATTATTCCCCTAAGGCGCGTTTGCCTCCGCTCCCGTCGGAAAAACCGCACGGGGGCCCGTTCGGGCCGGAAATTCAAAATTGTCGAAACGCTACGAAACTTTGCAGATCCCTTCTATGTGTTATTTGGGACTTCCATGCAAAAATTCATCGGGAGATTATTCCCCTAAGGCGCGTTTGCCTCCGCTCCCGTTCATGGAGAAACCGCACACGCACGCGTTCCGGTCGGAAATTGAAAGTAGACCGAGGGCTTGTCGAAACGCTACGAAACTCCTTGGACACTCTCAATGTGTTATTTGGGAAGTGCATGCAAAAATCCATCGGGAGATTATTCCCCTAAGGCGCGTTTGCCTCCGCTCCCGTCGGAAAAACCGCACGGGGGCCCGTTCGGGCCGGAAATTCAAAATTGTCAAAACGCTACGAAACTTTGCAGATCCCTTCTATGTGTTATTTGGGACTTCCATGCAAAAATTCATCGGGAGATTATTCCCCTAAGGCGCGTTTGCCTCCGCTCCCGTTCATGGAGAAACCGCACACGCACGCGTTCCGGTCGGAAATTGAAAGTAGACCGAGGGCTTGTCGAAACGCTACGAAACTCCTTGGACACTCTCAATGTGTTATTTGGGAAGTGCATGCAAAAATCCATCGGGAGATTATTCCCCTAAGGCGCGTTTGCCTCCGCTCCCGTCGGAAAAACCGCACGGGGGCCCGTTCGGGCCGGAAATTCAAAATTGTCGAAACGCTACGAAACTTTGCAGATCCCTTCTATGTGTTATTTGGGACTTCCATGCAAAAATTCATCGGGAGATTATTCCCCTAAGGCGCGTTTGCCTCCGCTCCCGTTCATGGAGAAACCGCACACGCACGCGTTCCGGTCGGAAATTGAAAGTAGACCGAGGGCTTGTCGAAACGCTACGAAACTCCTTGGACACTCTCAATGTGTTATTTGGGAAGTGCATGCAAAAATCCATCGGGAGATTATTCCCCTAAGGCGCGTTTGCCTCCGCTCCCGTCGGAAAAACCGCACGGGGGCCCGTTCGGGCCGGAAAT
>CATIWC010002231.1:0-50035 GCA_948472305.1 Vicia faba | reverse complement strand
ACTTTCTAGCCTCATTATATAGTTTTAATTATTACGAACGTATATGAAATATATGTCATTAATTGATTGTCTTTTAACTTAGTTTCTTAGTGATAAAGTAACCTAAAATTTGGTGATGGATAAGAATAATAATATTGAAATTGTTTACATCTATTATACCATAATACAATGTGAATATGGTGAATAAATTTACTATCTAACCTCAATATATAGTTTTAATTATTACGAACGTATATGAAATATATGTCATTAACTAATAGTCTTTTAACTTTGTTTCTTAGTGATGAAGTAAACTAAAATTTGGTGATGGATAAGAAGAATGATATTGAAATTGTTTACATCTATTATACCATAATACAATGTGAATTTGGTGAATAAATTTACTATCTAACCTCATTATATAGTTTTAATTATTATGAACGTATATGAAATATAAGTCATAAATTAATAGTCTTTTAACTTAGTTTCTTAGTGATGAAGTAACCTAAATTTTGGTGATTGATTAGTAGAATAATATTGAAATTGTTTACATCTATTATACCATAATACAATGTGAATATGGTGAATAAATTTACTATCTAACCTCATTATATAGTTTTAATTATTACGAACGTATATGTAATATATGTCATAAATTAATAGTCTTTTAACTTAGTATCTTAGTGATGAAGTAACCTAAAATTTGGTGATGGATAAGAAGAATAATATTGAAATTGTTTACATCTATTATACAATAATACAATGAGAATATGGTGAATAAATTTACAATCTAACTTCATTATATAGTTTTAATTATTACGAACGTATATATAATATATATGTTATTTATTAATAGTCTTTCAACTTAGTTTCTAAGTGACGAAGTAGCCTAAAATTTGATGATGGATAAGAAGAATAATATTGAAATTGTTTACATCTATTATATCATAATGAAATGTGAATATGGTGAATAAATATACTATCTAACCTCAATATATAGTTTTAATTATTAAGAACGTATGTGAAATATATGTCGTTAACTAATAGTCTTTTAACTTAGTTTCTTAGTGATGAAGTAACCTAAAATTTGGTGATGGATAAGAAGAATAATATTGAAATTGTTTACATCTATTATACCATAATGAAATGTGAATATGGTGAATAAATATACTATCTAACCTCAATATATAGTTTTAATTATTACGAACGTATGTGAAATATATGTCGTTAACTAATAGTCTTTTAACTTAGTTTCTTAGTGATGAAGTAACCTAAAATTTGTGGATGGATAAGAAGAATAATATTGAAATTGTTTACATCTATTACACCATAATACAATGTGAATATGGTGAATAAATATACTTTCTAGCCTCATTATATAGTTTTAATTATTACGAACGTATAAGAAATATATGTTATTAATTGATTGTCTTTTAACTTAGTTTCTTAGTGATGAAGTAACCTAAAATTTGGTGATGGATACGAAGAATAATATTGAAATTGTTTACATCTATTATACCATAATACAATGTGAATATGGTGAATAAATTTACTATCTAACCTCAATATATAGTTTTAAATTATTACGGACGTATATGAAATATATGTCATTAACTAATAGTCTTTTAACTTTGTTACTTAGTGATGAAGTAAACAAAAATTTGGTGATGGATAAGAAGAATAATATTGAAATTGTTTACATCTATTATACCATAATACAATGTGAATTTGGTGAATAAATTTACTATCTAACCTCATTATATAGTTTTAATTATTATGAACGTATATGAAATATAAGTCATAAATTAATAGTCTTTTAACTTAGTTTCTTAGTGATGAAGTAACCTAAATTTTGGTGATGGATAAGAAGAATAATATTGAAATTGTTTACATCTATTATACTATAATTCAATGTGAATATGGTGAATAAATTTACAATCTAACCTCATTATATAGTTTTTATTATTACGAACGTATATAAAATATATGTTATTTATTAATAGTCTTAAACTTAGTTCCTTAGTGACGAAGTAGCCTAAAAATTTGGTGATGGATAAGAAGAATAATATTGAAATTGTTTACATTTATTATACCATAATACAATGTGAATATGGTGTATAAATATATTTTCTAGCCTCGTTATATAGTTTTAATTATTACGAACGTATACGAAATATATGTCATTAATTGATTGTCTTTTAACTTAGTTTCTAAGTGATGAAGTAACCTAGAATTTGGTGATGGATAAGAAGAATAATATTGAAATTGTTTACATCTATTATACCATAATACAATGTGAATATGGTGAATAAATTTACTATCTAACCTCAATATATCATTTTAATTATATCGAACGTATATGAAATATATGTCATTAACTAATAGTCTTTTAACTTTATTTCTTAGTGATAAAGTAAACTAAAATTTGGTGATGGATAAGAAGAAGAATATTGAAATTGTTTACATCTATTATACCATAATACAATGTGAATTTGGTGAATAAATTTACTATCTAACCTCATTATATAGTTTTAATTATCATGAACGTATATGAAATATAAGTCATAAATTAATAGACTTTTAACTTAGTTTCTTAGTGATGAAGTAACCTAAATTTTGGTGATGGATAAGAAGAATAATATTGAAATTGTTTACATCTATTATACCATAATATAATGTGAATATGGTGAATAAATTTACTATCTAACCTCATTATATAGTTTTAATTATTACGAACGTATATGTAATATATGTCATAAATTAATAGTCTTTTAGCTTAGTATCTTAGTGATGAAGTAACCTAAAATTTGGTGATGGATAAGAAGAATAATATTGAAATTGTTTACATCTATTATACCATAATACAATGGGAATATGGTGAATAAATTTACTATCTAACTTCATTATATAGTTTAATTATTATGAACGTATGTGAAATATATGTCATTAACTATAGTCTTTTAACTTAGTTTCTTAGTGATGAAGTAACTTAAAATTTGGTGATGGATAAGAAGAATAAAATTGAAATTGTTTACATCTATTACACCATAATTCAATGTGAATATGGTGAATAAATTTACAATCTAACCTCATTATATAGTTTTTATTATTACCAACGTATATAAAATATATGTTATTTATTAATAGTCTTTCAACATAGTTTCTTAGTGACGAAGTAGCCTAAAAATTTGGTGATGGATAAGAAAAAGAATATTGAAATTGTTTACATCTATTATACCATAATACAATGTGAATATGGTGAATAAATTTACTATCTAACCTCAATATATCATTTTAATTATATCGAACGTATATGAAATATATGTCATTAACTAATAGTCTTTTAACTTTATTTCTTAGTGATGAAGTAAACTAAAATTTGGTGATGGATAAGAAGAAGAATATTGAAATTGTTTACATCTATTATACCATAATACAATGTGAATTGGTGAATAAATTTACTATCTAACTCATTATATAGTTTTAATTATCATGAACGTATATGAAATATAAGTCATAAATTAATAGACTTTTAACTTAGTTTCTTAGTGATGAAGTAACCTAAATTTTGGTGATGGATAAGAAGAATAATATTGAAATTGTTTACATCTATTATACCATAATATAATGTGAATATGGTGAATAAATTTACTATCTAACCTCATTATATAGTTTTAATTATTACGAACGTATATGTAATATATGTCATAAATTAATAGTCTTTTAACTTAGTATCTTAGTGATGAAGTAACCTAAAATTTTGTGATGGATAAGAAGAATAATATTGAAATTGTTTACATCTATTATACCATAATACAATGGGAATATGGTGAATAAATTTACTATCTAACTTCATTATATAGTTTTAATTATTATGAACGTATGTGAAATATATGTCATTAACTATAGTCTTTTAACTTAGTTTCTTAGTGATGAAGTAACTTAAAATTTGGTGATGGATAAGAAGAATAAAATTGAAATTGTTTACATCTATTACACCATAATTCAATGTGAATATGGTGAATAAATTTACAATCTAACCTCATTATATAGTTTTTATTATTACCAACGTATATAAAATATATGTTATTTATTAATAGTCTTTCAACATAGTTTCTTAGTGACGAAGTAGCCTAAAATTTGGTGATGGATAAGAAAAAGAATATTGAAATTGTTTACATCTATTATACCATAATACAATGTGAATATGGTGAATAAATTTACTATCTAACCTCAATATATCATTTTAATTATATCGAACGTATATGAAATATATGTCATTAACTAATAGTCTTTTAACTTTATTTCTTAGTGATGAAGTAAACTAAAATTTGGTGATGGATAAGAAGAAGAATATTGAAATTGTTTACATCTATTATACCATAATACAATGTGAATTTGGTGAATAAATTTACTATCTAACCTCATTATATAGTTTTAATTATCATGAACGTATATGAAATATAAGTCATAAATTAATAGACTTTTAACTTAGTTTCTTAGTGATGAAGTAACCTAAATTTTGGTGATGGATAAGAAGAATAATATTGAAATTGTTTACATCTATTATACCATAATATAATGTGAATATGGTGAATAAATTTACTATCTAACCTCATTATATAGTTTTAATTATTACGAACGTATATGTAATATATGTCATAAATAATAGTCTTTTAACTTAGTATCTTAGTGATGAAGTAACCTAAAATTTGGTGATGGATAAGAAGAATAATATTGAAATTCTTTACATCTATTATACCATAATACAATGGGAATATGGTGAATAAATTTACTATCTAACTTCATTATATAGTTTTAATTATTATGAACGTATGTGAAATATATGTCATTAACTATAGTCTTTTAACTTAGTTTCTTAGTGATGAAGTAACTTAAAATTTGGTGATGGATAAGAAGAATAAAATTGAAATTGTTTACATCTATTATACCATAATTCAATGTGAATATGGTGAATAAATTTACAATCTAACCTCATTATATAGTTTTTATTATTACCAACGTATTAAAATATATGTTATTTATTAATAGTCTTTCAACATAGTTTCTTAGTGACGAAGTAGCCTAAAAATTTGGTGATGGATAAGAAGAATAATATTGAAATTGTATACATTTATTATACCATAATACAATGTGAATATGGTGCATAAATTTACTATCTAACCTCAATATATAGTTTTAATTATTACGAGCATATATGAAATATATGTCATTAACTATAGTCTTTTAACTTAGTTTCTTAGTGATGAAGTAACCTAAAATTTGGTGATGGATAAGAAGAATAATATATAAATTGTGTACATCTATTACACCATAATACAATGTGAATATGGTGAATAAATATACTTTCTAGCCTCATTATATAGTTTTAATTATTACGAACGTATATGAAATATATGTCATTAATTGATTGTCTTTAACTTAGTTTCTTAGTGATGAAGTAACCTAAAATATGACAATGGATAAGAAGAATAATATTGAAATTGTTTACATCTATTATACCATAATACAATGTGAATATGGTGAATAAATTTACTATCTAACCTCAATATATCATTTTAATTATATCGAACGTATATGAAATATATGTCATTAACTAATAATCTTTTAACTTTGTTTCTTAATGATGAAGTAAACTAAAATTTGGTGATGGATAAGAAGAATAATATTGAAATTGTTTACATCTATTATACCATAATACAATGTGAATTTGGTGAATAAATTTACTATCTAACCTCATTACAAAGTTTTAATTATTATGAACGTATATGAAATATAAGTCATAAATTAATAGTCTTTTAACTTAGTTTCTTAGTGATGAAGTAACCTAAAATTTGGTGATGGATAAGAATAATAATATTGAAATTGTTTACATCTATTATACCATAATATAATGTGAATATGGTGAATAAATTTACTATCTAACCTCATTATATAGTTTTAATTATTACGAACGTATATGTAATATATGTCATAAATTAATAGTCTTTTAACTTAGTATCTTAGTGATGAAGTAACCTAAAATTTGGTGATGGATAAGAAGAATAATATTGAAATTGTTTACATCTATTATACCATAATACAATGGGATATGGTGAATAAATTTACTATCTAACTTCATTATATAGTTTTAATTATTACGAACGTATATGAAATATATGTCATTAACTATAGTCTTTTAACTTAGTTTCTTAGTGATGTAGTAACCTAAAATTTGGTGATGGATAAGAAGAATAAAATTGAAATTGTTTACATCTATTATACCATAATTCAATGTGAATATGGTGAATAAATTTACAATCTACCTCATTATATAGTTTTTGTTATTACCAACGTATATAAAATATATGTTATTTATTAATAGTCTTTCAACTTAGTTTCTTAGTGACGAAGTAGCCTAAAAATTTGGTGATGGATAAGAAGAATAATATTGAAATTGTTTACATTTACTATACCATAATACAATGTGAATATGGTGCATAAATTTTACTATCTAACCTCAATATATAGTTTTAATTATTACGAGCGTATATGAAATATATGTCATTAACTATAGTCTTTTAACTTGGTTTCTTAGTGATGAAGTAGCCTAAAATTTGGTGATGGATAAGAAGAATAATATCGAAATTGTTTACATCTATTACACCATAATACAATGTGAATTTGGTGAATAAATATACTTTCTAGCCTCATTATATAGTTTTAATTATTACGAACGTATATGAAATATATGTCATTAATTGATTGTCTTTTAACTTAGTTTCTCAGTGATGAAGTAACCTAAAATTTGGTGATGGATAAGAAGAATAATATTGAAATTGTTTACATCTATTATACCATAATACAATGTGAATATGGTGAATAAATTTACTATCTAACCTCAATATATAGTTTCAATTATTACGAACGTATATGAAATATATGTCATTAACTAATAGTCTTTTAACTTTGTTTCTTAGTGATGAAGTAAACTAAAATTTGGTGATGGATAAGAAGAATAATATTGAAATTGTTTACATATATTATACCATAATACAATGTGAATTTGGTGAATAAATTTACTATCTAACCTCATTATATAGTTTTAATTATTATGAACGTATATGAAATATAAGTCATAAATTAATAGTCTTTTAACTTAGTTTCTTAGTGACGAAGTAACCTAAATTTTGGTGATGGATAATAAGAATAATATTGAAATTGTTTACATCTATTATACCATAATACAATGTGAATATGGTGAATAAATTTACTATCTAACCTCATTATATAGTTTTAATTATTAAGAACGTATATGTAATATATGTCATAAATTAATAGCCTTTTAACTTAGTATCTTAGTGATGAAGTAACCTAAAATTTTGTGATGGATAAGAAGAATAATATTTAAATTATTTACATCTATTATACAATAATACAATGTGAATATGGTGAATAAATATACTATCTAACTTCATTATATAGTTTTAATTGTTACGAACGTATATGAAATATATGTCATTAACTATAGTCTTTTAACTTAGTTTTTTAGTGATGAAGTAACCTAAAATTTGGTGATGGATAAGAAGAATAAAATTGAAATTGTTTACATCTATTATACCATAATTCAATGTGAATATGGTGAATAAATTTACAATCTAACCTCATTATATAGTTTTTATTATTACGAACGTATATAAAATATATGTTATTTATTAATAGTCTTTTAACTTAGTTTCTTAGTTACGAAGTAGCCTAAAATTTGGTGATGGATAAGAAGAATAATATTGAAATTGTTCATTTATTATACCATAATACAATGTGAATATGGTGCATAAATTTACTATCTAACCTCAATATATAGTTTTAATTATTACGAGCGTATATGAAATATATGTCATTAACTAATAGTCTTTTAACATAGTTTCTTAGTGACGAAGTAACCTAAAATTTGGTGATGGATAAGACGAATAATATTGAAATTGTTTACATTTATTATACCATAATACAATGTGAATATGGTGACATAAATATACTTTCTAGCCTCATTATATAGTTTTAATTATTACGAACGTATATGAAATATATATCATTAATTGATTGTCTTTTAACT
The DNA here is from genome assembly GCA_948472305.1 of Vicia faba. Classification (NCBI taxonomy): domain Eukaryota; kingdom Viridiplantae; phylum Streptophyta; class Magnoliopsida; order Fabales; family Fabaceae; genus Vicia; species Vicia faba. The sequence continues at coordinate 41,943 of CATIWC010002231.1, read as the reverse complement.
TAGTTTCTTAGTGATAAAGTAATCTAAAATTTGGTGATGGATAAGAATAATAATATTGAAATTGTTTACATCTATTATACCATAATACAATGTGAATATTGTGAATAAATTCACTATCTAACCTCAATATATAGTTTTTAATTATTACGAACGTATAGGAAATATATGTCATTAATTGATTGTCTTTTAACTTAGTTTCTTAGTGATTAAGTAACCTAAAATTTGGTGATGGATAAGAAGAAGAATATTGAAATTGTTTACATCTATTATACCATAATACAATGTGAATATGGTGAATAAATTTACTATCTATCCTCAATATATAGTTTTAATTATTACGAACGTATATGAAATATATGTCATTAACTAATAGTCTTTTCACTTTGTTTGTTAGTGATGAAGTAAACTAAAATTTGGTGATGGATAAGAAGAATAATATTGAAATTGTTTACATCTATTATACCATAATACAATGTGAATTTGGTGAATAAATTTACTATCTAACCTCATTATATAGTTTTAATTATTATGAACGTATATGAAATATAAGTCATAAATTAATAGTCTTTTAACTTGGTTTCTTAGTGATGAAGTAACCTAAATTTTGGTGATGGATAAGAAGAATAATATTGAAATTGTTTACATCTATTATACCATAATACAATGTGAATATGGTGAATAAATTTACTATCTAACCTCATTATATAGTTTTAATTATTATGAACGTATATGAAATATAAGTCATAAATTAATAGTCTTTTAACTTAGTTTCTTAGTGATGAAGTAACCTAAAATTTGGTGATGGATAAGAAGAATAATATTGAAATTGTTTACATCTATTATACCCATAACTCAATACGAATATGGTGAATAAATTTACAATCTAACCTCATTATATAGTTTTTATTATTACGAACGTATATAATATATATGTTATTTATTAATAGTCTTTCAACTTAGTTTCTTAGTGACGAAGTAACCTAAAATTTGGTGATGGATAAGAAGAATAATATTGAAATTGTTTATATTTATTATACCATAATACAATGCGAATATGGTGCATAAATTTCCTATCTAACCTCAATATATAGTTTTAATTATTACGAGTGTATATGAAAATATATGTCATTAACTAATAGACTTTTAACTTAGTTTCGTAGTGACGAAGTAACCTAAAATTTGGTGATGGATAAGAAGAATAATATTGAAATTGTTTACATTTATTATACCATAATACAATGTGAATATGGTGAATAAATATACTTTCTAGCCTCATTATATAGTTTTTATTATTACGGACGTATATGAAATATATGTCATTAATTGATTGTCTTTTAACTTAGTTTCTTAGTGATTAAGTAACCTAAAATTTGGTGATGGATAAGAAGAATAATATTGAAATTGTTTACATCTATTATACCATAATACAATGTGAATATGGTGAATAAATTTACTATCTAACCTCAATATATAGTTTTAATTATTACGAACGTATATGAAATATATGTCATTAACTAATAGTCTTTTAACTTTGTTTGTTAGTGATGAAGTAAACTAAAATTTGGTGATGGATAAGAAGAATAATATTGAAATTGTTTACATCTATTATACTATAATACAATGTGTATTTGGTGAATAAATTTAATATCTAACCTCATTATATAGTTTTAATTATTATGAACGTATATGAATTATAAGTCATAAATTAATACTCTTTTAACTTAGTTTCTTAGTGATGAAGTAACCTAAATTTTGGTGATGGATAAGAAGAATAATATTGAAATTGTTTACATCTTTTATACCATAATATAATGTGAATATGGTGAATAAATTTTGTATCTAACCTCATTATATAGTTTTAATTATTACGAACGTATATGTAATATATGTCATAAATTAATAGTCTTTTAACTTAGTATCTTAGTGATGAAGTAACCTAAAATTTGGTGATGGATAAGAAGAATAATATTGAAATTGTTTACATCTATTATACCATAATACAATGTGAATATGGTGAATAAATTTACTATCTAACTTCATTATATAGTTTTAACTATTACGAACGTATATGAAATATATGTCATTAACTATAGTATTTTAACTTAGGTTCTTAGTGATGAAGTAACCTAAAATTTGGTGATGGATAAGAAGAATAAAATTGAAATTGTTTACATCTATTATACCATAATTCAATGTGAATATGGTGAATAAATTTACAATCTAACTTCATTATATATTTTTAATTATTACGAACGTATATGAAATAAATGTCATTAACTATAGTCTTTGAACTTAGTTTCTTAGTGATGAAGTAACTTAAAATTTAGTGATGGATAAGAAGAATAAAATTGAAATTGTTTACATCTATTATACCATAATTCAATGTGAATATGGTGAATAAATTTACAATCTAACCTCATTATATAGTTTTTATTATTACGAACGTATATAAAATATATGTTATTTATTAATAGTCTTTCAACTTAGTTTCTTAGTGACGAAGTAGCCTAAAATTTGGTGATGGATAAGAAGAATAATATTCAAATTGTTTATATTTATTATACCATAATACAATATGAATATGGTGCATAAACTTACTATCTAACCTCAATATATAGTTTTAATTATTACGAGCGTATATGAAATATATGTCATTAACTAATAGTCTTTTAACTTAGTTTCTTAGTGACGAAGTAACCTAAAATTTGGTGATGGATAAGAATAATAATATTGAAATTGTTTACATTTATTATACCATAATACACTGTGAATATGGTGAATAAATATACTTTCTAGCCCCATTATATAGTTTTAATTATTACGAACGTATATGAAATATATGTCATTAATTGATTGTCTTTTAACTTAGTTTCTTAGTGATGAAGTAACCTAAAATTTGGTGATGGATAAGAAGAATAATATTGAAATTGTTTACATCTATTATCCCATAACACAATGTGAATATGGTGAATAAATTTACTATCTAACCTCATTATATAGTTTTAATTATTACGAACGTATATGTAATATATGTCATAAATTAATAGTCTTTTAACTTAGTATCTTAGTGATGAAGTAACCTAAAATTTGGTGATGGATAAAAAGAATAATATTGAAATTGTTTACATTTATTATACCATAATACAATGGGAATATGGTGAATAAATTTACTATCTAACCTCATTATATAGTTTTAATTATTATGAACGTATATGAAATATAAGTCATAAATTAATAATCTTTTAACTTATTTTCTTATTGATGAAGTAACCTAAATTTTGGTGATGGATAAGAAGAATAATATTGAAATTGTTTATATTTATTATACCATAATACAATGTGAATATGGTGCATAAATTTACTATCTAACCTCAATATATAGTTTTAATTATTATGAGCGTATATGAAATATATGTCATTAACTAATAGTCTTTTAACTTAGTTTCTTAGTGACGAAGTTACCTAAAATTTGGTGATGGATAAGTAGAATAATATTGAAATTGTTTACATTTATTATACCATAATACAATATGAATATGGTGAATAAATATACTTTCTAGACACATTATATAGTTTTAATTATTACGAACGTATATGAAATATATGTCATTAATTGATTGTCTTTTAACTTAGTTTCTTAGTGATGAAGTAACCTAAAATTTGGTGATGGATAAGAAGAATAATATTGAAATTGTTTACATCTATTATCCCATAACACAATGTGAATATGGTGCATAAATTTACTATCTAACCTCAATATATAGTTTTAATTATTACGAACGTATATGAAATATATGTCATTAACTAATAGTCTTTTAACTTTGTTTCTTAGTGATGATGTAAACTAAAATTTGGTGATGGATAAGAATAATAATATTGAATTTGTTTACATCTATTATACCATAATACAATGTGAATTTGGTGAATAAATTTACTATCTAACCTCATTATATAGTTTTAATTATTATGAACGTATATGAAATATAAGTCATAAATTAATAGTCTTTTAAATCAGTTTCTTAGTGATGAAGTAACCTAAATTTTGGTGATGGATAAGAATAATAATATTGAAATTGTTTACATCTATTATACCATAATACTATGTGAATATGGTGAATAAATTTACTATCTAACCTCATTATATAGTTTTAATTATTACGAACGTATATGTAATATATGTCATAAATTAATAGTCTTTTAACTTAGCATCTTAGTGATGAAGTAACCTAAAATTTGGTGTTGGATAAGAAGAATAATATTGAAATTATTTACATCTATTATACCATAATACAATATGAATATGTTGAATAAATTTACTATCTAACTTCATTATATAGTTTTAATTATTACGAACGTATATGAAATATATGTCATTAACTATAGTCTTTTAACTTAGTTTCTTAGTGATGAAGTAACCTAAAATTTGGTGATGGATAAGAAGAATAAAATTGAAATTGTTTACATCTATTATACCATAATTCAATGTGAATATGGTGAATAAATTTACAATCTAACCTCATTATATAGTTTTTATTATTACGAACGTATATGAAATATATGTCATTAACTAATAGTCTTTTAACTTTGTTTCTTAGTGATGAAGTAAACTAAAATTTGGTGATGGATAAGAATAATAATATTGAATTTGTTTACATCTATTATACCATAATACAATGTGAATATGGTGCATAAGTTTACTATCTAACCTCAATATATAGTTTTAATTATTAGAACGTATATGAAATATATGTCATTAACTAATAGTCCTTTAACTTTGTTTCATAGTGATGAAGTAAACTAAACTTTGGTGATGGATAAGAAGAATAATATTGAAATTGTTTACATCTATTATACCATAATACAATGTGAATATGGTGAATAAATTTACTATCTAACCTCAATATATAGTTTTAATTATTACGAACGTATATGAAATATATGTCATTAATTGATTGTCTTTTAACTTAGTTTCTTTGTGATTAAGTAACCTAAAATTTGGTGATGGATAAGAAGAATAATATTGAAATTGTTTACATCTATTATACCATAATACAATGTGAATATGGTGAATAAATTTACTATCTAACCTCAATATATAGTTTTAATTATTACGAGCGTATATGAAATATATGTCATTAACTAATAGTCTTTTAACTTAGTTTCTTAGTGACGAAGTAACCTAATATTTGGTGATGGATAAGAAGAATAATATTGAAATTGTTTACATTTATTATACCATAATACAATGTGAATATGGTGAATAAATATACTTTCTAGCCTCATTATATAGTTTTAATTATTATGAACGTATATGAAATATATGTCATTAATTGATTGTCTTTTAACTTAGTTTCTTAGTGATTAAGTAACCTAAAATTTGGTGATGGATAAGAAGAATAATATTGAAATTGTTTACATCTATTATACCATAATACAATGTGAATATGGTGAATAAATTTACTATCTAACCTCAATATATAGTTTTAATTATTACGAACGTATATGAAATATAAGTCATAAATTAATAGTCTTTTAACTTAGTTTCTTAGTGATGAAGTAACCTAAATTTTGGTGATGGATAAGAAGAATAATATTGAAATTGTTTACATCTATTATATCATAATACAATGTGAATATGATTAATAAATTTACTATCTAACCTCATTATATAGTTTTAATTATTACGAACGTATATGTAATATATGTCATAAATTAATAGTCTTTTAACTTAGTATCTTAGTGATGAAGTAACCTAAAATTTGGTGATGGATAAAAAGAAAAATATTGAAATTGTTTACATTTATTATACCATAATACAATGGGAATATGGTGATTAAATTTACTATCTAACTTCATTATATAGTTTTAATTATTACGAACGTATATGAAATATATCTTATTTATTAATAGTCTTTCAACTTAGTTTCTTAGTGACGAAGTAGCCTAAAATTTGGTGATGGATAAGAAGAATAATATTGAAATTGTTTATATTTATTATACCATAATACAATGTGAATATGGTGCATAAATTTACTATCTAACCTCAATATATAGTTTTAATTATTACGAGCGTATATGAAATATATGTCATTAACTAATAGTCTTTTAACTTAGTTTCTTAGTGACGAAGTAACCTAAAATTTGGTGATGGATAAGAAGAATAATATTGAAATTGTTTACATTTATTATACCATAATACAATGTGAATATGGTGAATAAATATACTTTCTAGCCTCATTATATAGTTTTAATTATTACGAACGTATATGAAATATATATCATTAATTGATTGTCTTTTAACTTTGTTTCTTAGTGATGAAGTAAACTAAAATTTTGTGATGGATAAGAAGAATAATATTGAAATTGTTTACATCTATTATACCATAATACAATGTGAATTTGGTGAATAAATTTTACTATCTAACCTCATTATATAGTTTTAATTATTATGAACGTATATGAAATATAAGTCATAAATTAATAGTCTTTTAACTTAGTTTCTTAGTGATGAAGTAACCTAAATTTTGGTGATGGATAAGAAGAATAATATTGAAATTGTTTACATCTATTATACCATAATACAATGTTAATATGGTGAATAAATTTACTATCTAACCTCATTATATAGTTTTAATTATTACGAACGTATATGTAATATATGTCATAAATTAATAGTCTTTTAACTTAGTATCTTAGTGATGAAGTAACCTAAAATTTGGTGATGGATAAGAAAAATAATATTGAAATTGTTTACATCTATTATACCATAATACAATGTGAATTTGGTGAATAAATTTACTATCTAACCTCATTATATAGTTTTAATTATTATGAACGTATATGAAATATAAGTCATAAATTAATAATCTTTTAACTTATTTTCTTATTGATGAAGTAACCTAAATTTTGGTGATGGATAAGAAGAATAATATTGAAATTGTTTATATTTATTATACCATAATACAATGTGAATATGGTGCATAAATTTACTATCTAACCTCAATATATAGTTTTAATTATTACGAGTGTATATGAAATATATGTCATTAACTAATAGACTTTTAACTTAATTTCGTAGTGACGAAGTAACCTAAAATTTGGTGATGGATAAGAAGAATAATATTGAAATTGTTTACATTTATTATACCATAATACAATGTGAATATGGTGAATAAATATACTTTCTAGCCTCATTATATAGTTTTTATTATTACGGACGTATATGAAATATATGTCATTAATTGATTGTCTTTTAACTTAGTTTCTTAGTGATTAAGTAACCTAAAATTTGGTGATGGATAAGAAGAATAATATTGAAATTGTTTACATCTATTATACCATAATACAATGTGAATATGGTGAATAAATTTACTATCTAACCTCAATATATAGTTTTAATTATTACGAACGTATATGAAATATATGTCATTAACTAATAGTCTTTTAACTTTGTTTGTTAGTGATGAAGTAAACTAAAATTTGGTGATGGATAAGAAGAATAATATTGAAATTGTTTACATCTATTATACCATAATACAATGTGAATTTGGTGAATAAATTTACTATCTAACCTCATTATATAGTTTTAATTATTATGAACGTATATGAAATATAAGTCATAAATTAATACTCTTTTAACTTAGTTTCTTAGTGATGAAGTAACCTAAATTTTGGTGATGGATAAGAAGAATAATATTGAAATTGTTTACATTTATTATACCATAATACAATGTGAATATGGTGAATAAATTTACTATCTAACCTCATTATATAGTTTTAATTATTACGAACGTATATGTAATATATGTCATAAATTAATAGTCTTTTAACTTAGCATCTTAGTGATGAAGTAACCTAAAATTTGGTGTTGGATAAGAAGAATAATATTGAAATTATTTACATCTATTATACCATAATACAATATGAATATGTTGAATAAATTTACTATCTAACTTCATTATATAGTTTTAATTATTACGAACGTATATGAAATATATGTCATTAACTATAGTCTTTTAACTTAGTTTCTTAGTGATGAAGTAACCTAAAATTTGGTGATGGATAAGAAGAATAAAATTGAAATTGTTTACATCTATTATACCATAATTCAATGTTAATATGGTGAATAAATTTACAATCTAACCTCATTATATAGTTTTTATTATTACGAACGTATATGAAATATATGTCATTAACTAATAGTCTTTTAACTTTGTTTCTTAGTGATGAAGTAAACTAAAATTTGGTGATGGATAAGAATAATAATATTGAATTTGTTTACATCTATTATACCATAATACAATGTGAATATGGTGCATAAGTTTACTATCTAACCTCAATATATAGTTTTAATTATTAGAACGTATAAGAAATATATGTCATTAACTAATAGTCCTTTAACTTTGTTTCTTAGTGACGAAGTAACCTAAAATTTGGTGATGGATAAGAAGAATAATATTGAAATTGTTTACATCTATTATACCATAATTCAATGTGAATATGGTGAATAAATTTACTTTCTAGCCTCATTATATAGTTTTAATTATTACGAACGTATATGAAATATATGTCATTAATTGATTGTCTTTTAACTTAGTTTCTTAGTGATTAAGTAACCTAAAATTTGGTGATGGATAAGAAGAATAATATTGAAATTGTTTACATCTATTATACCATAATACAATGTGAATATGGTGAATAAATTTACTATCTAACCTCAATATATAGTTTTAATTATTACGAACGTATATGAAATATATGTCATTAACTAATAGTCTTTTAACATTGTTTCTTAGTGATGAAGTAAACTAAAATTTGGTGATGGATAAGAAAAATAATATTGAAATTGTTTATATCTATTATACCATAATACAATGTGAATTTGGGTGAATAAATTAACTATCTAACCTCATTATATAGTTTTAATTATTATGAACGTATATGAAATATAAGTCATAAATTAATAGTCTTTTAACTTAGTTTCTTAGTGATGAAGTAACCTAAATTTTGGTGATGGATAAGAAGAATAATATTGAAATTGTTTACATCTATTATATCATAATACAATGTGAATATGATTAATAAATTTACTATCTAACCTCATTATATAGTTTTAATTATTACGAACGTATATGTAATATATGTCATAAATTAATAGTCTTTTAACTTAGTATCTTAGTGATGAAGTAACCTAAAATTTGGTGATGGATAAAAAGAAAAATATTGAAATTGTTTACATTTATTATACCATAATACAATGGGAATATGGTGATTAAATTTACTATCTAACTTCATTATATAGTTTTAATTATTACGAACGTATATGAAATATATCTTATTTATTAATAGTCTTTCAACTTAGTTTCTTAGTGACGAAGTAGCCTAAAATTTGGTGATGGATAAGAAGAATAATATTGAAATTGTTTATATTTATTATACCATAATACAATGTGAATATAGTGCATAAATTTACTATCTAACCTCAATATATAGTTTTAATTATTACGAGCGTATATGAAATATATGTCATTAACTAATAGTCTTTTAACTTAAGTTTCTTAGTGACGAAGTAACCTAAAATTTGGTGATGGATAAGAAGAATAATATTGAAATTGTTTACATTTATTATACCATAATACAATGTGAATATGGTGAATAAATATACTTTCTAGCCTCATTATATAGTTTTAATTATTACGAACGTATATGAAATATATATCATTAATTGATTGTCTTTTAACTTTGTTTCTTAGTGATGAAGTAAACTAAAATTTTGTGATGGATAAGAAGAATATATTGAAATTGTTTACATCTATTATACCATAATACAATGTGAATTTGGTGAATAAATTTACTATCTAACCTCATTATATAGTTTTAATTATTATGAACGTATATGAAATATAAGTCATAAATTAATAGTCTTTTAACTTAGTTTCTTAGTGATGAAGTAACCTAAATTTTGGTGATGGATAAGAAGAATAATATTGAAATTGTTTACATCTATTATACCATAATACAATGTTAATATGGTGAATAAATTTACTATCTAACCTCATTATATAGTTTTAATTATTACGAACGTATATGTAATATATGTCATAAATTAATAGTCTTTTAACTTAGTATCTTAGTGATTAAGTAACCTAAAATTTGGTGATGGATAAGAAAAATAATATTGAAATTGTTTACATCTATTATACCATAATACAATGTGAATTTGGTGAATAAATTTACTATCTAACCTCATTATATAATTTTAATTATTATGAACGTATATGAAATATAAGTCATAAATTAATAATCTTTTAACTTATTTTCTTATTGATGAAGTAACCTAAATTTTTGGTGATGGATAAGAAGAATAATATTGAAATTGTTTATATTTATTATACCATAATACAATGTGAATATGGTGCATAAATTTACTATCTAACCTCAATATATAGTTTTAATTATTACGAGTGTATATGAAATATATGTCATTAACTAATAGACTTTTAACTTAATTTCGTAGTGACGAAGTAACCTAAAATTTGGTGATGGATAAGAAGAATAATATTGAAATTGTTTACATTTATTATACCATAATACAATGTGAATATGGTGAATAAATATACTTTCTAGCCTCATTATATAGTTTTTATTATTACGGACGTATATGAAATATATGTCATTAATTGATTGTCTTTTAACTTAGTTTCTTAGTGATTAAGTAACCTAAAATTTGGTGATGGATAAGAAGAATAATATTGAAATTGTTTACATCTATTATACCATAATACAATGTGAATATGGTGAATAAATTTACTATCTAACCTCAATATATAGTTTTAATTATTACGAACGTATATGAAATATATGTCATTAACTAATAGTCTTTTAACTTTGTTTGTTAGTGATGAAGTAAACTAAAATTTGGTGATGGATAAGAAGAATAATATTGAAATTGTTTACATCTATTATACCATAATACAATGTGAATTTGGTGAATAAATTTACTATCTAACCTCATTATATAGTTTTAATTATTTATAAACGTATATGAAATATAAGTCATAAATTAATACTCTTTTAACTTAGTTTCTTAGTGATGAAGTAACCTAAATTTTGGTGATGGATAAGAAGAATAATATTGAAATTGTTTACATTTATTATACCATAATACAATGTGAATATGGTGAATAAATTTACTATCTAACCTCATTATATAGTTTTAATTATTACGAACGTATATGTAATATATGTCATAAATTAATAGTCTTTTAACTTAGCATCTTAGTGATGAAGTAACCTAAAATTTGGTGTTGGATAAGAAGAATAATATTGAAATTATTTACATCTATTATACCATAATACAATATGAATATGTTGAATAAATTTACTATCTAACTTCATTATATAGTTTTAATTATTACGAACGTATATGAAATATATGTCATTAACTATAGTCTTTTAACTTAGTTTCTTAGTGATGAAGTAACCTAAAATTTGGTGATGGATAAGAAGAATAAAATTGAAATTGTTTACATCTATTATACCATAATTCAATGTTAATATGGTGAATAAATTTACAATCTAACCTCATTATATAGTTTTTATTATTACGAACGTATATGAAATATATGTCATTAACTAATAGTCTTTTAACTTTGTTTCTTAGTGATGAAGTAAACTAAAATTTGGTGATGGATAAGAATAATAATATTGAATTTGTTTACATCTATTATACCATAATACAATGTGAATATGGTGCATAAGTTTACTATCTAACCTCAATATATAGTTTTAATTATTAGAACGTATAAGAAATATATGTCATTAACTAATAGTCCTTTAACTTTGTTTCTTAGTGACGAAGTAACCTAAAATTTGGTGATGGATAAGAAGAATAATATTGAAATTGTTTACATCTATTATACCATAATTCAATGTGAATATGGTGAATAAATTTACTTTCTAGCCTCATTATATAGTTTTAATTATTACGAACGTATATGAAATATATGTCATTAATTGATTGTCTTTTAACTTAGTTTCTTAGTGATTAAGTAACCTAAAATTTGGTGATGGATAAGAAGAATAATATTGAAATTGTTTACATCTATTATACCATAATACAATGTGAATATGGTGAATAAATTTACTATCTAACCTCAATATATAGTTTTAATTATTAGGAGCGTATATGAAATATATTTCATTAACTAATAGTCTTTTAACTTAGTTTCTTAGTGACGAAGTAACCTAATATTTGGTGATGGATAAGAAGAATAATATTGAAATTGTTTACATTTATTATACCATAATACAATGTGAATATGGTGAATAAATAAACTTTCTAGCCTCATTATATAGTTTTAATTATTATGAACGTATATGAAATATATGTCATTAATTGATTGTCTTTTAACTTAGTTTCTTAGTGATGAAGTAACCTAAAATTTGGTGATGGATAAGAAGAATAATATTGAAATTGTTTATATCTATTATACCATAATACAATGTGAATATGGTGAATAAATTTACTATCTAACCTCATTATATAGTTTTAATTATTACGAACGTATATGTAATATATGTCATAAATTAATAGTCTTTTAACTTAGCATCTTAGTGATGAAGTAACCTAAAATTTGGTGATGGATAAGAGGAATAATATTGAAATTATTTACATCTATTATACCATAATACAATGTGAATATGGTGAAAAAATTTACTATCTAACTTCATTATATAGTTTTAATTATTACGAACGTATATGAAATATATGTCATTAACTATAGTCTTTTAACTTAGTTTCTTAGTGATGAGGTAACCTAAATTTTGGTGATGGATAAGAAGAATAATATTGAAATTGTTTACATCTATTATACCATAATACAATGTGAATATGGTGAATAAATTTACTATCTAACCTCATTATATAGTTTTAATTATTACGAACGTATATGTAATATATGTCATAAATTAATAGTCTTTTAACTTAATATCTTAATGATGAAGTAACCTAAAATTTGGTGATAGATAAGAAGAATAATATTGAAATTGGTTACATTCATTATACCATAATACAATGTGAATATGGTGCATAAATTTACTATCTAACCTCAATATATAGTTTTAATTATACGAGCGTATATGAAATATATGTCATTAACTAATAGTTTTTTTAACTTAGTTTCTTAGTGACGTAGTAACCTAAAATTTGGTGATGGATAAGAAGAATCATATTAAAATTGTTTACTTTTATTATACCATAATACAATATGAATATGGTGCGTAAATTTACTATCTAAACTCAATAAATAGTTTTAATTATTATGAACGTATATGAAATATATGTCATTAACTAATAGTCTTTTAACTTAGTTTCTTAGTGATGAAGTAAACTAAAATTTGGTGATGGATAAGAAGAATAATATTGAAATTGTTTACATCTATTATACCATATCACAATGTGAATTTGGTGAATAAATTAACTATCTAACCTCATTATATAATTTTAATTATTATGAACGTATATGAAATATAAGTCATAAATTAATAGTCTTTTAACTTAGTTTCTTAGTAATGAAGTAACCTAAATTTTGGTGTTGGATAAGAAGAATAATATTGAAATTGTTTACATCTATTAAACCATAATACAATGTGAATATGGTGAATAAATTTACTATTTAACCTCATTATATACTTTTAATTATTACGAACGTATATGAAATATATGTCATTAATTGATTGTCTTTTAACTTAGTTTCTTAGTGATGAAGTAACCTAAATTTTGGTGATGGATAAGAAGAATAATATTGAAATTGTTTACATCTATTATACCATAATACAATGTGAATATGGTGAATAAATTTACTATCTAACCTCATTATATAGTTTTAATTATTACGAACGTATATGTAATATATGTCATAAATTAATAGTCTTTTAACTTAGTATCTTAGTGATGAAGTAACCTAAAATTTGGTGATGGATAAGAAGAAGAATATTGAAATTGTTTACATCTATTATACCATAATACAATGGGAATATGGTGAATAAATTTACTATCTAACTTCATTATATAGTTTTAATAATAACGAACGTATATGAAATATATGTCATTAACTATAGTCTTTTAACTTAGTTTCTTAGTGATGAAGTAACCTAAAATTTGGTGATGGATAAAAAGAATAAAATTGAAATTGTTTACATCTATTATACCATAATTCAATGTGAATATGGTGAATAAACTTACAATCTAACCTCATTATATAGTTTTTATTATTTCGAATGTATATGTAATATATGTCATAAATTAATAGTCTTTTAACTTAGTATCTTAGTGATGAAGTAACCTAAAATTTGGTGATGGATAAGAAGAATAAAATTGAAATTGTTTACATCTATTATACCATAATTCAATGTGAATATGGTGAATAAATTTACAATCTAACCTCATTATATAGTTTTTATTATTTCGAATGTATATGTAATATATGTCATAAATTAATAGTCTTTTAACTTAGTATCTTAGTGATGAAGTAACCTAAAATTTGGTGATGGATAAGAAGAATAATATTGAAATTGTTTACATCTATTATACCATAATACAATGTGAATATGGTGAATAAATTTACTATCTAACTTCATTATATAGTTTTAATTATTACGAACGTGTATGAAATATATGTCATTAACTATAGTCTTTTAACTTAGTTTCTTAGTGATGAAGTAACCTAAAATTTGGTGATGGATAAAAAGAATAAAATTGAAATTGTTTACATCTATTATACCATAATTCAATGTGAATATGGTGAATAAACTTACAATCTAACCACATTATATAGTTTTTATTATTACGAACGTATATAAAATATATGTTATTTATTAATAGTCTTTCAACATAGTTTCTTAGTGACGAAGTAGCCTAAAATTTGGTAATGGATAAGAAGAATAATATTGAAATTGGTTACATCTATTACACCATAATACAATGTGAATATGGTAAATAAATTTACTATCTAACCTCAATATATAGTTTTAATTATTACGAACGTATATGAAATATATGTCAATAACTAATAGTCTTTTAACTTTGTTTCTTAGTGATGAAGTAAACTAAAATTTGGTGATGGATAAGAAGAATAATATTGAAATACATTACATCTATTATACCATAATACAATGTGAATTTGGTGAATAAATATACTTTCTAGCCTCATTATATAGTTTTAATTATTACGAACGTATATGAAATATAAGTCATAAATTAATAGTCTTTTAACTTTGTTTCTTAGTGATGAAGTAAACTAAAATTTGGTGATGGATAAGAAGAATAATATTGAAATACATTACATCTATTATACCATAATACAATGTGAATTTGGTGAATAAATTTACTTTCTAACCTCATTATATGGTTTTAATTATTATGAACGTATATGAAATATAAGTCATAAATTAATAGTCTTTAACTTAGTTTCTTAGTGATGAAGTAACCTAAATTTTGGTGATGGATAAGAAGAATAATATTGAAATTGTTTACATCTATTATACCATAATACAATGTGAATATGGTGAATAAATTTACTATCTAACCTCATTATATAGTTTTAATTATTACGAACGTATATAAAATATATCTTATTTATTAATAGTCTTTCAACTTAGTTTCTTATAGACGAAGTAGCCTAAAATTTGGTGATGGATATGAAGAATAATATTGAAATTGTTTACATCTATTATACCATAATACAATGTGAATATGGTGAATAAATTTACTATCTAACCTCATTATATAGTTTTAATTATTACGAACGTATATGTAATATATGTCATACATTAATAGTATTTTAACTTAGTATCTTAGTGATGAAGTAACCTAAATTTTGGTGATGGATAAGAAGAATAATATTGAAATTGTTTACATATATTATACCATAATACAATGTGAATATGGTGAATAAATTTACTATCTAACCTCATTATATAGTTTTAATTATTACGAACGTATATGTAATATATGTCATACATTAATAGTCCTTTTAACTTAGTATCTTAGTGATGAAGTAACCTAAAATTTGTTGATGGATAAGAAGAAGAATATTGAAATTGTTTACATCTATATACCATAATACAATGGGAATATGGTGAATAAATTTACTATCTAACTTCATTATATAGTTTTAATTATAACGAACGTATATGAAATATATGTCGTTAACTAATAGTCTTTTAACTTAGTTTCTTAGTGATGAAGTAACCTAAAATTTGGTGATGGATAAGAAGAATAAAAATTGAAATTGTTTACATCTATTATACCATAATTCAATGTGAAATATGGTGAATAAATTTACAATCTAACCTCATTATATGGTTTTTATTATTTCGAACGTATATGTAATATATGTCATAAATTAATAGTCCTTTTAACTTAGTATCTTAGTGATTAAGTAACCTAAAATTTGGTGATGGATAAGAAGAATAATATTGAAATTGTTTACATCTATTATACCATAATACAATGTGAATATGGTGAATAAATTTACTATCTAACCTCAATATATAGTTTTAATTATTACGAACGTATATGAAATATATGTCATTAACTAATAGTCTTTTAACTTTGTTTATTAGTGATGAAGTAAACTAAAATTTGGTGATGGATAAGAAGAATAATATTGAAATACATTACATCTATTATACCATAATACAATGTGAATTTGGTGAATAAATTTATTATCTAACCTCATTATATAGTTTTAATTATTATGAACGTATATAAAATATAAGTCATAAATTAATAGTCTTTTAACATAGTTTCTTAGTGATGAAGTAACCTAAATTTTGGTAATGGATAAGAAGAATAATATTGAAATTGTTTACATCTATTATACATAATACAATGTGAAAATGGTGAATAAATTTAGTATCTAACCTCATTATATAGTTTTAATTATTAGGAACGTATATGTAATATATGTCATACATTAATAGTCTTTTAACTTAGTATCTTAGTGATGAAGTAACCTAAAATTTGGTGATGGATAAGAAGAAGAATATTGAAATTGTTTACATCTATTATACCATAATACAATAGGAATATGGTGAATAAATTTACTATCTAACTTCATTATATAGTTTTAATTATTACGAACGTATATGAAATATATGTCATTAACTATAGTCTTTTAACTTAGTTTTTTAGTGATGAAGTAACCTAAAATTTTGTGATGGATAAGAAGAATAAAATTGAAATTGTTTACATCTATTATACTATAATTCAATGTGAATATGGTGAATAAATTTACAATCTAACCTCATTATATAGTTTTTATTATTCCGAACGTATATGTAATATATGTCATAAATTAATAGTCTTTTAACTTAGTATCTTAGTGATGAAGTAACCTAAAATTATGTGATGGATAAGAAGAATAATATTGAAATTATTTACATCTATTATACAATAATACAATGTGAATATGGTGAATAAATTTACTATCTAACTTCATTATATAGTTTTAATTAATATGAACGTATATGAAATATATGTCATTAACTATAGTCTTTTAACTTAGTTTCTTAGTGATGAAGTAACCTAAATTTGGTGATGGATAAGAAGAATAAAATTGAAATTGTTTACATCTATTATATCATAATTCAATGTGAATATGGTGAATAAATTTACAATCTTACCACATTATATAGTTTTTATTATTACGAACGTATATAAAATATATGTTATTTATTAATAGTCTTTCAACTTAGTTTCTTAGTGACGAAGTAGCCTAAAATTTGGTGATGGATAAGAAGAATAATATTGAAATTTTTTACATTTATTATACCATAATACAATGTGAATATGATGCATAATTTTACTATCTAACCTCAATATATAGTTTTATTTATTACGAGCGTATATGAAATATATATCATTAACTAATAGTCTTTTAACTTAGTTTCTTAGTGATGAAGTAACCAAAAATTTGGTGATGGATAAGAAGAATAATATTGAAATTGTTTAAATCTATTATACCATAATGAAATGTGAATATGGTGAATAAATATACTATCTAACCTCAATATATAGTTTTAATTATTACAAACGTATGTGAAATATATGTCGTTAACTAATAGTCTTTTAACTTAGTTTTCTTAGTGATGAAGTAACCTAAAAATTTGGTGATGGATAAAAAGAATAAAATTGAAATTGTTTACATCTATTATACCATAATGAAATGTGAATATGGTGAATAAATATACTATCTAACCTCAATATATAGTTTTAATTATTACGAACGTATGTGAAATATATGTCATTAACTAATAGTCTTTTAACTTAGTTTCTTAGTGATGAAGTAACCTAAAATTTGGTGATGGATAAGAAGAATAATATTGAAATTGTTTACATCTATTACACCATAATACAATGTGAATATGGTGAATAAATATACTTTATAGCCTCATTATATAGTTTTAATTATTACGAACGTATATGAAATATATGTCATTAATTGATTGTCTTTTAACTTAGTTTCTTAGTGATGAAGTAACCTAAATTTTGGTGATGGATAAGAAGAATAATATTGAAATTGTTTACATCTATTATACCATAATACAATGTGAATATGGTGAATAAATTTACTATCTAACCTCATTATATAGTTTTAATTATTACGAACGTATATGTAATATATGTCATACATTAATAGTCTTTTAACTTAGTATCTTAGTGATGAAGTAACCTAAAATTTGGTGATGGATAAGAAGAAGAATATTGAAATTGTTTACATCTATTATACCATAATACAATGGGAATATGGTGAATAAATTTACTATCTAACTTCATTTTATAGTTTTAATTATAACGAACGTATATGAAATATATGTCATTAACTATAGTCTTTTAACTTAGTTTCTTAGTGATGAAGTAACCTAAAATTTAGTGATGGATAAGAAGAATAAAATTGAAATTGTTTACATCTATTATACCATAATTCAATGTGAATATGGTGAATAAATTTACAATCTAACCTCATTATATAGTTTTTATTATTTCGAATGTATATGTAATATATGTCATAAATTAATAGTCTTTTAACTTAGTATCTTAGTGATGAAGTAACCTAAAATTTGGTGATGGATAAGAAGAATAATATTGAAATTGTTTACATCTATTATACCATAATACAATGTGAATATGGTGAATAAATTTACTATCTAACTTCATTATATAGTTTTAATTATTACGAACGTGTATGAAATATATGTCATTAACTATAGTCTTTTAACTTAGTTTCTTAGTGATGAAGTAACCTAAAATTTGGTGATGGATAAAAAGAATAAAATTGAAATTGTTTACATCTATTATACCATAATTCAATGTGAATATGGTGAATAAACTTACAATCTAACCACATTATATAGTTTTTATTATTACGAACGTATATAAAATATATGTTATTTATTAATAGTCTTTCAACATAGTTTCTTAGTGACGAAGTAGCCTAAAATTTGGTAATGGATAAGAAGAATAATATTGAAATTGGTTACATCTATTACACCATAATACAATGTGAATATGGTAAATAAATTTACTATCCAACCTCAATATATAGTTTTAATTATTACGAACGTATATGAAATATATGTCAATAACTAATAGTCTTTTAACTTTGTTTCTTAGTGATGAAGTAAACTAAAATTTGGTGATGGATAAGAAGAATAATATTGAAATACATTACATCTATTAATATTCCATAACAATGTGAATTTGGTGAATAAATATACTTTCTAGCCTCATTATATAGTTTTAATTATTACGAACGTATATGAAATATAAGTCATAAATTAATAGTCTTTTAACTTTGTTTCTTAGTGATGAAGTAAACTAAAATTTGGTGATGGATAAGAAGAATAATATTGAAATACATTACATCTATTATACCATAATACAATGTGAATTTGGTGAATAAATTTACTTTCTAACCTCATTATATGGTTTTTAATTATTATGAACGTATATGAAATATAAGTCATAAATTAATAGTCTTTTAACTTAGTTTCTTAGTGATGAAGTAACCTAAATTTTGGTGATGGATAAGAAGAATAATATTGAAATTGTTTACATCTATTATACCATAATACAATGTGAATATGGTGAATAAATTTACTATCTAACCTCATTATATAGTTTTAATTATTACGAACGTATATAAAATATATCTTATTTATTAATAGTCTTTCAACTTAGTTTCTTATAGACGAAGTAGCCTAAAATTTGGTGATGGATATGAAGAATAATATTGAAATTGTTTACATCTATTATACCATAATACAATGTGAATATGGTGAATAAATTTACTATCTAACTCTCATTATATAGTTTTAATTATTACGAACGTATATGTAATATATGTCATACATTAATAGTATTTTAACTTAGTATCTTAGTGATGAAGTAACCTAAATTTTGGTGATGGATAAGAAGAATAATATTGAAATTGTTTACATATATTATACCATAATACAATGTGAATATGGTGAATAAATTTACTATCTAACCTCATTATATAGTTTTAATTATTACGAACGTATATGTAATATATGTCATACATTAATAGTCTTTTAACTTAGTATCTTAGTGATGAAGTAACCTAAAATTTGTTGATGGATAAGAAGAAGAATATTGAAATTGTTTTACATCTATTATACCATAATACAATGGGAATATGGTGAATAAATTTACTATCTAACTTCATTATATAGTTTTAATTATAACGAACGTATATGAAATATATGTTGTTAACTAATAGTCTTTTAAACTTAGTTTCTTAGTGATGAAGTAACCTAAAATTTGGTGATGGATAAGAAGAATAAAATTGAAATTGTTTACATCTATTATACCATAATTCAATGTGAATATGGTGAATAAATTTACAATCTAACCTCATTATATGGTTTTTATTATTTCGAACGTATATGTAATATATGTCATAAATTAATAGTCTTTTAACTTAGTATCTTAGTGATTAAGTAACCTAAAATTTGGTGATGGATAAGAAGAATAATATTGAAATTGTTTACATCTATTACACCATAATACAATGTCAATATGGTGAATAAATATACTTTCTAACCTCATTATATAGTTTTAATTATTACGAACGTATATGAAATATATGTCATTAATTGATTGTCTTTTAACTTAGTTTCTTAGTGATGAAGTAACCTAAAATTTGGTGATGGATAAGAAGAATAATATTGAAATTGTTTACATCTATTATACCATAATACAATGTGAATATGGTGAATAAATTTACTATCTAACCTCAATATATAGTTTTTAATTATTACGAACGTATATGAAATATATGTCATTAACTAATAGTCTTTTAACTTTGTTTCTTAGTGATGAAGTAAACTAAAATTTGGTGATGGATAAGAAGAATAATATTGAAATACATTACATCTATTATACCATAATACAATGTGAATTTGGTGAATAAATTTATTATCTAACCTCATTATATAGTTTTAATTATTACGAACATATATAAAATATAAGTCATAAATTAATAGTCTTTTAACATAGTTTCTTAGTGATGAAGTAACCTAAATTTTGGTAATGGATAAGAAGAATAATATTGAAATTGTTTACATCTATTATACCATAATACAATGTGAATATGGTGAATAAATTTACTATCTAACCTCATTATATAGTTTTAATTATTACGAACGTATATGTAATATATGTCATACATTAATAGTCTTTTTAACTTAGTATCTTAGTGATGAAGTAACCTAAAATTTGGTGATGGATAAGAAGAAGAATATTGAAATTGTTTACATCTATTATACCATAATACAATGGGAATATGGTGAATAAATTTACTATCTAACTTCATTATATAGTTTTAATTATAACGAACGTATATGAAATATATGTCATTAACTATAGTATTTTAACTTAGTTTCTTAGTGATGAAGTAACCTAAAATTTAGTGATGGATAAGAAGAATAAAATTGAAATTGTTTACATCTATTATACCATAATTCAATGTGAATATGGTGAATAAATTTACAATCTAACCTCATTATATAGTTTTTATTATTTCGAATGTATATGTAATATATGTCATAAATTAATAGTCTTTTAACTTAGTATCTTAGTGATGAAGTAACCTAAAATTTGGTGATGGATAAGAAGAATAATATTGAAATTGTTTACATCTATTATACCATAATACAATGTGAATATGGTGAATAAATTTACTATCTAACTTCATTATATAGTTTTAATTATTACGAACGTGTATGAAATATATGTCATTAACTATAGTCTTTTAACTTAGTTTCTTAGTGATGAAGTAACCTAAAATTTGGTGATGGATAAAAAGAATAAAATTGAAATTGTTTACATCTATTATACCATAATTCAATGTGAATATGGTGAATAAATTTTCAATCTAACCACATTATATAGTTTTTATTATTACGAACGTATATAAAATATATGTTATTTATTAATAGTCCTTCAACTTAGTTTTCTTAGTGACGAAGTAGCCTAAAATTTGGTGATGGATAAGAAGAATAATATTGAAATTGTTTACATTTATTATACCATAATACAGTGTGAATATGATGCATAATTTTACTATCTAACCTCAATATATAGTTTTAATTATTACGAGCGTATATGAAATATATGTCATTAACTAATAGTCTTTTAACTTAGTTTCTTAGTGATGAAGTAACCAAAAAATTTGGTGATGGATAAGAAGAATAATATTGAAATTGTTTACATCTATTATACCATAATGAAATGTGAATATGGTGAATAAATATACTATCTAACCTCAATACTATAGTTTTTAATTATTACGAATGTATGTGAAATATATGTCGTTAACTAATAGTCTTTTAACTTAGTTTCTTAGTGATGAAGTAACCTAAAATTTGGTGATGGACAAGAAGAATAATATTGAAATTGTTTACATCTATTACACCATAATACAATGTGAATATGGTGAATAAATATACTTTCTAGCCTCATTATATAGTTTTAATTATTACGAACGTATATGAAATATATGTCATTAATTGATTGTCTTTTAACTTAGTTTCTTAGTGATGAAGTAACCTAAAATTTGGTGATGGATAAGAAGAATAATATTGAAATTGTTTACATCTATTATACCATAATACAATGTGAATATGGTGAATAAATTTACTATCTAACCTCAATATATAGTTTTAAATTATTACGAACGTATATGAAATATATGTCAATAACTAATAGTCTTTTAACTTTGTTTCTTAGTGATGAAGTAAACTAAAATTTGGTGATGGATAAGAAGAATAATATTGAAATAAATTACATCTATTATACCATAATACAATGTGAATTTGGTGAATAAATTTACTATCTAACCTCATTATATAGTTTTAATTATTATGAACGTATATGAAATATAAGTCATAAATTAATAGTCTTTTAACTTAGTTTCTTAGTGATGAAGTAACCTAAATTTTGGTGATGGATAAGAAGAATAATATTGAAATTGTTTACATCTATTATACCATAATACAATGTGAATATGGTGAATAAATTTACTATCTAACCTCATTATATAGTTTTAATTATTACGAACGTATATAAAATATATCTTATTTATTAATAGTCTTTCAACTTAGTTTCTTATGGACAAAGTAGCCTAAAATTTGGTGCTGGATAAGAAGAATAATATTGAAATTGTTTATATTTATTATACCATAATACAATATGAATATGGTGCATAAATTTACTATCTAACCTCAATATATAGTTTTAATTATTACGAGCGTATATGAAATATATGTCATTAACTAATAGTCTTTTAACTTAGTTTCTTAGTGATGAAGTAACCTAAAATTTGGTGATGGATAAGAAGAATAATATTGAAATTGTTTATATCTATTACACCATAATACAACGTGAATATTGTGAATAAATATACTTTCTAGCCTCATTATATAGTTTTAATTATTACGAACGTATATGAAATATATGTCATAAATTAATAGTCTTTTAACTTAGTATCTTAGTGATGAAGTAACCTAAAATTTGGTGATGGATAAGAAGAATAATATTGAAATTGTTTACATCCATTATACCATAATACAATGTGAATATGGTGAATAAATTTACTATCTAACTTCATTATATAGTTTTAATTATTACGAACGTGTATGAAATATATGTCATTAACTATAGTCTTTTAACTTAGTTTCTTAGTGATGAAGTAACCTAAAATTTGGTGATGGATAAAAAGAATAAAATTGAAATTGTTTACATCTATTATACCATAATTTCAATGTGAATATGGTGAATAAATTTACAATCTAACCACATTATATAGTTTTTATTATTACGAACGTATATAAAATATATGTTATTTATTAATAGTCTTTCAACATAGTTTCTTAGTGACGAAGTAGCCTAAAATTTGGTGATGGATAAGAAGAATAATATTGAAATTGGTTACATCTATTACACCATAATACAATCTGAATATGGTGAATAAATATACTTTCTAGCCTCATTATATAGTTTTAATTATTACGAACGTATATGAAATATATGTCATTAATTGATTGTCTTTTAACTTAGTTTCTTAGTAATGAAGTAACCTAAAATTTGGTGATGGATAAGAAGAAGAATATTGAAATTGTTTACATCTATTATACCATAATACAATGTGAATATGGTGAATAAATTTACTATCTAACCTCTTTATATAGTTTTAATTATTACGAACGTATATAAAATATATCTTATTTATTAATAGTCTTTCAACTTAGTTTCTTATGGACGAAGTAGCCTAAAATTTGGTGATGGATAAGAAGAATAATATTGAAATTGTTTACATCTATTATACCATAATACAATGTGAATATGGTGAATAAATTTACTATCTAACCTCATTATATAGTTTTAATTATTACGAACGTATATGTAATATATGTCATACATTAATAGTCTTTTAACTTAGTATCTTAGAGATGAAGTAACCTAAATTTTGGTGATGGATAAGAAGAATAATATTGAAATTGTTTACATCTATTATACCATAATACAATGTGAATATGGTGAATAAATTTACTATCTAACCTAATTATATAGTTTTTAATTATTACGAACGTATTATAAAATATATCTTATTTATTAATAGTCTTTCAACTTAGTTTCTTATAGACGAAGTAGCCTAAAATTTGGTGATGGATATGAAGAATAATATTGAAATTGTTTACATCTATTATACCATAATACAATGTGAATATGGTGAATAAATTTACTATCTAACCTCATTATATAGTTTTAATTATTACGAACGTATATGTAATATATTTCATACATTAATAGTCTTTTAACTTAGTATCTTAGTGATGAAGTAACCTAAATTTTGGTGATGGATAAGAAGAATATATTGAAATTGTTTACATCTATTATACCATAATACAATGTGAATATGGTGAATAAATTTACTATCTAACCTCATTATATAGTTTTAATTATTACGAACATATATGTAATATATGTCATACATTAATAGTCTTTTAACTTAGTATCTTAGTGATGAAGTAACCTAAAATTTGTTGATGGATAAGAAGAAGAATATTGAAATTGTTCACATCTATTATACCATAATACAATGGAAATATGGTGAATAAATTTACTATCTAACTTCATTATATAGTTTTAATTATAACGAACGTATATGAAAATATATGTCGTTAACTAATAGTCTTTTAACTTAGTTTCTTAGTGATGAAGTAACCTAAAATTTGGTGATGGATAAGAAGAAGAATATTATAATACAATGTGAATATGGTGAAT
Organism: Vicia faba; assembly: GCA_948472305.1. Taxonomy (NCBI): domain Eukaryota; kingdom Viridiplantae; phylum Streptophyta; class Magnoliopsida; order Fabales; family Fabaceae; genus Vicia; species Vicia faba. Next base: position 16,070 of record CATIWC010002231.1, on the reverse strand, counting down.
AAATTTACTATCTAACTTCATTATATAGTTTTTATTATTTCGAACGTATATGTAATATATGTCCTAAATTAATAGTCTTTTAACTTAGTATCTTAGTGATGAAGTAACCTAAAATTTGGTGATGGATAAGAAGAATAATATTGAAATTGTTTACATCCATTATACCATAATACAATGTGAATATGGTGAATAAATTTACTATCTAACTTCATTATATAGTTTTAATTATTACGAACGTGTATGAAATATATGTCATTCACTATAGTCTTTTAACTTAGTTTCTTAGTGATGAAGTAACCTAAAATTTGGTGATGGATAAAAAGAATAAAATTGAAATTGTTTACATCTATTATACCATAATTCAATGTGAATATGGTGAATAAATTTACAATCTAACCACATTATATAGTTTTTATTATTACGAACGTATATAAAATATATGTTATTTATTAATAGTCTTTCAACATAGTTTCTTAGTGACGAAGTAGCCTAAAATTTGGTGATGGATAAGAAGAATAATATTAAAATTGTTTACATTTATTATACCATAATACAATGTGAATATGATGCATAATTTTACTATCTAACCTCAATATATAGTTTTAATTATTACGAGCGTATATGAAATATATGTCATTAACTAATAGTCTTTTAACTTAGTTTCTTAGTGATGAAGTAACCAAAAATTTGGTGATGGATAAGAAGAATAATATTGAAATTGTTTACATCTATTATACCATAATTAAATGTGAATATGATGAATAAATATACTATCTCACCTCAATATATAGTTTTAATTATTACGAACGTATGTGAAATATATGTCGTTAACTAATAGTCTTTTAACTTAGTTTCTTAGTGATGAAGTAACCTAAAATTTGGTGATGGATAAGAAGAATAATATTGAAATTGTTTACATCTATTACACCATAATACAATGTGAATATGGAGAATAAATATACTTTCTAGCCTCATTATATAGTTTTAATTATTACGAACGTATATGAAATATATGTCATTAATTGATTGTCTTTTAACTTAGTTTCTTAGTGATGAAGTAACCTAAAATTTGGTGATGGATAAGAAGAATAATATTGAAATTGTTTACATCTATTATACCATAATACAATGTGAATATGGTGAATAAATTTACTATCTAACCTCATTATATAGTTTTAATTATTACGAACGTATATAAAATATATCTTATTTATTAATAGTCTTTCAACTTAGTTTCTTATGGACGAAGTAGCCTAAAATTTGGTGATGGATAAGAAGAATAATATTGAAATTATTTACATCTATTATACCATAATACAATGTGAATATGGTGAATAAATTTACTATCTAACCTCATTATATAGTTTTAATTATTACGAACGTATATGTAATATATGTCATACATTAATAGTCTTTTACTTAGTATCTTAGTGATGAAGTAACCTAAAATTTTGTGATGGATAAGAAGAAGAATATTGAAATTGTTCACATCTATTATACCATAATACAATGTGAATATGGTGAATAAATTTACTATCTAACCTAATTATATAGTTTTAATTATTACGAACGTATATAAAATATATCTTATTTATTAATAGTCTTTCAACTTAGTTTCTTATAGACGAAGTAGCCTAAAATTTGGTGATGGATATGAAGAATAATATTGAAATTGTTTACATCTATTATACCATAATACAATGTGAATATGGTGAATAAATTTACTATTTAACCTCATTATATAGTTTTAATTATTACGAACGTATATGTAATATATTTCATACATTAATAGTCTTTTAACTTAGTATCTTAGTGATGAAGTAACCTAAATTTTGGTGATGGATAAGAAGAATAATATTGAAATTGTTTACATCTATTATACCATAATACAATGTGAATATGATGAATAAATTTACTATCTAACCTCATTATATAGTTTTAATTATTACGAACATATATGTAATATATGTCATACATTAATAGTCTTTTAACTTAGTATCTTAGTAAAGAAGTAACCTAAAATTTGTTGATGGATAAGAAGAAGAATATTGAAATTGTTCACATCTATTATACCATAATACAATGGGAATATTGTGAATAAATTTACTATCTAACTTCATTATATAGTTTTAATTATAACGAACGTATATGAAATATATGTCGTTAACTAATAGTCTTTTAACTTAGTTTTCTTAGTGATGAAGTAACCTAAAATTTGGTGATGGATAAGAAGAAGAATATTGAAATTGTTTACATCTATTATACCATAATACAATGTGAATATGGTGAATAAATTTACTATCTAACTTCATTATATAGTTTTTATTATTTCGAACGTATATGTAATATATGTCCTAAATTAATAGTCTTTTAACTTAGTATCTTAGTGATGAAGTAACCTAAAATTTGGTGATGGATAAGAAGAATAATATTGAAATTGTTTACATCCATTATACCATAATACAATGTGAATATGGTGAATAAATTTACTATCTAACTTCATTATATAGTTTTAATTATTACGAACGTGTATGAAATATATGTCATTAACTATAGTCTTTTAACTTAGTTTCTTAGTGATGAAGTAACCTAAAATTTGGTGATGGATAAAAAGAATAAAATTGAAATTGTTTACATCTATTATACCATAATTCAATGTGAATATGGTGAATAAATTTACAATCTAACCACATTATATAGTTTTTATTATTACGAACGTATATAAAATATATGTTATTTATTAATAGTCGTTCAACATAGTTTCTTAGTGACGAAGTAGCCTAAAATTTGGTGATGGATAAGAAGAATAATATTAAAATTGTTTACATTTATTATACCATAATACAATGTGAATATGATGCATAATTTTACTATCTAACCTCAATATATAGTTTTAATTATTACGAACGTATGTGAAATATATGTCGTTAACTAATAGTCTTTTAACTTAGTTTCTTAGTGATGAAGTAACCTAAAATTTGGTGATGGATAAGAAGAATAATATTGAAATTGTTTACATCTATTACACCATAATACAATGTGAATATGGAGAATAAATATACTTTCTAGCCTCATTATATAGTTTTAATTATTACGAACGTATATGAAATATATGTCATTAATTGATTGTCTTTTAACTTAGTTTCTTAGTGATGAAGTAATCTAAAATTTGGTGATGGATAAGAAGAATAATATTGAAATTGTTTACATCTATTATACCATAATACAATGTGAATATGGTGAATAAATTTACTATCTAACCTCAATATATAGTTTTAATTATTACGAACGTATATGAAATATATGTCATTAATTGATTGTCTTTTAACTTAGTTTCTTAGTGATGAAGTAACCTAAAATTTGGTGATGGATAAGAAGAATAATATTGAAATTGTTTACATCTATTATACCATAATACAATGTGAATATGGTGAATAAATTTACTATCTAACCTCATTATATAGTTTTAATTATTACGAACGTATATAAAATATATCTTATTTATTAATAGTCTTTCAACTTAGTTTCTTATGGACGAAGTAGCCTAAAATTTGGTGATGGATAAGAAGAATAATATTGAAATTGTTTACATCTATTATACCATAATACAATGTGAATATGGTGAATAAATTTACTATCTAACCTCATTATATAGTTTTAATTATTACGAACGTATATGTAATATATGTCATATATTAATAGTCTTTTAACTTAGTATCTTAGTGATGAAGTAACCTAAAATTTGGTGATGGATAAGAAGAAGAATATTGAAATTGTTTACATCTATTATACCATAATACAATGGGAATATGGTGAATAAATTTACTATCTAACTTCATTATATAGTTTTAATTATAACGAACGTATATGAAATATATGTCGTTAACTAATAGTCTTTTAACTTAGTTTCTTAGTGATGAAGTAACCTAAAATTTGGTGATAGATAAGAAGAAGAATATTGAAATTGTTTACATCTATTATACCATAATACAATGTGAATATGGTGAATAAATTTACTATCTAACTTCATTATATAGTTTTAATTATTACGAACGTGTATGAAATATATGTCATTAACTATAGTCTTTTAACTTAGTTTCTTAGTGATGAAGTAACCTAAAATTTGGTGATGGATAAAAAGAATAAAATTGAAATTGTTTACATCTATTATACCATAATTCAATGTGAATATGGTGAATAAATTTACAATCTAACCACATTATATAGTTTTTATTATTACGAACGTATGTGAAATATATGTCATTAACTATAGTCTTTTAACTTAGTTTCTTAGTGATGAAGTAACCTAAAATTTGGTGATGGATAAAAAGAATAAAATTGAAATTGTTTACATCTATTATACCATAATGAAATGTGAATATGGTGAATAAATATACTATCTAACCTCAATATATAGTTTTAATTATTACGAACGTATGTGAAATATATGTCATTAACTAATAGTCTTTTAACTTAGTTTCTTAGTGATGAAGTAACCTAAAATTTGGTGATGGATAAGAAGAATAATATTGAAATTGTTTACATCTATTACACCATAATACAATGTGAATATGGTGAATAAATATACTTTCTAGCATCATTATATAGTTTTAATTATTACGAACGTATATGAAATATATGTCATTAATTGATTGTCTTTTAACTTAGTTTCTTAGTGATGAAGTAACCTAAATTTTGGTGATGGCTAAGAAGAATAATATTTAAATTGTTTACATCTATTATACCATAATACAATGTGAATATGGTGAATAAATATACTATCTAATCTCATTATATAGTTTTAATTATTACGAATGTATACGTAATATATGTCATACATTAATAGTCTTTTAACTTAGTATCTTAGTGATGAAGTAACCTAAAATTTGGTGATGGATAAGAAGAAGAATATTGAAATTGTTTACATCTATTATACCATAATACAATGGGAATATGGTGAATAAATTTACTATCTAACTTCATTATATAGTTTTAATTATAACGAACGTATATGAAATATATGTCGTTAACTAATAGTCTTTTAACTTAGTTTCTTAGTGATGAAGTAACCTAAAATTTGGTGATGGATAAGAAGAAGAATATTGAAATTGTTTACATCTATTATACCATAATACAATGTGAATATGGTGAATAAATTTACTATCTAACTTCATTATATAGTTTTAATTATTATGAACGTGTATGAAATATATGTCATTAACTATAATCTTTTAAGTTAGTTTCTTAGTGATGAAGTAACCTAAAATTTGGTGATGGATAAAAAGAATAAAATTGAAATTGTTTACATCTATTATACCATAATTCAATGTGAATATGGTGAATAAATTTACAATCTAACCACATTATATAGTTTTTATTATTACGAACGTTATGTGAAATATATGTCATTAACTATAGTCTTTTGACTTAGTTTCTTAGTGATGAAGTAACCTAAAATTTGGTGATAGATAAAAAGAATAAAATTGAAATTGTTTACATCTATTATACCATAATGAAATGTGAATATGGTGAATAAATATACTATCTAACCTCAATATATAGTTTTAATTATTACGAACGTATGTGAAATATATGTCATTAACTAATAGTTTTTTAACTTAGTTTCTTAGTGATGAAGTAACCTAAAATTTGGTGATGGATAAGAAGAATAATATTGAAATTGTTTACATCTAGTACACCATAATACAATGTGAATATGGTGAATAAATATACTTTCTAGCCTCATTATATAGTTTTAATTATTACGAACGTATATGAAATATATGTCATTAATTGATTGTCTTTTAACTTAGTTTCTTAGTGATGAAGTAACCTAAATTTTGGTGATAGATAAGAAGAATAATATTGAAATTGTTTACATCTATTATACCATAATACAATGTGAATATGGTGAATAAATTTACTATCTAACCTCATTATATAGTTTTAATTATTACGAATGTATACGTAATATATGTCATACATTAATAGTCTTTTAACTTAGTGTCTTAGTGATGAAGTAACCTAAAATTTGGTGATGGATAAGAAGAAGAATATTGAAATTGTTTACATCTATTATACCATAATACAATGGGAATATGGTGAATAAATTTACTATCTAACTTCATTATATAGTTTTAATTATAACGAACGTATATGAAATATATGTCATTAACTATAGTCTTTTAACTTAGTTTCTTAGTGATGAAGTAACCTAAAATTTAGTGATGGATAAGAAGAATAAAATTGAAATTGTTTACATCTATTATACCATAATTCAATGTGAATATGGTGAATAAATTTACAATCTAACCTCATTATATAGTTTTTATTATTTCGAATGTATATGTAATATATGTCATAAATTAATAGTCTTTTAACTTAGTATCTTAGTGATGAAGTAACCAAAAATTTGGGGATGGATAAGAAGAATAATATTGAAATTGTTTACATCTATTATACCATAATGAAATGTGAATATGGTGAATAAATATACTATCTAACCTCAATATATAGTTTTAATTATTACGAATGTATGTGAAATATATGTCGTTAACTAATAGTCTTTTAACTTAGTTTCTTAGTGATGAAGTAACCTAAAATTTGGTGATGGACAAGAAGAATAATATTGAAATTGTTTACATCTATTACACCATAATACAATGTGAATATGGTGAATAAATATACTTTCTAGCCTCATTATATAGTTTTAATTATTACGAACGTATATGAAATATATGTCATTAATTGATTGTCTTTTAACTTAGTTTCTTAGTGATGAAGTAATCTAAAATTTGGTGATGGATAAGAAGAATAATATTGAAATTGTTTACATCTATTATACCATAATACAATGTGAATATGGTGAATAAATTTACTATCTAACCTCAATATATAGTTTTAATTATTACGAACGTATATTGAATATATGTCAATAACTAATAGTCTTTTAACTTTGTTTCTTAGTGATGAAGTAAACTAAAATTTGGTGATGGATAAGAAGAATAATATTGAAATAAATTACATCTATTATACCATAATACAATGTGAATTTGGTGAATAAATTTACTATCTAACCTCATTATATAGTTTTAATTATTATGAACGTATATGAAATATAAGTCATAAATTAATAGTCTTTTAACTTAGTTTCTTAGTGATGAAGTAACCTAAATTTTGGTGATGGATAAGAAGAATAATATTGAAATTGTTTACATCTATTATACCATAATACAATGTGAATATGGTAAATAAATTTACTGTCTAACCTCATTATATCGTTTTAATTATTACGAACGTATATAAAATATATCTTATTTATTAATAGTCTTTCAACTTAGTTTCTTATGGACGAAGTAGCCTAAAATTTGGTGATGGATAAGAAGAATAATATTGAAATTGTTTATATTTATTATACCATAATACAATGTGAATATGGTGCATAAATTTACTATCTAACCTCAATATATAGTTTTAATTATTACGAGCGTATATGAAATATATGTCATTAACTAATAGTCTTTTAACTTAGTTTCTTAGTGATGAAGTAACCTAAAATTTGGTGATGGATAAGAAGAATAATATTGTAATTGTTTACATCTATTACACCATAATACAACGTGAATATGGTGAATAAATATACATTCTAGCCTCATTATATAGTTTTAATTATTACGAACGTATATAAAATATATCTTATTTATTAATAGTCTTTCTACTTAGTTTCTTATGGACGAAGTAGCCTAAAATTTGGTGATGGATAAGAAGAATAATATTGAAATTGTTTATATTTATTATACCATAATACAATGTGAATATGGTGCATAAATTTACTATCTAACCTCAATATATAGTTTTAATTATTACGAGCGTATATGAAATATATGTCATTAACTAATAGTCTTTTAACTTAGTTTCTTAGTGATGAAGTAACCTAAAATTTGGTGATGGATAAGAAGAATAATATTGAAATTGTTTACATCTATTACACCATAATACAATGTGAATATGGTGAATAAATATACTTTCTAGCCTCATTATATAGTTTTAATTATTACGAACGTATATGAAATATATGTCATTAATTGATTGTCTTTTAACTTAGTTTCTTAGTGATGAAGTAACCTAAAATTTTGTGATGGATAAGAAGAATAATATTGAAATTTTTTACATCCATTATGCCATAATACAATGTGAATATGGTGAATAAATTTACTATCTAACCTCAATATATAGTTTTAATTATTACGAACGTATATGAAATATATGTCATTAACTAATAGTCTTTTAACTTTGTTTCTTAGTGATGAAGTAAACTAAAATTTGGTGATGGATAAGAATAATAATATTGAAATACATTACATCTATTATACCATAATACAATGTGAATTTGGTGAATAAATTTACTATATAACCTCATTATATAGTTTTAATTATTATGAACGTATATGAAATATAAGTCATAAATTAATAGTCTTTTAACATAGTTTCTTAGTGATGAAGTAACCTAAATTTTGGTAATGGATAAGAAGAATAATATTGAAATTGTTTACATCTATTATACCATAATACAATGTGAATATGGTGAATAAATTTACTATCTAACCTCATTATATAGTTTTAATTATTACGAACGTATATGTAATATATGTCATACATTAATAGTCTTTTAACTTAGTATCTTAGTGATGAAGTAACCTAAAATTTGGTGATGGATAAGAAGAAGAATATTGAAATTGTTTACATCTATTATACCATAATACAGTAGGAATATGGTGAATAAATTTACTATCTAACTTCATTATATAGTTTTAATTATTACGAACGTATATGAAATATATGTCATTAACTATAGTCTTTTAACTTAGTTTCTTAGTGATGAAGTAATCTAAAATTTGGTGATGGATAAGAAGAATAAAATTGAAATTGTTTACATCTATTATACCATAATTCAATGTGAATATGGTGAATAAATTTACAATCTAACCTCATTATATAGTTTTTATTATTCCGAACGTATATGTAATATATGTCATAAATTAATAGTCTTTTAACTTAGTATCTTAGTGATGAAGTAACCTAAAATTTTGTGATGGATAAGAAGAATAATATTGAAATTATTTACATCTATTATACAATACAATGTGAATATGGTGAATAAATTTACTATCTAACTTCATTATATAGTTTTAATTATTACGAACGTATATGAAATATATGTCATTAACTATAGTCTTTTAACTTAGTTTATTAGTGATGAAGTAACCTAAAATTTGGTGATGGATAAGAAGAATAAAATTGAAATTGTTTACATCTATTATACCATAATTCAATGTGAATATGGTGAATAAATTTACAATCTTACCACATTATATAGTTTTTATTATTACGAACGTATATAAAATATATGTTATTTATTAATAGTCTTTCAACTTAGTTTCTTAGTGACGAAGTAGCCTAAAATTTGGTGATGGATAAGAAGAATAATATTGAAATTTTTTACATTTATTATACCATAATACAATGTGAATATGATGCATAATTTTACTATCTAACCTCAATATATAGTTTTATTTATTACGAGCGTATATGAAATATATGTCATTAACTAATAGTCTTTTAACTTAGTTTCTTAGTGATGAAGTAACCAAAAATTTGGTGATGGATAAGAAGAATAATATTGAAATTGTTTACATCTATTATACCATAATGAAATGTGAATATGGTGAATAAATATACTATCTAACCTCAATATATAGTTTTAATTATTACAAATGTATGTGAAATATATGTCGTTAACTAATAGTCTTTTAACTTAGTTTCTTAATGATGAAGTAACCTAAAATTTGGTGATGGACAAGAAGAATAATATTGAAATTGTTTACATCTATTACACCATAATACAATGTGAATATGGTGAATAAATATACTTTCTATCCTCATTATATAGTTTTAATTATTACGAACGTATATGAAATATATGTCATTAATTGATTGTCTTTTAACTTAGTTTCTTAGTGATGAAGTAACCTAAAATTTGGTGATGGATAAGAAGAATAATATTGAAATTGTTTACATCTATTATACCATAATACAATGTGAATATGGTGAATAAATTTACTATCTAACCTCAATATATAGTTTTAATTATTACGAACGTATATGAAATATATGTCAATAACTAATAGTCTTTTAACTTTGTTTCTTAGTGATGAAGTAAACTAAAATTTGGTGATGGATAAGAAGAATAATATTGAAATAAATTACATCTATTATATCATAATACAATGTGAATTTGGTGAATAAATTTACTATCTAACCTCATTATATAGTTTTAATTATTATGAACGTATATGAAATATAAGTCATAAATTAATAGTCTTTTAACTTAGTTTCTTAGTGATGAAGTAACCTAAATTTTGGTGATGGATAAGAAGAATAATATTGAAATTGTTTACATCTATTATACCATAATACAATGTAAATATGGTGAATAAAATTACTATCTAACCTCATTATATAGTTTTAATTATTACGAACGTATATAAAATATATCTTATTTATTAATAGTCTTTCAACTTAGTTTCTTATGGACGAAGTAGCCTAAAATTTGGTGATGGATAAGAAGAATAATATTGAAATTGTTTATATTTATTATACCATAATACAATGTGAATATGGTGCATAAATTTACTATCTAACCTCAATATATAGTTTTAATTATTACGAGCGTATATGAAATATATGTCATTAACTAATAGTCTTTTAACTTAGTTTCTTGGTGATGAAGTAACCTAAAATTTGGTGATGGATAAGAAGAATAATATTGAAATTGTTTACATCTATTACACCATAATACAACGTGAATATGGTGAATAAATATACTTTCTAGCCTCATTATATAGTTTTAATTATTACGAACGTATATGAAATATATGTCATAAATTAATAGTCTTTTAACTTAGTATCTTAGTGATGAAGTAACCTAAAATTTGGTGATGGATAAGAAGAATAATATTGAAATTGTTTACATCCATTATACCATAATACAATGTGAATATGGTGAATAAATTTACTATCTAACTTCATTATATAGTTTTAATTATTACGAACGTGTATGAAATATATGTCATTAACTATAGTCTTTTAACTTAGTTTCTTAGTGATGAAGTAACCTAAAATTTGGTGATGGATAAAAAGAATAAAATTGAAATTGTTTACATCTATTATACCATAATTCAATGTGAATATGGTGAATAAATTTACAATCTAACTACATTATATAGTTTTTATTATTACGAACGTATATAAAATATATGTTATTTATTAATAGTCTTTCAACATAGTTTCTTAGTGACGAAGTAGCCTAAAATTTGGTGATGGATAAGAAGAATAATATTGAAATTGGTTACATCTATTACACCATAATACAATCTGAATATGGTGAATAAATATACTTTCTAGCCTCATTATATAGTTTTAATTATTACGAACGTATATGAAATATATGTCATTAATTGATTGTCTTTTAACTTAGTTTCTTAGTGATGAAGTAACCTAAAATTTGGTGATGGATAAGAAGATTAATATTGAAATTGTTTACATCTATTATACCATAATACAATGTGAATATGGTGAATAAATTTACTATCTAACCTCAATATATAGTTTTAATTATTACGAACGTATATGAAATATATGTCAATAACTAATAGTCTTTTAACTTTGTTTCTTAGTGATGAAGTAAACTAAAATTTGGTGATGGATAAGAAGAATAATATTGAAATACATTACATCTATTATACCATAGTACAATGTGAATTTGGTGAATAAATATACTTTCTAGCCTCATTATATAGTTTTAATTATTACGAACGTATATGAAATATATGTCATTAATTGATTGTCTTTTAACTTAGTTTCTTAGTGATGAAGTAACCTAAAATTTGGTGATGGATAAGAAGAATAATATTGAAATTGTTTACATCTATTATACCATAATACAATGTGAATATGGTGAATAAATTTACTATCTAACCTCAATATATAGTTTTAATTATTACGAACGTATATGAAATATATGTCAATAACTAATAGTCTTTTAACTTTGTTTCTTAGTGATGAAGTAAACTAAAATTTGGTGATGTATAAGAAGAATAATATTGAAATAAATTACATCTATTATACCATAATACAATGTGAATTTGGTGAATAAATTTACTATCTAACCTCATTATATAGTTTTAATTATTATGAACGTATATGAAATATAAGTCATAAATTAATAGTCTTTTAACTTAGTTTCTTAGTGATGAAGTAACCTAAATTTTGGTGATGGATAAGAAGAATAATATTGAAATTGTTTACATCTATTATACCATAATACAATGTGAATATGGTGAATAAATTTACTATCTAACCTCATTATATAGTTTTAATTATTACGAGCGTATATGAAATATATGTCATTAACTAATAGTCTTTTAACTTAGTTTCTTAGTGATGAAGTAACCTAAAATTTGGTGATGGATAAGAAGAATAATATTGAAATTGTTTACATCTATTACACCATAATACAACGTGAATATGGTGAATAAATATACTTTCTAGCCTCATTATATAGTTTTAATTATTACGAACGTATATGAAATATATGTCATAAATTAATAGTCTTTTAACTTAGTATCTTAGTGATGAAGTAACCTAAAATTTGGTGATGGATAAGAAGAATAATATTGAAATTGGTTACATCTATTACACCATAATACAATGTGAATATGGTGAATAAATATACTTTCTAACCTCAATATATAGTTTTAATTATTACGAACGTATATGAAATATATGTCATTAACTAATAGTCTTTTAACTTTGTTTCTTAGTGATGAAGTAAACTAAAATTTGGTGATGGATAAGAAGAATAATATTGAAATACATTACATCTATTATACCATAATACAATGTGAATTTGGTGAATAAATTTACTATCTAACCTCATTATATAGTTTTAATTATTATGAACGTATATGAAATATAAGTCATAAATTAATAGTCTTTTAACATAGTTTCTTAGTGATGAAGTAACCTAAATTTTGGTAATGGATAAGAAGAATAATATTGAAATTGTTTACATCTATTATACCATAATACAATGTGAATATGGTGAATAAATTTACTATCTAACCTCATTATATAGTTTTAATTATTACGAACGTATATGTAATATATGTCATACATTAATAGTCTTTTAACTTAGTATCTTAGTGATGAAGTAACCTAAAATTTGGTGATGGATAAGAAGAAGAATATTGAAATTGTTTACATCTATTATACCATAATACAATAGGAATATGGTGAATAAATTTACTATCTAACTTCATTATATAGTTTTAATTATTACGAACGTATATGAAATATATGTCATTAACTATAGTCTTTTAACTTAGTTTCTTTGTGATGAAGTAACCTAAAATTTGGTGATGGATAAGAAGAATAAAATTGAAATTATTTACATCTATTATACCATAATTCAATGTGAATATGGTGAATAAATTTACAATCTAACCTCATTATATAGTTTTTATTATTCCGAACGTATATGTAATATATGTCATAAATTAATAGTCTTTTAACTTAGTATCTTAGTGATGAAGTAACCTAAAATTTTGTGATGGATAAGAAGAATAATATTGAAATTATTTACATCTATTATACAATAATACAATGTGAATATGGTGAATAAACTTACTATCTAACTTCATTATATAGTTTTAATTATTACGAACGTATATGAAATATATGTCATTAACTATAGTCTTTTAACTTAGTTTCTTAGTGATGAAGTAACCTAAAATTTTGTGATGGATAAGAAGAATAAAATTGAAATTGTTTACATCTATTATACCATAATTCAATGTGAATATGGTGAATAAATTTACAATCTTACCACATTATATAGTTTTTATTATTACGAACGTATATAAAATATATGTTATTTATTAATAGTCTTTCAACTTAGTTTCTTAGTGACGAAGTAGCCTAAAATTTGGTGATGGATAAGAAGAATAATATTGAAATTTTTTACATTTATTATACCATAATACAATGTGAATAGATGCATAATTTTACTATCGAACCTCAATATATAGTTTTATTTATTACGAGCGTATATGAAATATATGTCATTAACTAATAGTCTTTTAACTTAGTTTCTTAGTGATGAAGTAACCAAAAATTTGGTGATGGATAAGAAGAATAATATTGAAATTGTTTACATCTATTATACCATAATGAAATGTGAATATGGTGAATAAATATACTATCTAACCTCAATATATAGTTTAAATTATTACGAACGTATGTGAAATATATGTTGTTAACTAATAGTCTTTTAACTTAGTTTCTTAGTGATGAAGTAACCTAAAATTTGGTGATGGATAAAAAGAATAAAATTGAAATTGTTTACATCTATTATACCATAATGAAATGTGAATATGGTGAATAAATATACTATCTAACCTCAATATATAGTTTTAATTATTACGAACGTATGTGAAATATATGTCATTAACTAATAGTCTTTTAACTTAGTTTCTTAGTGATGAAGTAACCTAAAATTTGGTGATGGATAAGAAGAATAATATTGAAATTGTTTACATCTATTACACCATAATACAATGTGAATATGGTGAATAAATATACTTTCTAGCCTCATTATATAGTTTTAATTATTCCGAACGTATATGAAATATATGTCATTAATTGATTGTCTTTTAACTTAGTTTCTTAGTGATGAAGTAACCTAAATTTTGGTGATGGATAAGAAGAATAATATTGAAATTGTTTACATCTATTATACCATAATACAATGTGAATATGGTGAATAAATTTACTATCTAACCTCATTATATAGTTTTAATTATTACGAACGTATATGTAATATATGTCATACATTAATAGTCTTTTAACTTAGTATCTTAGTGATGAAGTAACCTAAAATTTGGTGATGGATAAGAAGAAGAATATTGAAATTGTTTACATCTATTATACCATAATACAATGGGAATATGGTGAATAAATTTACTATCTAACTTCATTATATATTTTTAATTATAACGAACGTATATGAAATATATGTCATTAACTATAGTCTTTTAACTTAGTTTCTTAGTGATGAAGTAACCTAAAATTTAGTGATGGATAAGAAGAATAAAATTGAAATTGTTTACATCTATTATACCATAATTCAATGTGAATATGGTGAATAAATTTACAATCTAACCTCATTATATAGTTTTTATTATTTCGAATGTATATGTAATATATGTCATAAATTAATAGTCTTTTAACTTAGTATCTTAGTGATGAAGTAACCTAAAATTTGGTGATGGATAAGAAGAATAATATTGAAATTGTTTACATCTATTATACCATAATACAATGTGAATATGGTGAATAAATTTACTATCTAACTTCATTATATAGTTTTAATTATTACGAACGTGTATGAAATATATGTCATTAACTATAGTCTTTTAACTTAGTTTCTTAGTGATGAAGTAACCTAAAATTTGGTGATGGATAAAAAGAATAAAATTGAAATTGTTTACATCTATTATACCATAATTCAATGTGAATATGGTGAATAAATTTACAATCTAACCACATTATATAGTTTTTATTATTACGAACGTATATAAAATATATGTTATTTATTAATAGTCTTTCAACTTAGTTTCTTAGTGACGAAGTAGCCTAAAATTTGGTGATGGATAAGAAGAATAATATTAAAATTGTTTACATTTATTATACCATAATACAATGTGAATATGATGCATAATTTTACTATCTAACCTCAATATATAGTTTTAATTATTACGAGCGTATATGAAATATATGTCATTAACTAATAGTCTTTTAACTTAGTTTCTTAGTGATGAAGTAACCAAAAATTTGGTGATGGATAAGAAGAATAATATTGAAATTGTTTACATCTATTATACCATAATGAAATGTGAATATGGTGAATAAATATACTATCTAACCTTAATATATAGTTTTAATTATTACGA
>CATIWC010002230.1:170000-175000 GCA_948472305.1 Vicia faba | reverse complement strand
CACCCATGGGCATGTTCCGTCTAGGCAGCATGTGGCCTGGCCTGGGCGTGGCCTGGCCTGGGCGTGGCAAGGCCCCAGGCGGACCAGGCAAGGGCCTCCCCCTATATATGTTTGAACTGAAATCCTCACTTTGCCACCAAATTGGTCCCTTTTTCCCTGTAGACATAAATTTCTAGTTTGATGACTTAGACTTCGAATTTTTTCTTGATTTTTTGCATGCTCTTTAAACACAATATAAGAACCCCTCCCACCAAAAATTAGAATTTTTCGACTTCGGATGAATTAATTATGAATTTTCTAAGCGCCGGATTTTCAAGAACGGGAGCGGAGGCAAACGCGCCTTAGGAATGGAATTTCCCGATGATTTTTTGCATGGACATCTCAAATAACACATAGAAGGGATCTGCAAAGTTTCGTAGCGTTTCGATAACGTCTCGATTTATTTTGAATTTTCGTCCGAAACGCGTGTAATTGAGTTTTTTTCAAGGGGCGGAAGCAAACAAACGTCGGGCTACGGAATGAGTTCCGGTCTGGAATTTTTCATGCATTAATCTGCCACCAAATTGAGATGGCATGCCAAGTTTCATGCCATTCGGGCGATCCCTCGATATATTTCGGCTTTTCGCGTGTCGGGCCCCCGTGCGGTTTTTCCGACGGGAGCGGAGGCAAACGCGCCTTAGGGGAATAATCTCCCGATGGATTTTTGCATGCACTTCCCAAATAACACATTGAGAGTGTCCAAGGAGTTTCGTAGCGTTTCGACAAGCCCTCGGTCTACTTTCAATTTCCGACCGGAACGCGTGCGTGTGCGGTTTCTCCATGAACGGGAGCGGAGGCAAACGCGCCTTAGGGGAATAATCTCCCGATGAATTTTTGCATGGAAGTCCCAAATAACACATAGAAGGGATCTGCAAAGTTTCGTAGCGTTTCGACAATTTTGAATTTCCGGCCCGAACGGGCCCCCGTGCGGTTTTTCCGACGGGAGCGGAGGCAAACGCGCCTTAGGGGAATAATCTCCCGATGGATTTTTGCATGCACTTCCCAAATAACACATTGAGAGTGTCCAAGGAGTTTCGTAGCGTTTCGACAAGCCCTCGGTCTACTTTCAATTTCCGACCGGAACGCGTGCGTGTGCGGTTTCTCCATGAACGGGAGCGGAGGCAAACGCGCCTTAGGGGAATAATCTCCCGATGAATTTTTGCATGGAAGTCCCAAATAACACATAGAAGGGATCTGCAAAGTTTCGTAGCGTTTCGACAATTTTGAATTTCCGGCCCGAACGGGCCCCCGTGCGGTTTTTCCGACGGGAGCGGAGGCAAACGCGCCTTAGGGGAATAATCTCCCGATGGATTTTTGCATGCACTTCCCAAATAACACATTGAGAGTGTCCAAGGAGTTTCGTAGCGTTTCGACAAGCCCTCGGTCTACTTTCAATTTCCGACCGGAACGCGTGCGTGTGCGGTTTCTCCATGAACGGGAGCGGAGGCAAACGCGCCTTAGGGGAATAATCTCCCGATGAATTTTTGCATGGAAGTCCCAAATAACACATAGAAGGGATCTGCAAAGTTTCGTAGCGTTTCGACAATTTTGAATTTCCGGCCCGAACGGGCCCCCGTGCGGTTTTTCCGACGGGAGCGGAGGCAAACGCGCCTTAGGGGAATAATCTCCCGATGGATTTTTGCATGCACTTCCCAAATAACACATTGAGAGTGTCCAAGGAGTTTCGTAGCGTTTCGACAAGCCCTCGGTCTACTTTCAATTTCCGACCGGAACGCGTGCGTGTGCGGTTTCTCCATGAACGGGAGCGGAGGCAAACGCGCCTTAGGGGAATAATCTCCCGATGAATTTTTGCATGGAAGTCCCAAATAACACATAGAAGGGATCTGCAAAGTTTCGTAGCGTTTCGACAATTTTGAATTTCCGGCCCGAACGGGCCCCCGTGCGGTTTTTCCGACGGGAGCGGAGGCAAACGCGCCTTAGGGGAATAATCTCCCGATGGATTTTTGCATGCACTTCCCAAATAACACATTGAGAGTGTCCAAGGAGTTTCGTAGCGTTTCGACAAGCCCTCGGTCTACTTTCAATTTCCGACCGGAACGCGTGCGTGTGCGGTTTCTCCATGAACGGGAGCGGAGGCAAACGCGCCTTAGGGGAATAATCTCCCGATGAATTTTTGCATGGAAGTCCCAAATAACACATAGAAGGGATCTGCAAAGTTTCGTAGCGTTTCGACAATTTTGAATTTCCGGCCCGAACGGGCCCCCGTGCGGTTTTTCCGACGGGAGCGGAGGCAAACGCGCCTTAGGGGAATAATCTCCCGATGGATTTTTGCATGCACTTCCCAAATAACACATTGAGAGTGTCCAAGGAGTTTCGTAGCGTTTCGACAAGCCCTCGGTCTACTTTCAATTTCCGACCGGAACGCGTGCGTGTGCGGTTTCTCCATGAACGGGAGCGGAGGCAAACGCGCCTTAGGGGAATAATCTCCCGATGAATTTTTGCATGGAAGTCCCAAATAACACATAGAAGGGATCTGCAAAGTTTCGTAGCGTTTCGACAATTTTGAATTTCCGGCCCGAACGGGCCCCCGTGCGGTTTTTCCGACGGGAGCGGAGGCAAACGCGCCTTAGGGGAATAATCTCCCGATGGATTTTTGCATGCACTTCCCAAATAACACATTGAGAGTGTCCAAGGAGTTTCGTAGCGTTTCGACAAGCCCTCGGTCTACTTTCAATTTCCGACCGGAACGCGTGCGTGTGCGGTTTCTCCATGAACGGGAGCGGAGGCAAACGCGCCTTAGGGGAATAATCTCCCGATGAATTTTTGCATGGAAGTCCCAAATAACACATAGAAGGGATCTGCAAAGTTTCGTAGCGTTTCGACAATTTTGAATTTCCGGCCCGAACGGGCCCCCGTGCGGTTTTTCCGACGGGAGCGGAGGCAAACGCGCCTTAGGGGAATAATCTCCCGATGGATTTTTGCATGCACTTCCCAAATAACACATTGAGAGTGTCCAAGGAGTTTCGTAGCGTTTCGACAAGCCCTCGGTCTACTTTCAATTTCCGACCGGAACGCGTGCGTGTGCGGTTTCTCCATGAACGGGAGCGGAGGCAAACGCGCCTTAGGGGAATAATCTCCCGATGAATTTTTGCATGGAAGTCCCAAATAACACATAGAAGGGATCTGCAAAGTTTCGTAGCGTTTCGACAATTTTGAATTTCCGGCCCGAACGGGCCCCCGTGCGGTTTTTCCGACGGGAGCGGAGGCAAACGCGCCTTAGGGGAATAATCTCCCGATGGATTTTTGCATGCACTTCCCAAATAACACATTGAGAGTGTCCAAGGAGTTTCGTAGCGTTTCGACAAGCCCTCGGTCTACTTTCAATTTCCGACCGGAACGCGTGCGTGTGCGGTTTCTCCATGAACGGGAGCGGAGGCAAACGCGCCTTAGGGGAATAATCTCCCGATGAATTTTTGCATGGAAGTCCCAAATAACACATAGAAGGGATCTGCAAAGTTTCGTAGCGTTTCGACAATTTTGAATTTCCGGCCCGAACGGGCCCCCGTGCGGTTTTTCCGACGGGAGCGGAGGCAAACGCGCCTTAGGGGAATAATCTCCCGATGGATTTTTGCATGCACTTCCCAAATAACACATTGAGAGTGTCCAAGGAGTTTCGTAGCGTTTCGACAAGCCCTCGGTCTACTTTCAATTTCCGACCGGAACGCGTGCGTGTGCGGTTTCTCCATGAACGGGAGCGGAGGCAAACGCGCCTTAGGGGAATAATCTCCCGATGAATTTTTGCATGGAAGTCCCAAATAACACATAGAAGGGATCTGCAAAGTTTCGTAGCGTTTCGACAATTTTGAATTTCCGGCCCGAACGGGCCCCCGTGCGGTTTTTCCGACGGGAGCGGAGGCAAACGCGCCTTAGGGGAATAATCTCCCGATGGATTTTTGCATGCACTTCCCAAATAACACATTGAGAGTGTCCAAGGAGTTTCGTAGCGTTTCGACAAGCCCTCGGTCTACTTTCAATTTCCGACCGGAACGCGTGCGTGTGCGGTTTCTCCATGAACGGGAGCGGAGGCAAACGCGCCTTAGGGGAATAATCTCCCGATGAATTTTTGCATGGAAGTCCCAAATAACACATAGAAGGGATCTGCAAAGTTTCGTAGCGTTTCGACAATTTTGAATTTCCGGCCCGAACGGGCCCCCGTGCGGTTTTTCCGACGGGAGCGGAGGCAAACGCGCCTTAGGGGAATAATCTCCCGATGGATTTTTGCATGCACTTCCCAAATAACACATTGAGAGTGTCCAAGGAGTTTCGTAGCGTTTCGACAAGCCCTCGGTCTACTTTCAATTTCCGACCGGAACGCGTGCGTGTGCGGTTTCTCCATGAACGGGAGCGGAGGCAAACGCGCCTTAGGGGAATAATCTCCCGATGAATTTTTGCATGGAAGTCCCAAATAACACATAGAAGGGATCTGCAAAGTTTCGTAGCGTTTCGACAATTTTGAATTTCCGGCCCGAACGGGCCCCCGTGCGGTTTTTCCGACGGGAGCGGAGGCAAACGCG
The DNA here is from genome assembly GCA_948472305.1 of Vicia faba. Lineage (NCBI taxonomy): Eukaryota > Viridiplantae > Streptophyta > Magnoliopsida > Fabales > Fabaceae > Vicia > Vicia faba. The sequence goes on along the minus strand of CATIWC010002230.1, from coordinate 170,426 downwards.
CCTTAGGGGAATAATCTCCCGATGGATTTTTGCATGCACTTCCCAAATAACACATTGAGAGTGTCCAAGGAGTTTCGTAGCGTTTCGACAAGCCCTCGGTCTACTTTCAATTTCCGACCGGAACGCGTGCGTGTGCGGTTTCTCCATGAACGGGAGCGGAGGCAAACGCGCCTTAGGGGAATAATCTCCCGATGAATTTTTGCATGGAAGTCCCAAATAACACATAGAAGGGATCTGCAAAGTTTCGTAGCGTTTCGACAATTTTGAATTTCCGGCCCGAACGGGCCCCCGTGCGGTTTTTCCGACGGGAGCGGAGGCAAACGCGCCTTAGGGGAATAATCTCCCGATGGATTTTTGCATGCACTTCCCAAATAACACATTGAGAGTGTCCAAGGAGTTTCGTAGCGTTTCGACAAGCCCTCGGTC
>CATIWC010002230.1:152500-160000 GCA_948472305.1 Vicia faba | reverse complement strand
TGTGCGGTTTCTCCATGAACGGGAGCGGAGGCAAACGCGCCTTAGGGGAATAATCTCCCGATGAATTTTTGCATGGAAGTCCCAAATAACACATAGAAGGGATCTGCAAAGTTTCGTAGCGTTTCGACAATTTTGAATTTCCGGCCCGAACGGGCCCCCGTGCGGTTTTTCCGACGGGAGCGGAGGCAAACGCGCCTTAGGGGAATAATCTCCCGATGGATTTTTGCATGCACTTCCCAAATAACACATTGAGAGTGTCCAAGGAGTTTCGTAGCGTTTCGACAAGCCCTCGGTCTACTTTCAATTTCCGACCGGAACGCGTGCGTGTGCGGTTTCTCCATGAACGGGAGCGGAGGCAAACGCGCCTTAGGGGAATAATCTCCCGATGAATTTTTGCATGGAAGTCCCAAATAACACATAGAAGGGATCTGCAAAGTTTCGTAGCGTTTCGACAATTTTGAATTTCCGGCCCGAACGGGCCCCCGTGCGGTTTTTCCGACGGGAGCGGAGGCAAACGCGCCTTAGGGGAATAATCTCCCGATGGATTTTTGCATGCACTTCCCAAATAACACATTGAGAGTGTCCAAGGAGTTTCGTAGCGTTTCGACAAGCCCTCGGTCTACTTTCAATTTCCGACCGGAACGCGTGCGTGTGCGGTTTCTCCATGAACGGGAGCGGAGGCAAACGCGCCTTAGGGGAATAATCTCCCGATGAATTTTTGCATGGAAGTCCCAAATAACACATAGAAGGGATCTGCAAAGTTTCGTAGCGTTTCGACAATTTTGAATTTCCGGCCCGAACGGGCCCCCGTGCGGTTTTTCCGACGGGAGCGGAGGCAAACGCGCCTTAGGGGAATAATCTCCCGATGGATTTTTGCATGCACTTCCCAAATAACACATTGAGAGTGTCCAAGGAGTTTCGTAGCGTTTCGACAAGCCCTCGGTCTACTTTCAATTTCCGACCGGAACGCGTGCGTGTGCGGTTTCTCCATGAACGGGAGCGGAGGCAAACGCGCCTTAGGGGAATAATCTCCCGATGAATTTTTGCATGGAAGTCCCAAATAACACATAGAAGGGATCTGCAAAGTTTCGTAGCGTTTCGACAATTTTGAATTTCCGGCCCGAACGGGCCCCCGTGCGGTTTTTCCGACGGGAGCGGAGGCAAACGCGCCTTAGGGGAATAATCTCCCGATGGATTTTTGCATGCACTTCCCAAATAACACATTGAGAGTGTCCAAGGAGTTTCGTAGCGTTTCGACAAGCCCTCGGTCTACTTTCAATTTCCGACCGGAACGCGTGCGTGTGCGGTTTCTCCATGAACGGGAGCGGAGGCAAACGCGCCTTAGGGGAATAATCTCCCGATGAATTTTTGCATGGAAGTCCCAAATAACACATAGAAGGGATCTGCAAAGTTTCGTAGCGTTTCGACAATTTTGAATTTCCGGCCCGAACGGGCCCCCGTGCGGTTTTTCCGACGGGAGCGGAGGCAAACGCGCCTTAGGGGAATAATCTCCCGATGGATTTTTGCATGCACTTCCCAAATAACACATTGAGAGTGTCCAAGGAGTTTCGTAGCGTTTCGACAAGCCCTCGGTCTACTTTCAATTTCCGACCGGAACGCGTGCGTGTGCGGTTTCTCCATGAACGGGAGCGGAGGCAAACGCGCCTTAGGGGAATAATCTCCCGATGAATTTTTGCATGGAAGTCCCAAATAACACATAGAAGGGATCTGCAAAGTTTCGTAGCGTTTCGACAATTTTGAATTTCCGGCCCGAACGGGCCCCCGTGCGGTTTTTCCGACGGGAGCGGAGGCAAACGCGCCTTAGGGGAATAATCTCCCGATGGATTTTTGCATGCACTTCCCAAATAACACATTGAGAGTGTCCAAGGAGTTTCGTAGCGTTTCGACAAGCCCTCGGTCTACTTTCAATTTCCGACCGGAACGCGTGCGTGTGCGGTTTCTCCATGAACGGGAGCGGAGGCAAACGCGCCTTAGGGGAATAATCTCCCGATGAATTTTTGCATGGAAGTCCCAAATAACACATAGAAGGGATCTGCAAAGTTTCGTAGCGTTTCGACAATTTTGAATTTCCGGCCCGAACGGGCCCCCGTGCGGTTTTTCCGACGGGAGCGGAGGCAAACGCGCCTTAGGGGAATAATCTCCCGATGGATTTTTGCATGCACTTCCCAAATAACACATTGAGAGTGTCCAAGGAGTTTCGTAGCGTTTCGACAAGCCCTCGGTCTACTTTCAATTTCCGACCGGAACGCGTGCGTGTGCGGTTTCTCCATGAACGGGAGCGGAGGCAAACGCGCCTTAGGGGAATAATCTCCCGATGAATTTTTGCATGGAAGTCCCAAATAACACATAGAAGGGATCTGCAAAGTTTCGTAGCGTTTCGACAATTTTGAATTTCCGGCCCGAACGGGCCCCCGTGCGGTTTTTCCGACGGGAGCGGAGGCAAACGCGCCTTAGGGGAATAATCTCCCGATGGATTTTTGCATGCACTTCCCAAATAACACATTGAGAGTGTCCAAGGAGTTTCGTAGCGTTTCGACAAGCCCTCGGTCTACTTTCAATTTCCGACCGGAACGCGTGCGTGTGCGGTTTCTCCATGAACGGGAGCGGAGGCAAACGCGCCTTAGGGGAATAATCTCCCGATGAATTTTTGCATGGAAGTCCCAAATAACACATAGAAGGGATCTGCAAAGTTTCGTAGCGTTTCGACAATTTTGAATTTCCGGCCCGAACGGGCCCCCGTGCGGTTTTTCCGACGGGAGCGGAGGCAAACGCGCCTTAGGGGAATAATCTCCCGATGGATTTTTGCATGCACTTCCCAAATAACACATTGAGAGTGTCCAAGGAGTTTCGTAGCGTTTCGACAAGCCCTCGGTCTACTTTCAATTTCCGACCGGAACGCGTGCGTGTGCGGTTTCTCCATGAACGGGAGCGGAGGCAAACGCGCCTTAGGGGAATAATCTCCCGATGAATTTTTGCATGGAAGTCCCAAATAACACATAGAAGGGATCTGCAAAGTTTCGTAGCGTTTCGACAATTTTGAATTTCCGGCCCGAACGGGCCCCCGTGCGGTTTTTCCGACGGGAGCGGAGGCAAACGCGCCTTAGGGGAATAATCTCCCGATGGATTTTTGCATGCACTTCCCAAATAACACATTGAGAGTGTCCAAGGAGTTTCGTAGCGTTTCGACAAGCCCTCGGTCTACTTTCAATTTCCGACCGGAACGCGTGCGTGTGCGGTTTCTCCATGAACGGGAGCGGAGGCAAACGCGCCTTAGGGGAATAATCTCCCGATGAATTTTTGCATGGAAGTCCCAAATAACACATAGAAGGGATCTGCAAAGTTTCGTAGCGTTTCGACAATTTTGAATTTCCGGCCCGAACGGGCCCCCGTGCGGTTTTTCCGACGGGAGCGGAGGCAAACGCGCCTTAGGGGAATAATCTCCCGATGGATTTTTGCATGCACTTCCCAAATAACACATTGAGAGTGTCCAAGGAGTTTCGTAGCGTTTCGACAAGCCCTCGGTCTACTTTCAATTTCCGACCGGAACGCGTGCGTGTGCGGTTTCTCCATGAACGGGAGCGGAGGCAAACGCGCCTTAGGGGAATAATCTCCCGATGAATTTTTGCATGGAAGTCCCAAATAACACATAGAAGGGATCTGCAAAGTTTCGTAGCGTTTCGACAATTTTGAATTTCCGGCCCGAACGGGCCCCCGTGCGGTTTTTCCGACGGGAGCGGAGGCAAACGCGCCTTAGGGGAATAATCTCCCGATGGATTTTTGCATGCACTTCCCAAATAACACATTGAGAGTGTCCAAGGAGTTTCGTAGCGTTTCGACAAGCCCTCGGTCTACTTTCAATTTCCGACCGGAACGCGTGCGTGTGCGGTTTCTCCATGAACGGGAGCGGAGGCAAACGCGCCTTAGGGGAATAATCTCCCGATGAATTTTTGCATGGAAGTCCCAAATAACACATAGAAGGGATCTGCAAAGTTTCGTAGCGTTTCGACAATTTTGAATTTCCGGCCCGAACGGGCCCCCGTGCGGTTTTTCCGACGGGAGCGGAGGCAAACGCGCCTTAGGGGAATAATCTCCCGATGGATTTTTGCATGCACTTCCCAAATAACACATTGAGAGTGTCCAAGGAGTTTCGTAGCGTTTCGACAAGCCCTCGGTCTACTTTCAATTTCCGACCGGAACGCGTGCGTGTGCGGTTTCTCCATGAACGGGAGCGGAGGCAAACGCGCCTTAGGGGAATAATCTCCCGATGAATTTTTGCATGGAAGTCCCAAATAACACATAGAAGGGATCTGCAAAGTTTCGTAGCGTTTCGACAATTTTGAATTTCCGGCCCGAACGGGCCCCCGTGCGGTTTTTCCGACGGGAGCGGAGGCAAACGCGCCTTAGGGGAATAATCTCCCGATGGATTTTTGCATGCACTTCCCAAATAACACATTGAGAGTGTCCAAGGAGTTTCGTAGCGTTTCGACAAGCCCTCGGTCTACTTTCAATTTCCGACCGGAACGCGTGCGTGTGCGGTTTCTCCATGAACGGGAGCGGAGGCAAACGCGCCTTAGGGGAATAATCTCCCGATGAATTTTTGCATGGAAGTCCCAAATAACACATAGAAGGGATCTGCAAAGTTTCGTAGCGTTTCGACAATTTTGAATTTCCGGCCCGAACGGGCCCCCGTGCGGTTTTTCCGACGGGAGCGGAGGCAAACGCGCCTTAGGGGAATAATCTCCCGATGGATTTTTGCATGCACTTCCCAAATAACACATTGAGAGTGTCCAAGGAGTTTCGTAGCGTTTCGACAAGCCCTCGGTCTACTTTCAATTTCCGACCGGAACGCGTGCGTGTGCGGTTTCTCCATGAACGGGAGCGGAGGCAAACGCGCCTTAGGGGAATAATCTCCCGATGAATTTTTGCATGGAAGTCCCAAATAACACATAGAAGGGATCTGCAAAGTTTCGTAGCGTTTCGACAATTTTGAATTTCCGGCCCGAACGGGCCCCCGTGCGGTTTTTCCGACGGGAGCGGAGGCAAACGCGCCTTAGGGGAATAATCTCCCGATGGATTTTTGCATGCACTTCCCAAATAACACATTGAGAGTGTCCAAGGAGTTTCGTAGCGTTTCGACAAGCCCTCGGTCTACTTTCAATTTCCGACCGGAACGCGTGCGTGTGCGGTTTCTCCATGAACGGGAGCGGAGGCAAACGCGCCTTAGGGGAATAATCTCCCGATGAATTTTTGCATGGAAGTCCCAAATAACACATAGAAGGGATCTGCAAAGTTTCGTAGCGTTTCGACAATTTTGAATTTCCGGCCCGAACGGGCCCCCGTGCGGTTTTTCCGACGGGAGCGGAGGCAAACGCGCCTTAGGGGAATAATCTCCCGATGGATTTTTGCATGCACTTCCCAAATAACACATTGAGAGTGTCCAAGGAGTTTCGTAGCGTTTCGACAAGCCCTCGGTCTACTTTCAATTTCCGACCGGAACGCGTGCGTGTGCGGTTTCTCCATGAACGGGAGCGGAGGCAAACGCGCCTTAGGGGAATAATCTCCCGATGAATTTTTGCATGGAAGTCCCAAATAACACATAGAAGGGATCTGCAAAGTTTCGTAGCGTTTCGACAATTTTGAATTTCCGGCCCGAACGGGCCCCCGTGCGGTTTTTCCGACGGGAGCGGAGGCAAACGCGCCTTAGGGGAATAATCTCCCGATGGATTTTTGCATGCACTTCCCAAATAACACATTGAGAGTGTCCAAGGAGTTTCGTAGCGTTTCGACAAGCCCTCGGTCTACTTTCAATTTCCGACCGGAACGCGTGCGTGTGCGGTTTCTCCATGAACGGGAGCGGAGGCAAACGCGCCTTAGGGGAATAATCTCCCGATGAATTTTTGCATGGAAGTCCCAAATAACACATAGAAGGGATCTGCAAAGTTTCGTAGCGTTTCGACAATTTTGAATTTCCGGCCCGAACGGGCCCCCGTGCGGTTTTTCCGACGGGAGCGGAGGCAAACGCGCCTTAGGGGAATAATCTCCCGATGGATTTTTGCATGCACTTCCCAAATAACACATTGAGAGTGTCCAAGGAGTTTCGTAGCGTTTCGACAAGCCCTCGGTCTACTTTCAATTTCCGACCGGAACGCGTGCGTGTGCGGTTTCTCCATGAACGGGAGCGGAGGCAAACGCGCCTTAGGGGAATAATCTCCCGATGAATTTTTGCATGGAAGTCCCAAATAACACATAGAAGGGATCTGCAAAGTTTCGTAGCGTTTCGACAATTTTGAATTTCCGGCCCGAACGGGCCCCCGTGCGGTTTTTCCGACGGGAGCGGAGGCAAACGCGCCTTAGGGGAATAATCTCCCGATGGATTTTTGCATGCACTTCCCAAATAACACATTGAGAGTGTCCAAGGAGTTTCGTAGCGTTTCGACAAGCCCTCGGTCTACTTTCAATTTCCGACCGGAACGCGTGCGTGTGCGGTTTCTCCATGAACGGGAGCGGAGGCAAACGCGCCTTAGGGGAATAATCTCCCGATGAATTTTTGCATGGAAGTCCCAAATAACACATAGAAGGGATCTGCAAAGTTTCGTAGCGTTTCGACAATTTTGAATTTCCGGCCCGAACGGGCCCCCGTGCGGTTTTTCCGACGGGAGCGGAGGCAAACGCGCCTTAGGGGAATAATCTCCCGATGGATTTTTGCATGCACTTCCCAAATAACACATTGAGAGTGTCCAAGGAGTTTCGTAGCGTTTCGACAAGCCCTCGGTCTACTTTCAATTTCCGACCGGAACGCGTGCGTGTGCGGTTTCTCCATGAACGGGAGCGGAGGCAAACGCGCCTTAGGGGAATAATCTCCCGATGAATTTTTGCATGGAAGTCCCAAATAACACATAGAAGGGATCTGCAAAGTTTCGTAGCGTTTCGACAATTTTGAATTTCCGGCCCGAACGGGCCCCCGTGCGGTTTTTCCGACGGGAGCGGAGGCAAACGCGCCTTAGGGGAATAATCTCCCGATGGATTTTTGCATGCACTTCCCAAATAACACATTGAGAGTGTCCAAGGAGTTTCGTAGCGTTTCGACAAGCCCTCGGTCTACTTTCAATTTCCGACCGGAACGCGTGCGTGTGCGGTTTCTCCATGAACGGGAGCGGAGGCAAACGCGCCTTAGGGGAATAATCTCCCGATGAATTTTTGCATGGAAGTCCCAAATAACACATAGAAGGGATCTGCAAAGTTTCGTAGCGTTTCGACAATTTTGAATTTCCGGCCCGAACGGGCCCCCGTGCGGTTTTTCCGACGGGAGCGGAGGCAAACGCGCCTTAGGGGAATAATCTCCCGATGGATTTTTGCATGCACTTCCCAAATAACACATTGAGAGTGTCCAAGGAGTTTCGTAGCGTTTCGACAAGCCCTCGGTCTACTTTCAATTTCCGACCGGAACGCGTGCGTGTGCGGTTTCTCCATGAACGGGAG
>CATIWC010002230.1:120000-122500 GCA_948472305.1 Vicia faba | reverse complement strand
AAAACTTCGATCGCAACTCCCATGCCCCGCCGCCCGAACGTCCGTGACCAGGTCCGGACGAGCCACTCGGCCGGGCACGGGCACCGCAAAATTTTAGCAAATTTTTTTCTTCGCCCAAAGAACGATTCGATGGTTGGAATGCCAATATTTTATTGGGTTGTGCGGCAAAACTTCGATCGCAACTTCGATTCCGTCGACGGGACCATCCGTGGCATGCCACGGACCTTCCGTGTGGCCGGCACGGGCACGCAAAATCCAGCCAAATTTTGAATTTTTTTTATCAAGAACGCTCGATTCGATGATGAAAATTCGATATTTGGATTGGATTTTGTGCGGGGGGTTGATGGATTTGCCATTGGAATCGTTTGGAACACCCATGGGCATGTTCCGTCTAGGCAGCATGTGGCCTGGCCTGGGCGTGGCCTGGCCTGGGCGTGGCAAGGCCCCAGGCGGACCAGGCAAGGGCCTCCCCCTATATATGTTTGAACTGAAATCCTCACTTTGCCACCAAATTGGTCCCTTTTTCCCTGTAGACATAAATTTCTAGTTTGATGACTTAGACTTCGAATTTTTTCTTGATTTTTTGCATGCTCTTTAAACACAATATAAGAACCCCTCCCACCAAAAATTAGAATTTTTCGACTTCGGATGAATTAATTATGAATTTTCTAAGCGCCGGATTTTCAAGAACGGGAGCGGAGGCAAACGCGCCTTAGGAATGGAATTTCCCGATGATTTTTTGCATGGACATCTCAAATAACACATAGAAGGGATCTGCAAAGTTTCGTAGCGTTTCGATAACGTCTCGATTTATTTTGAATTTTCGTCCGAAACGCGTGTAATTGAGTTTTTTTCAAGGGGCGGAAGCAAACAAACGTCGGGCTACGGAATGAGTTCCGGTCTGGAATTTTTCATGCATTAATCTGCCACCAAATTGAGATGGCATGCCAAGTTTCATGCCATTCGGGCGATCCCTCGATATATTTCGGCTTTTCGCGTGTCGGGCCCCCGTGCGGTTTTTCCGACGGGAGCGGAGGCAAACGCGCCTTAGGGGAATAATCTCCCGATGGATTTTTGCATGCACTTCCCAAATAACACATTGAGAGTGTCCAAGGAGTTTCGTAGCGTTTCGACAAGCCCTCGGTCTACTTTCAATTTCCGACCGGAACGCGTGCGTGTGCGGTTTCTCCATGAACGGGAGCGGAGGCAAACGCGCCTTAGGGGAATAATCTCCCGATGAATTTTTGCATGGAAGTCCCAAATAACACATAGAAGGGATCTGCAAAGTTTCGTAGCGTTTCGACAATTTTGAATTTCCGGCCCGAACGGGCCCCCGTGCGGTTTTTCCGACGGGAGCGGAGGCAAACGCGCCTTAGGGGAATAATCTCCCGATGGATTTTTGCATGCACTTCCCAAATAACACATTGAGAGTGTCCAAGGAGTTTCGTAGCGTTTCGACAAGCCCTCGGTCTACTTTCAATTTCCGACCGGAACGCGTGCGTGTGCGGTTTCTCCATGAACGGGAGCGGAGGCAAACGCGCCTTAGGGGAATAATCTCCCGATGAATTTTTGCATGGAAGTCCCAAATAACACATAGAAGGGATCTGCAAAGTTTCGTAGCGTTTCGACAATTTTGAATTTCCGGCCCGAACGGGCCCCCGTGCGGTTTTTCCGACGGGAGCGGAGGCAAACGCGCCTTAGGGGAATAATCTCCCGATGGATTTTTGCATGCACTTCCCAAATAACACATTGAGAGTGTCCAAGGAGTTTCGTAGCGTTTCGACAAGCCCTCGGTCTACTTTCAATTTCCGACCGGAACGCGTGCGTGTGCGGTTTCTCCATGAACGGGAGCGGAGGCAAACGCGCCTTAGGGGAATAATCTCCCGATGAATTTTTGCATGGAAGTCCCAAATAACACATAGAAGGGATCTGCAAAGTTTCGTAGCGTTTCGACAATTTTGAATTTCCGGCCCGAACGGGCCCCCGTGCGGTTTTTCCGACGGGAGCGGAGGCAAACGCGCCTTAGGGGAATAATCTCCCGATGGATTTTTGCATGCACTTCCCAAATAACACATTGAGAGTGTCCAAGGAGTTTCGTAGCGTTTCGACAAGCCCTCGGTCTACTTTCAATTTCCGACCGGAACGCGTGCGTGTGCGGTTTCTCCATGAACGGGAGCGGAGGCAAACGCGCCTTAGGGGAATAATCTCCCGATGAATTTTTGCATGGAAGTCCCAAATAACACATAGAAGGGATCTGCAAAGTTTCGTAGCGTTTCGACAATTTTGAATTTCCGGCCCGAACGGGCCCCCGTGCGGTTTTTCCGACGGGAGCGGAGGCAAACGCGCCTTAGGGGAATAATCTCCCGATGGATTTTTGCATGCACTTCCCAAATAACACATTGAGAGTGTCCAAGGAGTTTCGTAGCGTTTCGACAAGCCCTCGGTCTACTTTCAATTTCCGACCGGAACGCGTGCGTGTGCGGTTTCTCCATGAACGGGA
>CATIWC010002230.1:100000-102500 GCA_948472305.1 Vicia faba | reverse complement strand
GAGCCACTCGGCCGGGCACGGGCACCGCAAAATTTTAGCAAATTTTTTTCTTCGCCCAAAGAACGATTCGATGGTTGGAATGCCAATATTTTATTGGGTTGTGCGGCAAAACTTCGATCGCAACTTCGATTCCGTCGACGGGACCATCCGTGGCATGCCACGGACCTTCCGTGTGGCCGGCACGGGCACGCAAAATCCAGCCAAATTTTGAATTTTTTTTATCAAGAACGCTCGATTCGATGATGAAAATTCGATATTTGGATTGGATTTTGTGCGGGGGGTTGATGGATTTGCCATTGGAATCGTTTGGAACACCCATGGGCATGTTCCGTCTAGGCAGCATGTGGCCTGGCCTGGGCGTGGCCTGGCCTGGGCGTGGCAAGGCCCCAGGCGGACCAGGCAAGGGCCTCCCCCTATATATGTTTGAACTGAAATCCTCACTTTGCCACCAAATTGGTCCCTTTTTCCCTGTAGACATAAATTTCTAGTTTGATGACTTAGACTTCGAATTTTTTCTTGATTTTTTGCATGCTCTTTAAACACAATATAAGAACCCCTCCCACCAAAAATTAGAATTTTTCGACTTCGGATGAATTAATTATGAATTTTCTAAGCGCCGGATTTTCAAGAACGGGAGCGGAGGCAAACGCGCCTTAGGAATGGAATTTCCCGATGATTTTTTGCATGGACATCTCAAATAACACATAGAAGGGATCTGCAAAGTTTCGTAGCGTTTCGATAACGTCTCGATTTATTTTGAATTTTCGTCCGAAACGCGTGTAATTGAGTTTTTTTCAAGGGGCGGAAGCAAACAAACGTCGGGCTACGGAATGAGTTCCGGTCTGGAATTTTTCATGCATTAATCTGCCACCAAATTGAGATGGCATGCCAAGTTTCATGCCATTCGGGCGATCCCTCGATATATTTCGGCTTTTCGCGTGTCGGGCCCCCGTGCGGTTTTTCCGACGGGAGCGGAGGCAAACGCGCCTTAGGGGAATAATCTCCCGATGGATTTTTGCATGCACTTCCCAAATAACACATTGAGAGTGTCCAAGGAGTTTCGTAGCGTTTCGACAAGCCCTCGGTCTACTTTCAATTTCCGACCGGAACGCGTGCGTGTGCGGTTTCTCCATGAACGGGAGCGGAGGCAAACGCGCCTTAGGGGAATAATCTCCCGATGAATTTTTGCATGGAAGTCCCAAATAACACATAGAAGGGATCTGCAAAGTTTCGTAGCGTTTCGACAATTTTGAATTTCCGGCCCGAACGGGCCCCCGTGCGGTTTTTCCGACGGGAGCGGAGGCAAACGCGCCTTAGGGGAATAATCTCCCGATGGATTTTTGCATGCACTTCCCAAATAACACATTGAGAGTGTCCAAGGAGTTTCGTAGCGTTTCGACAAGCCCTCGGTCTACTTTCAATTTCCGACCGGAACGCGTGCGTGTGCGGTTTCTCCATGAACGGGAGCGGAGGCAAACGCGCCTTAGGGGAATAATCTCCCGATGAATTTTTGCATGGAAGTCCCAAATAACACATAGAAGGGATCTGCAAAGTTTCGTAGCGTTTCGACAATTTTGAATTTCCGGCCCGAACGGGCCCCCGTGCGGTTTTTCCGACGGGAGCGGAGGCAAACGCGCCTTAGGGGAATAATCTCCCGATGGATTTTTGCATGCACTTCCCAAATAACACATTGAGAGTGTCCAAGGAGTTTCGTAGCGTTTCGACAAGCCCTCGGTCTACTTTCAATTTCCGACCGGAACGCGTGCGTGTGCGGTTTCTCCATGAACGGGAGCGGAGGCAAACGCGCCTTAGGGGAATAATCTCCCGATGAATTTTTGCATGGAAGTCCCAAATAACACATAGAAGGGATCTGCAAAGTTTCGTAGCGTTTCGACAATTTTGAATTTCCGGCCCGAACGGGCCCCCGTGCGGTTTTTCCGACGGGAGCGGAGGCAAACGCGCCTTAGGGGAATAATCTCCCGATGGATTTTTGCATGCACTTCCCAAATAACACATTGAGAGTGTCCAAGGAGTTTCGTAGCGTTTCGACAAGCCCTCGGTCTACTTTCAATTTCCGACCGGAACGCGTGCGTGTGCGGTTTCTCCATGAACGGGAGCGGAGGCAAACGCGCCTTAGGGGAATAATCTCCCGATGAATTTTTGCATGGAAGTCCCAAATAACACATAGAAGGGATCTGCAAAGTTTCGTAGCGTTTCGACAATTTTGAATTTCCGGCCCGAACGGGCCCCCGTGCGGTTTTTCCGACGGGAGCGGAGGCAAACGCGCCTTAGGGGAATAATCTCCCGATGGATTTTTGCATGCACTTCCCAAATAACACATTGAGAGTGTCCAAGGAGTTTCGTAGCGTTTCGACAAGCCCTCGGTCTACTTTCAATTTCCGACCGGAACGCGTGCGTGTGCGGTTTCTCCATGAACGGGAGCGGAGGCAAACGCGCCTTAGGGGAATAATCTCCCGATGAATTTTTGCATGGAAGTCCC
>CATIWC010002230.1:75000-80000 GCA_948472305.1 Vicia faba | reverse complement strand
GGATTGGATTTTGTGCGGGGGGTTGATGGATTTGCCATTGGAATCGTTTGGAACACCCATGGGCATGTTCCGTCTAGGCAGCATGTGGCCTGGCCTGGGCGTGGCCTGGCCTGGGCGTGGCAAGGCCCCAGGCGGACCAGGCAAGGGCCTCCCCCTATATATGTTTGAACTGAAATCCTCACTTTGCCACCAAATTGTCCCTTTTTCCCTGTAGACATAAATTTCTAGTTTGATGACTTAGACTTCGAATTTTTTCTTGATTTTTTTGCATGCTCTTTAAACACAATATAAGAACCCCTCCCACCAAAAATTAGAATTTTTCGACTTCGGATGAATTAATTATGAATTTTCTAAGCGCCGGATTTTCAAGAACGGGGAGGCGGAGGCAAACGCGCCTTAGGAATGGAATTTCCCGATGATTTTTTGCATGGACATCTCAAATAACACATAGAAGGGATCTGCAAAGTTTCGTAGCGTTTCGATAACGTCTCGATTTATTTTGAATTTTCGTCCGAAACGCGTGTAATTGAGTTTTTTTCAAGGGGCGGAAGCAAACAAACGTCGGTGCTACGGAATGAGTTCCGGTCTGGAATTTTTCATGCATTAATCTGCCACCAAATTGAGATGGCATGCCAAGTTTCATGCCATTCGGGCGATCCCTCGATATATTTCGGCTTTTCGCGTGTCGGGCCCCCGTGCGGTTTTTCCGACGGGAGCGGAGGCAAACGCGCCTTAGGGGAATAATCTCCGATGGATTTTTGCATGCACTTCCCAAAGAACACATTGAGAGTGTCCAAGGAGTTTCGTAGCGTTTCGACAAGCCCTCGGTCTACTTTCAATTTCCAGACCGGAACGCGTGCGTGTGCGGTTTCTCCATGAACGGGAGCGGAGGCAAACGCGCCTTAGGGGAATAATCTCCCGATGAATTTTTGCATGGAAGTCCCAAATAACACATAGAAGGGATCTGCAAAGTTTCGTAGCGTTTCGACAATTTTGAATTTCCGGCCCGAACGGGCCCCCGTGCGGTTTTTCCGACGGGAGCGGAGGCAAACGCGCCTTAGGGGAATAATCTCCCGATGGATTTTTGCATGCACTTCCCAAATAACACATTGAGAGTGTCCAAGGAGTTTCGTAGCGTTTCGACAAGCCCTCGGTCTACTTTCAATTTCCGACCGGAACGCGTGCGTGTGCGGTTTCTCATGAACGGGAGCGGAGGCAAACGCGCCTTAGGGGAATAATCTCCCGATGAATTTTTGCATGGAAGTCCCAAATAACACATAGAAGGGATCTGCAAAGTTTCGTAGCGTTTCGACAATTTTGAATTTCCGGCCCGAACGGGCCCCCGTGCGGTTTTTCCGACGGGAGCGGAGGCAAACGCGCCTTAGGGAATAATCTCCGATGGATTTTTGCATGCACTTCCCAAATAACACATTGAGAGTGTCCAAGGAGTTTCGTAGCGTTTCGACAAGCCCTCGGTCTACTTTCAATTTCCGACCGGAACGCGTGCGTGTGCGGTTTCTCCATGAACGGGAGCGGAGGCAAACGCGCCTTAGGGGAATAATCTCCCGATGAAATTTTTGCATGGAAGTCCCAAATAACACTAGAAGGGATCTGCAAAGTTTCGTAGCGTTTCGACAATTTTGAATTTCCGGCCCGAACGGGCCCCCGTGCGGTTTTTCCGACGGGAGCGGAGGCAAACGCGCCTTAGGGGAATAATCTCCCGATGGATTTTTGCATGCACTTCCCAAATAACACATTGAGAGTGTCCAAGGAGTTTCGTAGCGTTCGACAAGCCCTCGGTCTACTTTCAATTTCCGACCGGAACGCGTGCGTGTGCGGTTTCTCCATGAACGGGAGGCGGAGGCAAACGCGCCTTAGGGGAATAATCTCCCGATGAATTTTTGCATGGAAGTCCCAAATAACACATAGAAGGGATCTGCAAAGTTTCGTAGCGTTTCGACAATTTTGAATTTCCGGCCCGAACGGGCCCCCGTGCGGTTTTTTCCGACGGGAGCGGAGGCAAACGCGCTTAGGGGAATAATCTCCCGATGGATTTTTGCATGCACTTCCCAAATAACACATTGAGAGTGTCCAAGGAGTTTCGTAGCGTTTCGACAAGCCCTCGGTCTACTTTCAATTTCCGACCGGAACGCGTGCGTGTGCGGTTTCTCCATGAACGGGAGCGGAGGCAAACGCGCCTTAGGGGAATAATCTCCCGATGAATTTTTGCATGGAAGTCCAAATAACACATAGAAGGGATCTGCAAAGTTTCGTAGCGTTTCGACAATTTTGAATTTCCGGCCCGAACGGGCCCCCGTGCGGTTTTTCCGACGGGAGCGGAGGCAAACGCGCCTTAGGGGAATAATCTCCCGATGGATTTTTGCATGCACTTCCCAAATAACACATTGAGAGTGTCCAAGAGTTTCGTAGCGTTTCGACAAGCCCTCGGTCTACTTTCAATTTCCGACCGGAACGCGTGCGTGTGCGGTTTCTCCATGAACGGGAGCGGAGGCAAACGCGCCTTAGGGGAATAATCTCCCGATGAATTTTTGCATGGAAGTCCCAAATAACACATAGAAAGGGATCTGCAAAGTTCGTAGCGTTTCGACAATTTTGAATTTCCGGCCCGAACGGGCCCCCGTGCGGTTTTTCCGACGGGAGCGGAGGCAAACGCGCCTTAGGGGAATAATCTCCGATGGATTTTTGCATGCACTTCCCAAATAACACATTGAGAGTGTCCAAGGAGTTTCGTAGCGTTTCGACAAGCCCTCGGTCTACTTTCAATTTCCGACCGGAACGCGTGCGTGTGCGGTTTCTCCATGAACGGGAGCGGAGGCAAACGCGCCTTAGGGAATAATCTCCCGATGAATTTTTGCATGGAAGTCCCAAATAACACATAGAAGGGATCTGCAAAGTTTCGTAGCGTTTCGACAATTTTGAATTTCCGGCTCCGAACGGGCCCCCGTGCGGTTTTTCCGACGGGAGCGGAGGCAAACGCGCCTTAGGGGAATAATCTCCCGATGGATTTTTGCATGCACTTCCCAAATAACACATTGAGAGTGTCCAAGGAGTTTCGTAGCGTTTCGACAAAGCCCTCGGTCTACTTCAATTTCCGACCGGAACGCGTGCGTGTGCGGTTTCTCCTATGAACGGGAGCGGAGGCAAACGCGCCTTAGGGGAATAATCTCCCGATGAATTTTTGCATGGAAGTCCCAAATAACACATAGAAGGGATCTGCAAAGTTTCGTAGCGTTTCGACAATTTTGAATTTCCGGCCCGAACGGGCCCCCGTGCGGTTTTTCCGACGGGAGCGGAGGCAAACGCGCCTTAGGGGAATAATCTCCCGATGGATTTTTGCATGCACTTCCCAAATAACACATTGAGAGTGTCCAAGGAGTTTCGTAGCGTTTCGACAAGCCCTCGGTCTACTTTCAATTTTCCGACCGGAACGCGTGCGTGTGCGGTTTCTCCATGAACGGGGAGCGGAGGCAAACGCGCCTTAGGGGAATAATCTCCCGATGAATTTTTGCATGGAAGTCCCAAATAACACATAGAAGGGATCTGCAAAGTTTCGTAGCGTTTCGACAATTTTGAATTTCCGGCCCGAACGGGCCCCCGTGCGGTTTTTCCGACGGGAGCGGAGGCAAACGCGCCTTAGGGGAATAATCTCCCGATGGATTTTTGCATGCACTTCCCAAATAACACATTGAGAGTGTCCAAGGAGTTTCGTAGCGTTTCGACAAGCCCTCGGTCTACTTTCAATTTCCGACCGGAACGCGTGCGTGTGCGGTTTCTCCATGAACGGGGAGCGGAGGCAAACGCGCCTTAGGGGAATAATCTCCCGATGAATTTTTGCATGGAAGTCCCAAATAACACATAGAAGGGATCTGCAAAGTTTCGTAGCGTTTCGACAATTTTGAATTTCCGGCCCGAACGGGCCCCCGTGCGGTTTTTCCGACGGGAGCGGAGGCAAACGCGCCTTAGGGGAATAATCTCCCGATGGATTTTTGCATGCACTTCCCAAATAACACATTGAGAGTGTCCAAGGAGTTTCGTAGCGTTTCGACAAGCCCTCGGTCTACTTTCAATTTCCGACCGGAACGCGTGCGTGTGCGGTTTTCTCCATGAACGGGAGCGGAGGAAACGCGCCTTAGGGGAATAATCTCCCGATGAATTTTTGCATGGAAGTCCCAAATAACACATAGAAGGGATCTGCAAAGTTTCGTAGCGTTTCGACAATTTTGAATTTCCGGCCCGAACGGGCCCCCGTGCGGTTTTTCCGACGGGAGCGGAGGCAAACGCGCCTTAGGGGAATAATCTCCCGATGGATTTTTGCATGCACTTCCCAAATAACACATTGAGAGGTCCAAGGAGTTTCGTAGCGTTTCGACAAGCCCTCGGTCTACTTTCAATTTCCGACCGGAACGCGTGCGTGTGCGGTTTCTCCATGAACGGGAGCGGAGGCAAACGCGCCTTAGGGGAATAATCTCCCGATGAATTTTTGCATGGAAGTCCCAAATAACACATAGAAGGGATCTGCAAAGTTTCGTAGCGTTTCGACAATTTTGAATTTCCGGCCCGAACGGCCCCCGTGCGGTTTTTCCGACGGGAGCGGAGGCAAACGCGCCTTAGGGGAATAATCTCCCGATGGATTTTTGCATGCACTTCCCAAATAACACATTGAGAGTGTCCAAGGAGTTTCGTAGCGTTTCGACAAGCCCTCGGTCTACTTTCAATTTCCGACCGGAACGCGTGCGTGTGCGGTTTCTCCATGAACGGGAGCGGAGGCAAACGCGCCTTAGGGGAATAATCTCCCGATGAATTTTTGCATGGAAGTCCCAAATAACACATAGAAGGGATCTGCAAAGTTTCGTAGCGTTTCGACAATTTTGAATTTCGGCCCGAACGGGCCCCCGTGCGGTTTTTTCCGACGGGAGCGGAGGCAAACGCGCCTTAGGGGAATAATCTCCCGATGGATTTTTGCATGCACTTCCCAAATA